>CM040119.1:56354302-56757800 GCA_022559845.1 Amorphophallus konjac | reverse complement strand
TCCCATGAGCCTCGTGCAGCACCGCACGATGAATCTGCTCCTCGGCTGGGACGTACAACCTGCCACGAAACCTCGCAGCACCGTCCTCGCCGAGCTCCACGTCAGCCATCGCAAGAATCCGGGGCAACTCAGGGTCCGCATGCTGAGCCTCTGTCACCTGATGACGGATAGCAGGAGTGACAGTCAGACTCGCAAGCACTGCCAACCCTGGCTCCTGGGGAATCTTGAGCCTAAAAGATACTTCGGGCACTTGTTCCTAGAGCCTCCACTTCCTCAACATCAAGGTACTGATCGCAACCTTCCGACTCAAGGCATCGGCGACGACATTCATCCTGCCCGGCTGATAAGACAGGGTGAAGTCATAGTCCTTCATGAACTCCATCCAACGCCTTTGTCTGAGGTTCAGATCTCTCTGCGAGAACACATACCTCAAACTCTGATGGTCAGTGAACACCTTGAACTTCTCGCCGTACAGATAGTGCCTCCAGATCTTCAGCGCGAAGATCACCGCTGCCAACTCAAGGTCATGGGTAGGGTAGTTCTCCTCATGGGGCTTTAGCTGCCGAGATGCATAAGCCACCACTCTACCATTCTGCATCAGAACAGCACCCAATCCAATGCCGGAAGCATCTGTACACACCACGAAACCTCCCGATCCAGAAGGCAAAACCAACACCGGAGCCGAGGTGAGCAATCTCTTCAGTTCCTTGAAGCTCTGTGCACACTCCTCGGAACAGACGAAAGGCACATCCTTCCGCGTGACCCTAGTCATCGGGGTCGCAATGCGAGAAAAATCCTAGATAAACCGATGATAATAACCCGCAAGCCCCAAGAAACTCCGGATCTCCGTCACCGACCTCGGCCTCGGCCACTACATCACTGCCTCGACCTTGGCGGGGTCCACGGAAATGCCATCACCAGAAATCACGTGCCCCAGAAAGTGCACCTCGCTGAGCCAAAACTCGCACTTGCTGAGCTTCGCATACAACTGGTGATCTCGCAACGTCTGCAGCACCACACCCAAATGGTACGCATGCTCCTCGGCAGACTGTGAATAAACAAGGATGTCATCCACGAAGATGACCACGAACTGGTCCAAATACGGATGAAACACCCTTTGCATCAAGTCCATGAAGGCTGCAGGGGCATTGGTGAGCCCAAACGGCATCACCAGAAACTCATAATGCCCGTACCTCGTACTGAACGCAGTCTTCTCCACATCGGATTCGCGAATTCTCAGCTGATAGTAACCGGACCGCAAATCAATCCGCGAGAACACTCATGCAGACTGAAGTTGGTCGAACAAATCATCAATCCGCGGCAACGGATACTTGTTCTTAATGGTCACTTCATTCAGTTGCCGATAGTCAATGCACAACCGCAGACTACCGTCCTTCTTCTTCACAAACAACACGGGCGCACCCCAAGGGGAAAAACTAGGACGAATATACCCCTTGGCCAACAGTTCCTGCAACTGCGCCCTCAGCTCCCTCAGCTCAGCGGGGGCCATACGGTAGGGAGCCTTCGCCAAAGGTCCCGTACCAGGCACAACCTCGATCACGAAATCGATCTCCCGCTGGGGAGGTAATCCAGGCAACTCCTCGGGAAAAACGTCAGGAAACTCGCACACCACCGCAATGTCCTCGACATCCGGCTCCATCCGGTCAGACACAACCACTGACGCGAGAAAACCCTGATGATGCGGGACGGACACGGGAGACGACACTATACAGTGCCACCCTCGGACTCTAAATGAAGACGCGACCAGCAATACACACCAGGGAGACGCTAAGCCCGACACTACGAGCTCCTAGTGGCAAACGTCGCTAACAGAAGTACAAGCTCACTCGGCGTCCCATGCGAGGGAAAACGTGGATCGTGCGCGGTTAAGGAACCGGCAGAGTTCAAGGTAGTCAGACTCACTTCCGGACTCGGATCGAGTCGCGGGACGGGTCACTCTCACGCTCACAGCGGTGACATGGACACACGGGCTAGGAACCTACACTCTCGGCAGCGGCAAAAGACCGTATACTAGCTAAGCAAATGAACGCCAAGAGGTTCGGACCATTACCTCCACGCTCCCGGCGTGGCGAAGACAACCCCGGCCGAATCACGGACTCCCGGTTAAACAATATCACAGCAATACAAAGATTTGACCCACTCCACGCAGGGAGGTAAAAGGTCACATGTGGAGCCCGGGAATCACGCAACTCGGGTTGACGGGCAGCATCTTGATGTCGCCCGGCGGTGCCGAACTCCGCGTTTTAGTGCTTTCCGAACGGCGGGTTCTGCGGGCCCGTGGGGCCCACGGGTGGCGCTGGCCTCCGGATCTGCAGGAGTGGGTCCCACTGTGATGGGGACCCCTGGTGGCACGTCTCCACGGAAGGCGGTCGGCCGGGAACACCGACCGGTGGCCGAACAACTCCGATCTCCAAGCTTTTGGAATGCTGCCCACGGATTTCTGCTTGCTGTTTTTAGGTGCGCGCTCCGGCGAAAACAGCCGCTGCGGTCGATCCCGACGTCGGATCGGGACGCATGAGCTATCGTTGGAAAGCTCTCTTCAAATGCTTCAATCTAGACTCAAAGAGATCTGATGGATCTAGCCAGATCTAGACTTTAATGAATTTACAAATCCCTGTTGTACAGTAACCGAGACATCAGATTTACAGGGTACTTGTCTGAGAACCACCGTTGACCGCCTACTTTCCGTAGGAATCAGACTTCAAGCTCTTCTTCAACTTTGTAGATATTCAAACCATGAAGATGGGACAATTTTTAGAATTGGATTTGGAGCTGGTGGTGATTTGATAGGATTTTTGGAGTGTCTGGTGGTCGGATCTGGGAACTGGCAGAAAGTACTATAGCTAGGACTGAGAACGAATTTTAGAAAATATGAAATTGACGAACCAAAAATTAAAAAAAATGGTGGATGAAGGGATGGATGTAAGGGACACCCAGTTAAATTGGGAGAACCAAAGAAAATCAAAAAAAGGACCTAAGACTTGAAACTCTGGGCGGGTGGAAATGGAAACAGACAGTAGACAGATCTGGAAACTGTGATTGGACGAAAATCAAAAAATACCAAATGAGATGTTTATGACCAACCAAAATTCTGAGGACGTGCTGGACACCTCTGGGACATCCAGTAAAAGTTTCAGCTCGATCTGAGGCCGTGGCTGAGACTGGAATTTCGTGGAAGTGGCTGTGGTACTGCGTGGACAGAACTCCGGTGGTGGCGATGGCGGCTCGTGGCGGCGGCGGCGATGACCGGAACTGATAGGGGAGGAGTCACACCTCCAGAGGCAACCTTCACAGCTGCAAGGGGGAAGAGAGGGGCGCACCAAGCTGGAGCTCCAACAATTTCTTGATTCCAAATGGCATTAATTCATCAAAAATGGAAATTACAAGCATATATAGGTCACCAATCTAATCAATCCTCCACCGTTGGATCTAGGGGTGGGAGATTGAGGGCTAGGATTGCATGTGACCATCCACACAAATGAAAATTAAAAAAAAATAAAGGGGGGGGGCGGCCTATTGACTAGAATGGCAAGGATGTGGAAGTTGGACTTGGTAGGTGGGGGTAGGTGGCCTCTCATTTGGACTTTTCAAGTCCATTGTCCCCCATGTGTCCAAATACCATTCAAACTTCTAGATGCTCCCATGTGGCATGTTGACTGGCCCCATGTGGGACCCTAGGCTGAGGTGGCCCAATGTGGTGGGGCCCGGGGGGCCCGTGGGGCCCACGGGGTCCGAAATGCTCGTAAGCCCCTATTACACTCAAAATGGCAAACCGAATGCAACGAAATAAATACAAATTACACACACATAAAGTCTAGCTAAATATAATAAATGGGGAGGCTCAAGGCGGAGTCTCCAAGCTGTCTCCGAGCCAGATGGACGCTGAGGTGGCTCGTGTCGTGCTCCGTGTGCGGTACCGGTGGCTCGGTGTGTCGTGCCGATCAACAGCTCGGGTGTCCGCACCAATTCTCCCCGGGTGGGAGAAACTCGACCCTGTCGAGTAAGGGTCTGCATCGCTCCTGTATCGCTCCAAAAGGTCCGGATCAATCTGCTGCAACTCACCATGTGTGATCCATGTGTCCTCAGTAGCGGGCCGTCCTCTCCATCGCACTAGGTAGCGCGGGTAAGATCCACTCCTGGTAACCGTCACTTGCTCGTCCAGTATACGATCTATATGCTCACGCTACCGTGAAAAAGGGGCTGGAGGTGGAAGTGGACACTCAGGTGTGGGATCACTCTCAAGGGGAGGAGATGGCTCAAAAGGCTCACTAGAGATCACCGCTGGGTCCCTATATGCAACAAGATCCGATACATTGAAGGTAGAGCTTATACCATATTCCTCGGGCAAGTCCACAACGTACGCATTGGATCCAACGCGTTTCAACACTCTGAATGGACCGGCTCCGCGAGCTTGCAACTTCTTAACGGTTCCAGAGGGAAACCGTTCAGGTCTTACCCTGATCATGACGTATTCGCCCTCGTGGAACTCTCGGTGGTGTCGGTGGGCATCGGCTAACTCCTTGTACCGTGCATTGCTGGACTCAATGTGACGACGGATGTCGTCATGCAAACTCCTAACATGCCTAGCAAATGACTCGACCGACTCCGACACTCTAGCATGGACAGGCATGGGGACAAGGTCAACGGGTTTCCTAGGCCTACGACCTGTGACAATTTCAAATGGACTCATGCCAGTAGACCTATTCACCGAATCATTATATGCAAACTCAGCCATAGGTAGAATGAGATCCCAATCCCCAATGCGGTCCCTAACAAGACATCTCAAAAGATCACCCAGACTCCTATTGACCACCTCGGTCTGACCATCTGTCTGGGGATGGTATGCAGTGGAAAACTTGAGGTGCGTACCCATCATATGCCATAGTGTCTTCCAAAAATAGGAAGTGAACCTAACATCACGGTCAGACACTATAGTGCGAGGCAACCCGAACTTGCACACCACATGAGTAAGGAATAGGCGGGCTACCCTAGAAGCATCCGAAGTCTTTGAGCAAGGGATAAAGAGGGCCATCTTCGAGAAACGGTCAACCACCACATAGACCGAATCATGCTTCCTAGAGGTACGTGGCAATCCCAAAACAAAATCCATGCTGACATCCTGCCACGGGGCATCAGGCACGGGGAGAGGCGTATAAAGGCCCGAGCTTTGCTTCTTCATTTTGGCCGTAGCACATGTACGGCACTGAGCCACGATGTTAGCAACATCGCGCTTCAAGCTCGGCCAATAAAATCGATGCTCCACTGCCTCAATAGTCTTGTTCCGACCAAAGTGGCCGGCTAGACCTCCCGCATGTAGTTCCCACACTAGGAAATCTCGAACCGAAGTTCGGGGAACACATAGCCTGCTACCTCGAAAGAGGTAACCCTCCTGAAGCACATAATCATCATGGTCTCTCGAGGGCCCGGCCTGGAGAGTAGTAAAAATCTGACCGAAGTCAGGACAATCAACATAGGCCTCCTTCATCTTCTCTAGCCCTATGACCTCGGCACTCATGGTGGTAAGAAGACATGCTCGCCAACTCAAGGCATCGGCCACCTTGTTCTCCACTCCAGCCTTATGTTTTAGCACAAAGGTGAACTGCTGGAGATACTCAACCCAACGACTATGACGCGAATTCAGCTTCTTTTGGGAATGGAGGTACCTCAAAGCCTCATGATCGGAGTATAAGACAAACTCCTGATGTAATAGGTAATGCCTCCAATGCCTAAGAGCCTGAACAACTGCGTAAAACTCTTTATCATATGTGGAATATCGTAGTTTCGCATCATTCAGCTTCTCGCTGAAATATGCGATCGGGTGGGACTCCTGACTCAAAACTCCTCCTATCCCAACACCCGACGCATCACAACAGACCTCAAACACCTTCGAGAAATCAGGCAGTCGAAGGATAGGTGTCTGGGTCATGCGCTCCTTGATGTCCCTGAAGGCAGCAGATGCGGCCTTCGTCCATACAAATGTGCCCTTACGGATGCAATCCGTGATCGGGGCAGTGACGGAGCTAAATCCGCGGATGAAGCGACGATAGAACGTCGCAAGGCCATGAAAGCTGCGGACATCATGAACCGCACGGGGTTCCGGCCACTCAACAATGGCCCGGACCTTTTCCGGATCGGCGGAGACCCCAGTACTAGACACAATGAAACCCAAGAAGGTAAGCTGAGATGTCATGAAAGCACACTTCTGTGGGTTCGCAAACAACTGCTCTCGCCGAAGAAGTATACAGACCTGCCGAAGGTGGTCTAAGTGGTCCCCTGTGGTGCGGCTATAGATAAGGATATCATCAAAATACACCACTACAAAGACTCCAATGAAAGGTCGAAGGACCTGAGTCATGAGCCGCATGAAAGTGCTAGGGGCATTGGTCAACCCAAAAGGCATGACCAACCACTCATATAGACCGTCCTTGGTCTTAAATGCGGTCTTCCACTCATCACCTGGTCTAATCCTCACCTGATGATAGCCGCTCTTAAGATCGATCTTCGAAAAGATAGTGGCACCTGCCATCATGTCCAACATGTCATCAAGGCGGGGAATAGGGAACCTGTACTTCACGGTGATTTTGTTGATGGCACGACTATCAATGCACATTCTCCACGTGCCATCCTTCTTCGGGGCGAGTAATGCGGGTACAGCACATGGACTCATGCTGTCCCGGACAGATCCTCTCTGCACAAGCTCATCGACCTGCCGTTTAAGCTCGGCATGCTCCGTGGGGCTCATTCGATAATGAGGAAGATTGGGCAAAGAAGAGCCCGGAACAAGGTCGATGGCATGCTGAATATCCCGCATAGGTGGGAGTCCCTCGGGAAGCTCATCGGGGAATACATCAGCATACTCCTGCAGAATGGGAACAACCTCGGGTGGGAGCTCACCCTCGGAGTCCCGCTCCACCTCTCGGACCGTAATGGCAAACACCGGACAGCCCTGACTAAGCTCCTGCTCCATTTCCCGGGAGCTAATCATCATCAATCTCCTCGTCGAGGGCTCTCCTGGGCCAGAGGTAACGGTCATAGCCCGCGCTGGGGATGGGGTACTAGGCCCTGGAACGGAAGGCTTCGGAGTACTAGGGCCAGTAGGACCCCTAACAGATGGGCTCCTGGGCCGAACGGGTTGGAGGGTGACCCGCTGGCCATCGTGGTCGAAGGTACAGGTGTTCGACCGACCATGGAGTGTGGCATCTCGGTCGAATAACCATGGCCTACCAAGAATGATACTTCCCACTTCCATGGGAAGAACATCACACCAGATCTCGTCACGGTAGGAGTGGAGCTGCAGCGGGACCAAGCACCGCAGCCTGACCGAAATGGAAGTTGTATCCACCCATGATACCTGGTAGGGGCAAGGGTGGTCTACGGGTGTGAGACCAAGACGAGTGACAGCGTTCGTGGAGATTGCATTGATACAACTCCCGCTATCGATGACCACCTTGCAAATTTGCTTTCCCAGCCTACAGAATACATGAAGGATAGTGGTCCGACGCCAGTCATCACTGACCTGTGGCTGGGTGAGGATACATCTGACGACCCCCACATGGGTATCGTCTAACTGCTGGGCATCCTGGGCCTCACCTCCCATCTCATAGTACTCGTCAGCTAGCTCTTCATCTGCCTCATAGCTGACTAACTCTAGGCCCGCAGGGGTGGTATCCTCAGCCTGTGTGTCCCCAATGTGAAGAGATGGGCGAGTGGGACACTGGTTGGCGAAATGGCCAAACCCATTGCAGCGATAACACTGCTGCCGTGATCCATTAGGCTCCCCAATCATAGGTCCTTTACCTTTATCCTCCCGACGGATAGGAGGCGTAGGCAACAAAGGACGTGCGGGTGGTGCAGGTGCCGGTGGACGGGCTATGGGTGGGGCCGTAAGATGCTGGGGACGAGGAAGGTCCCTCGGGGGTGGAGGGCGAGGCCTAGGAGCAAAGGGCTCGTGGCGAGCGGGCTCCTGAGGTCGAGCCATGGGGGCCCTCGGATATGTGCCAGATGAGCCACGGGACTCGACACTACGAAGGGGAAAGGAGCCCAACCGATGGGGTGACTCGAACTCGGCCTCGAACTGCTCCAATTCGAGAGCAATCTGATATGCCTGCTCCAAAGTGGTGGCATTGCGGCGAAAGAGTTCATATTGATAATTAGGCCGCAAACCTCTCCGAAAGCGGGATATCGTCATGGTGCTCTCTTCCGTGACCCCGCACCGCAAATAATACTCATCGAACTCGGCGGTGTACTCAGTCACGGATCGGTTCCCTTGGGAGATGCTTTGCCACTTGTCTATAAGACGTTGGCGATATGAGGCAGGAAGGTACTTCTCCCTCAATTTGAGTTTCATATCATCCCAGGTACCGATTTGGGGTTGACGTCGCTGGTTGAGCAGGCTCTCCACATTGATCCAATAAGTTTGGGCCTGCCCTTGCAGCTTCATCTTCGCATATCGGACTCTTCGGTGGTCCGTCATCTCAAACCACTCGAAGTACCGGTCCATACCGGCCTCCCAATCTAGATACACCCTAGGGTCCAAGGACCCGCTAAAAGTGGGAGGGTCCGCACGCACACCCCTAAGAATGCGGTCGTCATCCTCGTCATCACGATTCCGTCGTTGATGACGACGACCGTTACCCCCGTGATCATTGTCGGAGGCATAATCATCCACTATAGGCGCCTGTTGCCTCCCGACATCCTCTACCTGAGCCCTTGGCACAGCGGGTTGCTGCACCGGCTCTTGTTGGCCGTTCGTCGGCGCGGGTTGCGCCGCTACTGGGCCCCTCTCTAGGACGGCAATCCTCCCAACAAGGCCTTGAATGGACTGCTCCGAAACCCCGGCCCGATCCTCGAGGACCTTCATCCTCCCTTCTAGACGCGTCCCTATGCCATCCATACGCGTACTAAGACCATCCATACGCGTGTCTAAACGATCCATGATGGCCCGGAACATCTCGGCCGTGGAAGACTCATCGGAACTACGGGCTCGGGAGTCCGCCATAGGTGGTGGTGGCGAGTATTGGGTGCCTCGACGGGTGGGCATGCAAAGACGTACGGACTAGGTGACAACGACCGACTAATGCAAACACACTAAATGATACACTTAGACCTAATTGCAATTTGAAAACACTCCTTTTTTGGTATTTTGAAAGAATGTAATTTAAAACACTTTTTTTTTTTTTGAAAAGAATGAGACTCGACTACACCCTAGACACGGCCAAGACTCGGTACGCGGCGGAGGTAATCGACCCGAAGGTCACTCGCGCAAGTGTGTGGTCTTCCCGGTAGGCGAAGCCTAACGGTCGGACAACACCTTTGGATATACCGAGTGAAGGTGTGTGTGGGGTAACCTTAGACTATGCAAGACTTATGCAACGACTACCCTAGACTCGACTTGCTCTGATACCAAACTGATGCGGGACGGACACGGGAGACGACACTATACAGTGCCACCCTCGGACTCTAAATGAAGACGCGACCAGCAATACACACCAGGGAGACGCTAAGCCCGACACTACGAGCTCCTAGTGGCAAACGTCGCTAACAGAAGTACAAGCTCACTCGGCGTCCCATGCGAGGGAAAACGTGGATCGTGCGCGGTTAAGGAACCGGCAGAGTTCAAGGTAGTCAGACTCACTTCCGGACTCGGATCGAGTCGCGGGACGGGTCACTCTCACGCTCACAGCGGTGACATGGACACACGGGCTAGGAACCTACACTCTCGGCAGCGGCAAAAGACCGTATACTAGCTAAGCAAATGAACGCCAAGAGGTTCGGACCATTACCTCCACGCTCCCGGCGTGGCGAAGACAACCCCGGCCGAATCACGGACTCCCGGTTAAACAATATCACAGCAATACAAAGATTTGACCCACTCCACGCAGGGAGGTAAAAGGTCACATGTGGAGCCCGGGAATCACGCAACTCGGGTTGACGGGCAGCATCTTGATGTCGCCCGGCGGTGCCGAACTCCGCGTTTTAGTGCTTTCCGAACGGCGGGTTCTGCGGGCCCGTGGGGCCCACGGGTGGCGCTGGCCTCCGGATCTGCAGGAGTGGGTCCCACTGTGATGGGGACCCCTGGTGGCACGTCTCCACGGAAGGCGGTCGGCCGGGAACACCGACCGGTGGCCGAACAACTCCGATCTCCAAGCTTTTGGAATGCTGCCCACGGATTTCTGCTTGCTGTTTTTAGGTGCGCGCTCCGGCGAAAACAGCCGCTGCGGTCGATCCCGACGTCGGATCGGGACGCATGAGCTATCGTTGGAAAGCTCTCTTCAAATGCTTCAATCTAGACTCAAAGAGATCTGATGGATCTAGCCAGATCTAGACTTTAATGAATTTACAAATCCCTGTTGTACAGTAACCGAGACATCAGATTTACAGGGTACTTGTCTGAGAACCACCGTTGACCGCCTACTTTCCGTAGGAATCAGACTTCAAGCTCTTCTTCAACTTTGTAGATATTCAAACCATGAAGATGGGACAATTTTTAGAATTGGATTTGGAGCTGGTGGTGATTTGATAGGATTTTTGGAGTGTCTGGTGGTCGGATCTGGGAACTGGCAGAAAGTACTATAGCTAGGACTGAGAACGAATTTTAGAAAATATGAAATTGACGAACCAAAAATTAAAAAAAATGGTGGATGAAGGGATGGATGTAAGGGACACCCAGTTAAATTGGGAGAACCAAAGAAAATCAAAAAAAGGACCTAAGACTTGAAACTCTGGGCGGGTGGAAATGGAAACAGACAGTAGACAGATCTGGAAACTGTGATTGGACGAAAATCAAAAAATACCAAATGAGATGTTTATGACCAACCAAAATTCTGAGGACGTGCTGGACACCTCTGGGACATCCAGTAAAAGTTTCAGCTCGATCTGAGGCCGTGGCTGAGACTGGAATTTCGTGGAAGTGGCTGTGGTACTGCGTGGACAGAACTCCGGTGGTGGCGATGGCGGCTCGTGGCGGCGGCGGCGATGACCGGAACTGATAGGGGAGGAGTCACACCTCCAGAGGCAACCTTCACAGCTGCAAGGGGGAAGAGAGGGGCGCACCAAGCTGGAGCTCCAACAATTTCTTGATTCCAAATGGCATTAATTCATCAAAAATGGAAATTACAAGCATATATAGGTCACCAATCTAATCAATCCTCCACCGTTGGATCTAGGGGTGGGAGATTGAGGGCTAGGATTGCATGTGACCATCCACACAAATGAAAATTAAAAAAAAATAAAGGGGGGGGCGGCCTATTGACTAGAATGGCAAGGATGTGGAAGTTGGACTTGGTAGGTGGGGGTAGGTGGCCTCTCATTTGGACTTTTCAAGTCCATTGTCCCCCATGTGTCCAAATACCATTCAAACTTCTAGATGCTCCCATGTGGCATGTTGACTGGCCCCATGTGGGACCCTAGGCTGAGGTGGCCCAATGTGGTGGGGCCCGGGGGGCCCGTGGGGCCCACGGGGTCCGAAATGCTCGTAAGCCCCTATTACACTCAAAATGGCAAACCGAATGCAACGAAATAAATACAAATTACACACACATAAAGTCTAGCTAAATATAATAAATGGGGAGGCTCAAGGCGGAGTCTCCAAGCTGTCTCCGAGCCAGATGGACGCTGAGGTGGCTCGTGTCGTGCTCCGTGTGCGGTACCGGTGGCTCGGTGTGTCGTGCCGATCAACAGCTCGGGTGTCCGCACCACCTGACAACCTGAATCAAGCAATCGACGAGCTCGAATAGCAGAGATAAGGAATCGAGAAGAGGTGGAACGGATACCTTGGAAATAGAAGGTCTGCTTGCTCGGATGCTGGAAGTAGACCCTCTTCATCCCACAATCCACCACCGCTCCATGAGTCTCGAGCCAGTCCATGCCTAGAATCACATCGTAATCCCGAAGCTGCAACGCATATAACCTGCCTGGCATACTCCGCCCATCTATCCAAACTGGAACCTGATCGAAGCAATACGGAGTGATCATAAAGTCACCCGAAGGCAACTCCACTGCCAAATCACAGGACAACTGGGTCACCGGCTCCTCGACGCTCGACGCGAAATCCTCCGAAATAAACGAATGAGACGCGCCAGAATCGAACAAAACCCGAGCCGCACAACCCAAAATCTGAACGGTACCTTCCACGAGCTGCGACGCCACTGCCTCTGCCCTGGTCAAGTGCGTGATCTAGCCTCGAGCCCTCTGCCTGCCTCCCACGCTGGCTGACCTGGGTAGCGGCGGATACTGTCCCTGCTACTGCTGCTGCCTCTGCTGCTGGGGAACCTGCTGCTGCAGAGGAAACTGCTGCTGTGGCGGCCTCTGAGGACAGTCACGTGCCATATGCCTTGGCTGGTCACACCGAAAACAGACGATCGGCGCCGTGCACTACCTGCCTGGGTGGGTACCACCACACTGTGGACAAGATCCTCGCGATCCACCCCCTGATCCCTGACGCTGCAAAGGAATCGGCTGCTGTACACTACCCGATGAGGCCTGCCCCTGATCCCTGGACTTCTTCTTGCCGAACCCTCTCTTGAAGAACTTCTTGACCTTCGAGCCGAAGGACGCAGATCCTGTCACCGAAGCTACCGATGCCGGTACTCCTGAACCACCCGACGCATGCTGGAAGAAACCCTGCTGCTGGGTAGCCGACTGCTGGCTGCGACCTGACAAGGACTGCCCCTGGCTGATCGGTCCTCGAGTCCTCTGCATATCCATCTCTAGGGAAATCGCAACACGAGACGTTGTCTCTAGATCAGTGGCCCCATTCGCGATCAAATGCTGCCTCAACTCCAGCCTCAAGCCCTGCACAAACTGCGCAGTCCTCACCCTCTCATGCTCCATGATGTGAGGTGCGTACCGACCCTGCTCGACAAATCGGGCCCTGTACTGCAACACGGACATGTCACCCTGCACAGGCTCCAAAAACTCCCGCATCCGCTGCGTGGCAACAATATCTGGACAGTACGTACGCTCGAAAGCACCGACAAAGTCATCCCACTTGATCTGCTCAAGTGGACGAAGCTGAAAGGACGTCTTCCACTCGGAAGATCACCACCTCCGAGCCGTACCCTGCAACTGGTTGTAGGCCAACACCACTCTGTCCTCGGCAGCACTCTTCGCGGAACTGAACACCCGCTCCATCTCATCAAGCCAATCACGAGCCGCATCAGGGTCTGCCTGGCCGCTAAAGTAAGGTGGATGGAACTGCATGAAGTCCCTCACTGCTCGGCCTGGCCCACCCCTGACTGACGAGCCCTCACCAGCCTCTCCGCCAAACTGCTGAGACATGAGCTGATACATGCCACGGAAGAAATCCTCGGCCCCCGGAGCTCTCGCAGTATCCGCGGCCTCGGTAGCCCCCGGTGGCGCTCTGCTATGCTCCTCCTGGTCCCTCTGGACCCCATGCTGGATCTCCTGACCTCCAGCCGACTGCCCCTGCTGAGAGCGAGAACCCCTCCTCGGTGCCATACTCTCTCCTGAAGCAAAAGATAGAAAACACGAAAACGGCAAGGTCAATAAAAACGCACGATGCCCAATGCCAGCGTCACCTGTACATCATCGCTGTGGACTAGTGGACCACTACAATTACCTATGACTCTCATGTAATTCCACAACCGCGCTCTGATACCAGCTGTAACGACCCGAGAATCCGATTACTGGGAAGGCCCGATAACCCGAGACTCGTACCGCCACCCACGAGCCCGAAGACTCGGAAGGGTTAAAAGGATGGTGTAGAAACTACACAAGTATCACAAATAATTGCAGAACTTAAACAATTAATAATAAGCAGGAAATAAATTAACATTTTACATGGTCCACAATAGAAATAACAACAGCTGCAACAGTAGTCCACGACTAGTACAGTGACAAGAAAGAAAGTACAGCTACACGGGGCATACCCCGGCTCTGACCTCTGGCACTACCTCTGGGCACCCGCACCACGCTGCACTCCTGACGCGCTCCCCGAAGGTGGCACCTCACCTGAAACACGGTGAAAACACGTAGGGAATGAGTCTCGGAACAAGACTCAGTAGGGATCACTCGAACCCTACCTCGTAAAATGAGAAACCACTACTCTAGCGGTAGGAAAGTGCCTCGGAAAGGAAAGCCCTGTACTCTACAGAACTAGACCCTACGGCACGCAAACCGACACACGTGCCACGGTACGAGAAGACCGAAACTCAACGGTCGAACCGCCAAAATTCGAAGGTCAGAAACACATGACTGACAGTCTGTCACTCCGTACTCGACAAGAGTACCACCCACTAGAAGCACAGCCGGTAGCATCCCCTGACGTCTGACACCGCGCCGCAGGTGAGCCGCCTGACGTGGTAGGTCCTACCCAAGGCGCAAACACCGTACAAGTAACCACAACAAGTGACTAGCTGGGGTCACTCCCGTCGACGTGGGTCCAACCGCCCCCAACCACGTGTGCACACACAGACCGCGCGTCCCTGGTCTGGCCCTCTGACCGGTTTTCCCCTCAGCCAGACTCTGGCTGCAAGACGTGGGGCCCAACGGTAACCGGTCCACAAACCGTCTCTAAAGGTCGGCCCGTACACCACTCCCTGGTGCGACTAGCACACGCGTACTAGTAGGCTACGACTAGTGGAGGGTCACTGAAGGAGTAGACTCTCAAACCAACGAAAAATGACGTCCGAACCTGACGAAGTACGGGGGCCGTCCCACGTACCATCACCATCGCACGGTGACCGCAGTCGGAAGAAAACGGACACACTACCCATGGCCAAACACATGACCAAGGCAACCGAAATCTCCAGATGCCCGAAGACACGGTCATGAAACTCCACGGGGTGCCCAGGACACACACACGGCCCAAGGGGAACACCCGACAACGGAAAAGATCATGCTAGGGACACCTAGCGCGACAAGGAAGAACGCACTAGGGTCCCCTAGCGCGACTTGGAAGATCGCGCTAGGACTCCCTAGCGCGACAGGGAAGATCGCGCCAGGGAACCCTAGCGCGAAAAGGACCATCACGCTAGGTCCTCCTAGCGCGACAAGGCTAATCGTGCTAGGACCCCATAGCGTGACACGAACCGCCCTACTGTTCATCTTCTCCGATGAACGCGCCCCGTCGGGGCAGCGCGACACTCAAGAACGCGCTACTGCAGTATAGCGCGTTCTCAGTCCGCGCCCGAAAACGGTAGAAACGCCCAAAAATTCCAACCACGCCCCCATGCCTCCACAGGAGAGGGGGAAATCAAAGGGGAAGACCCCTGGGGACCCCTAGCATGATTCTAGGCCACCAAAACACGAATCCAAGCATCAAATCCATAGATCGGGCGAGCTCTCCCCAAATCATGGAAAAACCCCAAAGTGCTCAAATGATCCCCTCTCGGCCTCCCCGCAGCCTACAAATCACGGGAATTGAACGGCAAGAGGCTAAGGCACGTCACCCTACCTCAATGGAGCGAATGCTCCGCCGAATTGCCCACAAACCACGAAGAACGCTTTTAGAAACCTCGCCTCCCCACGCTTCCCACGCTCGCCGCACACCCACGAGATCGCCTCGCCGTCGCCCACGCGTCCGCGCCGTCGCCCTGCCGCCGTCAACAGCCGGGGAGGGGTCCGCCGCGCCCGAATGGGAGAGAGGGAGAGAGAGGGGTGCGGTCACGGTTGGGGAAGGAAGGAGAAAGAAGAAGAAGAAAGAGAAAGATGAAAAGAAAAAGAAAAAGAATTAGGGCTATATAGAAAATCCGAATTTTTGGAAAAATACCAAAAAATAGAAAAATACATTTCCGGAATCCTCGGAACGCACCGATCGCAACGGTACCACTCGTGCCCGGGTGAACCGCCCGGTTCGCCCGCAGCGAGCTTCCGAAGAAAAAGCCGAATCCCGCGCCGGGAATCGGAAAACACGCGCGGAAAAATCGCAGAACGCCTCCGGACCTCCGAAACGACTCCGGATCACGCCGATCCGAACACGAAAGATGTCCGAAACAAAATTTCGGACACAACAGAGCCGGATGCTCTGAAAACCAGATCCGGGACCCACGAAGAAGGATCTGAAAGGTCCGGGATATTCAGGGTGAGTGCCCCGATCTGATGAAGAAATTTAAAAAGGGGAAATTCAGGAAGCCAAAGGCCATGGTTGCCACATGGAGTGGTGAGGATGAGGAAGAGTCCGAAAATGAAGATGAACTGGATGAGCTGGTTCAAAATTTGTGCTTCATGGCGAATGAAGACGACACCAATGAGGTAGACTCTGAAACCGAATCTCTCACTTGTGAACAATGGCAAATTGCATATGAATCATTGTATGAAAAATGTAAAAAATTCAAATCTGAAAATAGACATCTGAGAAAGAAAATTGAGCATTTTGTGCAGGCTGGAAATTCTTTTGAAAATTGCCATGTTTAAAATCTGAAACTGAAAAGTTGAAACATGAAAATGAAATTCTTGTGTCTAAGATTGAGTTGTTTGAAGATGAGAGTTCATGCATGCGTGAGGACCAAGCCACTTTTACTAAAATGCATGAAGACTTAAAAGGAGATTTAGAACAAGAAAAGTTGGAAAGAAGTGCATGCATTCAAGCCAAAGAAATGGCTGAAAATAAGATTCATTCATTAAAGCATGAAATCAATGAGTTGAAGGATGCTATTGCTATCCTTGAAAAAGAAAAAACATTACAATCAGGAACACACTCAACTCATTGGGCTCCCAGAAGTTCATCTCTCTCCTCGTCAAACACACATGTGCATAAATCCCTTGTGAATGTGAGTAGGAAGGGAAACAGGGATAGAGTCATTGCATGTTTTTATTGTGGAAGGTTGGGTCATGACATGTATGCTTGCAGAACTCTAACGATGGTTAGAGACATAAGACATGTATGTTCTATTTCTCATTTTAGCACAAAAATCTGCATAACTACTCTTGTTGTGTTTGCAGGTCTGCTTGAGAGCTCAAAAGAATAAATGGTACTTGGACCGTGGATGTTCTCACCACATGACGGGAAACAAGAAGATGTTCGTAGACCTGCATGAAAAGGATGGTGGGACAGTAGCATTTGGTGGAAAAGATAAAGGAAAAATTGTTGGAGAAGGTAAGATAGGTAAGAATCAAACTCGCACTATTGAAAATGTTCTACTTGTGAAGGGGTTACATCACAATCTCTTGAGCATAAGTCAACTCTGCGACAAAGGACGCAACGTGACTTTTGATTCTACCCACTGCACTGTTGTAGATAGAAAAACTCATGAAATAAAGTTCATAGGTTTCAGGCATAATAATGTATATATGATAGATTTGGATGATGCTTCTCATGATAATGTGTGTTTGGTTGCAAGGAATAATGATGATGCTTGGCTTTGGCATTGCCGTCTTGGGCATGCCAATTTTAATGTTTTGCTAAAATTGTCTAGAAGTGATTTAGTGGTTGGTTTGCCTAAGTTGAAGGCCGTTGACGAAGGAGTTTGTGGGGCGTGCAGTAGGGGTAAGCAAACAAGAACATCATTCAAGTGTAAGAATGATGTAACCACATTGAGGCCCCTTGAATTAATCCACATTGATCTTTTTGGACCAAGCAGAACACATAGCTTGGGTGGTAAACTCTATGGTTTTGTAATTGTGGATGATTTCTCAAGATTCTGTTGGGTATATTTCCTTTCTCATAAAAGTGATGCCCTAATGGAATTTAAAGGATTTTGTAGCCAAGTTCAGAATGAAAAGGGGTGTTGCATCAAGACCGTGCGAAGCGATCATGGTAAGGAATTTGATAATCATGAGTTCAGCAATTTTTGCAGGGCTTAAGGTTATATGCACGACTTCTCTGCACCAAGAACCCCTGAACAGAATGGAGTTGTTGAAAGGAAGAATAGGACATTGATTGAAATGGCTAGAACCATACTGAATGAGAACAATTTATCGTGGTACTTCTGGGTTGAAGCAGTGAACACTGCTTGCTACATAACCAACCATGCCATGGTAAGACCATTGTTAAAGAAAACACCCTATGAGCTGTATCGAGGTAAGAAGCCAAACATTTCTTATTTCAGACCTTTTGGCTCCATTTGCTACATTCATAACAATGGTAAGGTGGACCTTGCAAAATTTGATCCCAAAAGTGACAAAGGAATACTTCTTGGGTACACTCTTAGCTCAAGAGCCTATCGAGTGTATAACTTGAGAACTCTTGTAGTTGAGGAAAGCCCCCATGTCATTATTGATGAATCATCTTCCAAAAGAACTAATGAAAAATCGGTTTTACAGGATGAAGAGTTGGATGATGGTGATACCGGGAAGATGGAAGGAAAAACTGAGAAACAAGAAGTAGAAGATCCACAAGAAGATGATGCAAATTAGGAAGATCAAGCTGAACAGTAGCTACCAAGGCAATGGACATTTGCAAAGGACCATTCGCCGGAGAATGTGATGGGCAATGTAGATGAAGGAATAAGAACACGAGCCTCTTTCAGGGAAGTTGAAAATACGGATTACATAGCCTTACTTTCCCAGTTTGAACCTCACTCCATAGAAGAGGCCTTTAAAGATGAGTCATGGATCATGGCCATGCAAAAAGAACTACACCAGTTCCAAAGGAACAAAGTGTGGTTCCTCGTGCCATGTCTTAGAAACCACTCAGTGATCGGAATAAAGTGAGTTCTTTGAAACAAAACAAACGATCAAGGTGTGGTAACTAGGAACAAGGCCAGGCTAGTAGCTAAAGGCTATAGCCAAGAGCTTGGGATTGACTTTGATGAGTCTTTTGCTTCTGTAGTAAGACTCGAGGTAGTAAGAGTTTTATTAGCATTTACATGTTGCAACAATATTAAATTATTTCAAATGGATGTTAAAAGTGCTTTTTTGAATGGCTATATCCAGGAGGACGTGTATGTGGATCAACCACCGAGGTTTGAAGACACGAAGCATCCAGACCACGTGTACAAGCTAGACAAAGCACTCTACGGTCTGAAACAAGCACCCTGAGCGTGGTATGAACGGTTAAGTGATTCCCTTATTCAAAATGGATTCAAACGAGGTAATGTTGTTCAAACTCTTTTTACAAAACTGAATGATAAGGAAATCCTAATTATTCAAGTGTATGTAGATGATATCATTTTTGGCTCCACTAAAGATACTTTCAGCAAAGACTTTGCTAAATTGATGCAAAGTGAATTTGAAATGAGTCTTATGGGAGAGCTAACATTCTTCTTGGGATTGCAGGTCACACAAACGGTTGACGGTTTGTTCATACACTAGAAGAAGTACGCTATGGAGTTGCTGAAGAAATTCAATTTGACATCAACCAAACGACAACCAACTCCCATGTCCACCATAATAAAAATTTATCAAGATGAAACAGGTAAATCCGTGGAGCAAAAACTTTTCAGAAGCATGATAGGATCTGTAACACCCTCAAATATAGCTAAGTTGTACTCTATATCACCGAGGCGCCTTTTGAAGTATCAGCTTAGTTCTTGAAAAGAACTTCGAAGTTAAGCGTGTTTAATGGGAAGTAGTATTGGGATGGGTGACCTGCCCGGGAAATCCCCCATTCTGGAGCCGATCACTGTAAGAAAGGGACAAAATCGTGAAACCGGTAGGCCAAAGCGGACAATACCTCGATGATATAGAGTACGGGGCGTGACAGAATTGGTGTAGTGTCCCAGAATTTTTATAAATTATTTCTGATATAATTAAGAAATTTCTGGAATTATTAAAGGTCTAAATAAATTAATTAATGAATATTGGGTTAAATAAATAATTGTAAGGCCCAATTTATGTTAAGTAATTAATCTAACTTTAATAATTGAAACCCAATAGGTTTAAAGACCAAGCCCATTAAGTTTAGCCCATATTCTAGAAGGTTATTTAGCATATTCAAGAAGTATAAGGATAAATACCTCATATTTAGATAATTTAGTGGATAATTAACCAAAGAGTTTGAATTAAGATGAATGACCACGTCCAGTTTATGTAACGGTCTATCGAGAGACTATTACAGCCATGTAACGGACCAGACCTAGTCCGTTACACTCAGCTGATTTCGTGAGAGGAAGAACTTGCAAAAAGATTGGAACTTTGGGATTTTCTTGGCTAGAAACCTACTTGGGAGAACTTGTAACATTCCTAGGGACTCTTAGGGATCAGGTTTTAGCCAATTAAGGACTCTAAAGTCGTTCAAATCCTTGAACCCTAGCCAAAACTCTATAAATAGAACCCAAATCTGAACTGAGCAACCCTTACTTTTGACTCGTGAAGAATCATGGTAAGGAGATAAAATTTCGGGTAAGTTCTTTGGAACTCTTTACTTCCAATACGAAGGTCTAACAACTCTCAAAATTTCATGTTAGGAGATCAAGTAACCAAGGAGATAAAGGCTTCTAAAGTCGCTGATTCTGTCGTAGCAACCTAGGATTCAGAGCAAAGGACCACTGAAGATCAAGGAATTAGGACGCCCAAACGAGGTAATTAGAATTCGGTGCTTTAGAACTTTTATTCCCCTTACATTAATCTTCTTACCCTCCAAATTTCACATCCTTAGGTCAAGAGATTGGAGAGTTAGAGCGACGTGAAGTTGCTGAAAAATCTCAGGAAGGGAAGAACTAGGGCGTGTCTTGAAGACCAAATTAGAAGCTTTAAAGCCCAGTTAAGAGGTAGGTTATCTCATGAACGGCAATAACAACATGTTAGGGATAAAAGCCCTCTGGTTTTGCTTGATTATTTGCACTATAGATCATGAATTTCATACTTAAGTAGGGACATGCATATATGCATATCTTTAGCTTTAATAGAAAATAAAAAGGAACTATCTTGTTATTTCATTACTGCCTATGTATCTAGATAGTCTTTTTCCTCATTTTGACATGATTAGAGTAGTTAGTATGTCATGATTTAATCATAGATTTCTATGATTCCTATTTTTCTGATAGCAGAGGACCTAACGGTCTATCATAAGACCTCCAGGGACGTGTAACGGACCTACCTTGATCCGTCACAACCTCTGTAAACGACTGAAGGGTTCTGAGAAACCTGACGGACCTAATCTAGACCGTTACCTTCATGTGACGCGCCCAGACTAGTCCGTTACACAACACTGCGTTCTGTCAACTTAGGACAGAATCAAGATCGGTCCAATTGATATATATGTATGACTAGTTATCTAAGTTTTGACCTTATTTCATGACTTTGAGTTTATTGAATGATTTATGATAGGAAATTGCATGTTTTAAGCATTTAGAGTTATTTTCAAGTATATGTTAATTTCATGACAAAGCACTATAGTTTGTATTAACTCCATAATTTCCAATGATGTATTGACGGAGTTTTTATCATGATTTCACGTCGTGACACATTCCTTTTTATCTATAGAGTCAATTCTTTAAGTACATGGCATATATTCTAGTATATGTCCATTAGTTCACACTTTGCACTATAGGAACACCTTCTTGAACATGAGGACCTCTCTATTGGATATTCCTTCCAATAGACTAGAAAATCTTATTTCAAGGCCTCCGTAATTCTCCGCGAGCCTGGGATTCCCACTAGGACGCCAAGTTGGTTGTACCATGAAAGCCCAATTATCTATAAAAGCACAAATCGAAGTTTTTAAGTCTTGTTCATATAACGGACCTACACTAGCCCGTCAGGAACACCTAACGGACCGGTGTTCGACCGTCAGGCTCATATAACGGTCCAATATATGACCATCACATTGTTTGAGTCCATATCTATTTTATCCTGGATTCAACCCATTGTAACGGCCCAATGCTAGAGCGTTATGTTCATGTAACGGCCCAGTAGTAGACCGTCACAGTTTTTGAGTACATTAACCTGAGGTTTGACCAAAGTGTTGATATTCTAAAGTTCCTAGATGGATTATTGATGGTCTAGGACTTGTCATATTGCTAAAGAAACTTATATTAAATTATGAAATATAACGAATGTACCGTTATGCTATCGAATTATTCCCATGAGCATAATATCGTCTTAAATCATTCTTGATCTCTCATATTCTTAATTGAAGCATTCGTTCTTTGATGATTATTGTCATGAGCTTATTGATTGAATTTGTTATATTATTGGCCATGCTTTATTGTTACAATCATGGAAGTAGCTTGATTTATACGTGAAGATGCAGTTCGGGCGCTGATTCTGTCCAAGGGCTCTATGCTAGTCTCCCTCGGATGATTGTCGGAAATATACTATTATAAACTATGGGGTATGATGCTACTGACGTCGCATTGCGCTGGGTGTACTTTCTTTATAAATAAGTGAAATCTATGAGCACTCGTGAAAATCTAGTGAATTACTACATGATTGACGTTCTAGTGCGTAACCTTTATGGTTATGAAAGTGAAAAAGTGAAAGTGCATTCTCGTTACATTGTTGTTCATAAAAGGCCATATCATATTCTTGTTACATTCTTGCTAGTTCATACTTGCTCATTCTATCTTACATGATCATCTTGTTACTTTGGTTTAATCGCATGATTTATCGCATTCGCATGATTTTACCTTATTCCTTTAGAGCTAAAATGTTAATTACTTTAATAGTGCCTTCATGTTGATACGAAGATACCTATTGGACAAGTGTGCTCATTACCTATTTCCAATGTTTTCAAGAACTGGAAGTGAGTCGGGTTCGGATTCAGAGTATTCAAGTAGCGGATCTGAGAGTGAATGGAGAATGAGTAAAGACTTAGGAAGTTTATATTATTTAGATTGAGTCTATGTAATTTTATTATTTCTTGAGTCTAGTATGATGAAGATTAGTGATTGTATTTGATATTTGATTATTAATGAAATGAGTTGGAGTTTGAGTTAATTATTATGCAATTGCATTATTCTTATGTGTGATTACCTTGCGCTCTGATCATTCTTGCTTGCAAGAGGCTTACCATGACGGCTGTTCACGTTCCTCGAGCTAGTCTTCCGCTGTCATGAAGGCTCGGGGCGTGACAGTTAAGTCGGTATCAGAGCCTAAGTCCCAGGACTTAGGGAGAAGAATCATGTCAAAGGATAAGTCCAAGGTTTAAGGGCCCCTACTGTGGAACGCGGGATTTTTATCTCGCTTGGTATTATTGTTTATTTATTTATTTATTTGGTTTGTTAGGCGTGCCAGTCACATATGTGACGATTTCATTGTGCGCTCGACTTGACTTGGTCAGTCGATTGTAAAGTCCGAGTCGGGACCAAAAGTCTGCCATACCATAAAGGCTATGACGTTAATTACGCCCTTCCTAAGAAGGACAACCCTTGATTAAATGCCAAAATAGGCGGCCTCAGAAGGCAGTCAAAATATCAATGTGCGAAATAAAGACTTCATGCTTAAGGAAGAGGACGAATGGAGAGCGGATTTATTTAGTTCAACGGACTAAATCGGGCGGCACAACCTTTAACTTTGAGCCATGCCGGGTGAGGATAGAAGACCATCCACGCAGTGGCGGGACGGAATTCGGCTAATCGTTAAGGTATTCCCTTTTGACATTTCCACTCGACCGGATGCTCCAAATAGGTTCGTCTCCCCCGAAGATGAAGCCGGATGGGAAGTGTATCGGAGACACCCCCTCGACTCATCGGGGTTGATGACACTGGACTAGATTTCGGCAGCACCTCCCCTCAACTTGGAACATGCCCAAGGGGAAATAGGTGATCATCCACGGAGTGCCGGGATGAAAATCGAAAGAGAAAGGCACTGGGCCCTGGCACGATGTGATGTTGGGGATGATTCCCCGTTTATTTATTCCATGTGGTGTACCCTGTGACCTGCAGATATCCCTCGAGTTAGTATGGCAGGGTGCTCAAGGATTGGGTAGAGGAGGAGAGACTCTCGGCATGGCTGTAACGAGCATAAGCAGGCCTCCCGGCGCGGGGGAATGGGTTCTCGGCATGAGGTTCCCGGCGCGGGGGAGTGGGCTCTCGGCATGTGGCTCTCGGCATGGTTTTAAGGAAGGAGGAGGGCGCTCATAGCACCGGAAAGTTTTGCAGAGGTTTGTGGGGTTTCTACGGTGCTCTGTTTTGGGGATTTTTTTCTGGGATTCAGGTAACGGCTAGGGGGTTTTAGGGTGCAAACAAGGAGGGGGCCGAAGGCTCTACCAAGTCACCAGATTGACATCAAGAAGTCACATGGATGGAAGGGATTCGAGGGATTGAAGTCACCAGGCGTTCGAACCCTTTGGAACAGGCTTTATGCCATTCATATCGCCGACCATCCAGGAGATCAAGAGATGACTGTCTCTGATCCCTACAATGGCCCCAATGGCTTAGGAAACTTGAGAGGACTATGGACCTCGCAACGTTTAAATCATCAATGTCGTCGAAGGAGAGAGAGGGGGACAAAGCCCAAATATCCACGGTAAGGATCGGGGCCCTGTTGCCACTTTTCCATCTGAAACAATCGTGCATATAGGCACAAGAAATCACTGAAATTCTAAGTATCCGAGCAGTTAATGCATGTGGGGGAATAACATACATTCAGAGAGAGAGCACAGGAAGAAGAGGGCCAACCAACATCATTTCATCGGAACAACTGCGGAGTTGCATTTCACTGTTTCATCGTTTACATAATTCATAGAACAAAGGGGACAGAGGGAAGAACAATCGACTAATACTCTATCTCCTCGACAACAGGTAGGTCTCTTCACTTCGAAAGCAGAAAACGGAATCGAAGCTTATACATCAAAAGAAAGGAAAGCAGGAAGGGACGACGGCAATGAAGGGAAGGGGAGGGCGGAGCATTGACTCCTCTCCCTCCCCTAGCACCCCACCTTCTCCTTCTTTCTGACCTCGCAGCAGCTCTTCTTCTCTTCTCTCTTTATCTGGCTATTCGAAGATGCCTCTCTTCCCTCTTTTTTTTTTCTTTCTCCCTTTTTCCTCTCGTCCGCTGGTGATGGTCCTCTCCTTTCTTGCTCGAGGGGAAGGGGGTTTTATAACTGTATTTTGTATCTTCTCGGCAGGCCTGTCACGGCGCGCCTCAACTGAGGGACTTCCCGGCGCGCAGGACTTCAGCTTCTCAGCGCAGCTATTGGGCTTCGACAAGAAGATCCCGACGCCACTTTATAGGCCCACTTAGGCCTTTCAGACTAGGCCTCTTATTGGTCCTTCAAGTGCATCAGCACCCAAAAGGGCCCTCCATTGGTGACATAGTTTCTATCGAGATCATTCATAAGTTTTTTCATCAGTCAGTAGACCGGGGTTTCATCGGCGTTGCCATCTGAATGATGACAAAGTCGAACATCATCTCATTGGTATCGTCACCGGAACGGTGACAAGACCGGACATCAGCTTTAGCCTGGAAAGACTTCAGCCAGGTGACTGCTATTTCATCAGTGCCGTCGTCTGACTGACAATGGCATCGGACATCAGCTTGGCCGGGAAAAGGCTTCAGCCGGATAGAGGGTTGATGAACTTCGTCATTGATCTTTCACTATTGGTCTGATCTTCCTTCCAATTCTGTCTCTGCCCTTGCTCATTTTCAAGGTGTCAACAAATGCCCCCCACTTGTAGGTAGCAGGAGTGCGAAATACGTGACACGGTGCCTGCAGGTGTGTATATCATTCAGCATCTAAACCCATTTATCAGCTTGGCATTGCTAGTCTTCTTTCATTTTGCAGCTTGGAAGCATCATTACTTTGGCATTTCTTTTGATTTCTCTCAATTTCTTTGCCTTGAACGCCCTTGGCGCGAGCTTCTCGACGCACGGCCTTTAGGCACAGCCTTCTCGGTGCGTTGGTTCTCGGCGCATTGGTTCTCGGGCAGGGCTTCTCGGCGCGCCCGGTCACAGAGGTTCTCGGCGCGCCTTTTGGCATATGGGGGGCTCTCGGCCTGCCCCTTTTTTGGCGGGCTTTTTGAATTGGGGGGGGGGGGGTTCTCGGCGCGCTAAAGGCCGCGCCGAGAACCTCCCTTCTGCCTCCACTATTTGAGGTGTCGGGAGGTTCTTCTTCTCATTTTCATCCGAGCTTCCTCTCTCTTCATCTTCTTCTCTTCGGCGCGAGCTTCTCCCCATCTCGACCGTCCCATTTCCCTTCCCGGCGTATACTACGCTTTCGGTAGGGCACTGTTTTTGGGATTAAATCCCTTTTGTTTCCGGGATCACTCCCTCTTGGTGGGTGACTCCCCATCTTCTTTGGGCAGACCCTGAATAAGGGGAGATGCTGTCGAAATTTTCACATGGCTTCACACTATAATCTTTATAAGACTGTTTCTTATTTTAGGACTTTCATTCACATCTTTTCTCTGACTGCAGACATTGCAATGGCTTCCAGCTCTGCTGCTACATCTTCTGGAGCTGTTGGGGTGAGCTCGTCAGCGCAGCCAGATATATCACGGGCTGTAGTAAATTGGCTGAACGTGCATAGCCTGGACTTCGGGTATGACAAAGTTGCTGCCGTTGACGAATCGTCTGATTCTGAGACGGATACAATATCAACATCGAGGGTATATTCCACTGCGATGGAGACATGCTTCAGACGGGGCAACGACTATCGGCCGGATCTTCCGAAAGACCGCCACTTAATGCCGTTCATCCGAACTTTCACAGTGGGTGGCATGCGAGACTATCGGATAGCCCGTGCTGTCGAAGCTGCCATCCTTGCCGAACGAGATAGCTTGAAGGAGTCGGTGTACCGCCAGAAGGCCATCTATCTTCCCGGGGAGAAGCGTGACTGGGACGCAGTCCTCGGTATATCAGAGCTGGAGTCGGAGAAGAAAATGTTGACCCGGGCCCCGGAATTTACACCTGCCCGATGGGATAATGCTAGTGGCCGAGTTCATAGGGAGAAGCCTGGCTATGGTCTATTCCTGGCACCGATAAAATGGGGGTACCGCGAAGAGCCCTTTGTTTTGAATTGTTCAGTCGTCCAGTTCAAGTACCATCTGGCTGCCGGTTGGTTTGGAGATACCAAAATCACTGACGCCCATCTATTCCGGGTGGGAGCGGTGGAATTCATAGAGTTTGTTTTAATGGAATACGCCCCTCTGCTGATCAGAGCCGGGGTATATCACAGTGTCTTTGCTTCTAGATTCCGCTATCCCATATCCCGAGGGTTGTGCTGTGGAATGTTCGAAGTATTCTGCCCTTTGTTCAACATATTTTATACAACAGAGGGCGAAACATCTCTCGACCTCTGGAGTTTGTCACAGCTTTCTGGTCTGCCTATTGACGGTGAGCCGTATGAAGAGGTCTGCTTGGCAGATTCCGAGAAGGATAGCTCAGATGGCGAAGGCAAGTATTCACTTGGCTACTCCTACCGGTATTTAATGAAGACCTATCGCTCCATCTGTCTGGTGCATAGTAGAGGATCCTCCAAGGGTTACCATCCTCGAGAGAAAGGCAGCAAGCTGAGGGTCCGGATAGGGCAGTGGATTCAGTATTTCTTTGATGGTCCCTTAAAATATGCGGACTTCCCTTCCATGGGTCCGACTGCCAGCAAGCAGATAAGGGCTCCTCGCTATAAGTCAGCGTTGCCATCTTCATTGCGCCGTGTAGGCAGTGCTGGTCCAAACCCAGCAGGGGTGGACCCTATCACACATTGTGCGGCTTACTTCACATTCTGGTTGTGCACTTTTGCTCTCCCTCAAGGGGACGAGACAATCATTCGGCCGGAAGCCATATACCCGGCATGCCAGATGGCTTGGGGAATGAGGCTGTCACTTTGCCCAGTGGCCTTGTGTTTAATCTATAAATCTTTAGGGGATCTGTACAAGCATCGGACTCCCCGCTCTTTGAGGACCGTGGGCCCTTTTCACTTCTTCAATGCCTGGGTCTGCAGTCTATTTCCTGAATTGGCTCCTAGAACTCTGCAGGCAGATACAGTGCTGCCCAGAATGATTGAATTTGCCAGTGCCGAACCTGGGTCTTTCTCTGATCAGTTGTTCAAAATAAGGGGCCGACTGATAAGGGTACCAATGGATGCCCTTGGCAGCATTCATTTCTGGATCTTGGCAGCAGGTTCAGCTCCTTTGGTTCATTCTCAAAGAGAGTGTAAGATGGAAGAGGTAGAGACCTATGTTCACCCCGTTTCAGGGGCTAATGCTGTTAGGTCTATTCTGGAGCCGGAGCTGGTTAGATGGGCCATGGCCATTCGACCCAGTGTTTTAGTTTTCAGGAAGGGTGGTCTGCTTCTTCTGGAACCGTATTATCCATTCCGTTTCGGGCGGAACTTTGGCTATGACCAGCATATCCCTACGTTAGTTGCCCAGTTTCCCCTGGATAGCCGGGCCAAGCACGGATCCGCCATTGTCGACGATGGCCGGTTGTGGTGGGATTTCTATCATCGCCATGATGGCGCAATTTTCAGAGTTCCCACTGTTTCCAACCGTGTCCCCCGCGTCACATCCGAGTATATCAAATGGTGGAATATTCGGACCAGCTTTTACAGGGATGGCAGGGGTGCATTCTGGGACGTGGCCGAGCGTTCTTTCCTGAAACAACAGCCCGGGCCGGTATTTGACATCCCCGAGGCCCACCTAAAAAGGATTTATTCACAACATCTGAGGGAGGCCGAGAACTATCTGGCTCAGCGTCGGGTTCTGAAATAAAGAGGCTCCGAGCCGCCCGCTCCTGTCTTCGCTGCCATTAATGAAGATACCTTTATGAGGAACTTGAAACATTTGTGTCATGTAGGAGGTGCTCGTCTGGAGGCGCAACAGTACCCCTTCCCTGTCGAAGAGCCGCTCCTGACAGTCGTCCCCTGGAATGGTTCGACAGATAGATTTCATCCCTATAGGACGTTTGTGCGCAGGGAAGATAGGACTCAGACGTACTACAAGCACACGTCTTGGCTATTTGTTCTGCTGAATGTACATGGGTTATCTGCAGAGAGTCCGATAGCCGGCATATTGAATAAGCCATTGTTTATTTCTTTTCATTATGTCGACGGCTGGGGCATGGACCACCTCGACTTATTTCGATGTCTTGACTTTCATGGTCATAGCGACCTGGCATCTTTAGTGGAGAAGTGCCAGACATTTGGTGATGTATGTTGGCTTATCAAGGAGGCTGCTTTCCACTCCAAGGAGGTAGCTTATCTGTACTGGCCGCTTTCTGTCTTTTATGATGGCCCAGCAGGTATGGTCTTTCCTTTCTGACTGTAGTGCTTTCTGTTTGTTATTCAAACTCTGCATCCACTGGTCTCATTGCTTCTTTGATGTCTTCAACAGATAGGCCAGATATAAAGCGACAGGGGCTTTACAGAAAAATCATTGCGCAAGCTGAGAAGCCTGCTTATTTCGAAGTCCCTGTAGCAGCACCGACGACCACTCCCCTGCCTCCGGGCAAGAAGAGAAAGATTTCTGCCATGAAGACTGCAGTTGGGAAGGCCAGGAAGGCTAAGAAGGCCCATGCTCGGCAGTCGGCTTCAGCAGTGATGGATCCTGGGACCCCTCTTCCTGATATCCCCTCCTTTGATGAGTTTGAATCTCAAAGGGAGGACGCCCAGACGTCAGTCAGGGGTAACATCAACAGACTGCAGTTGTATCTTTCATTGTCTTTTGCTGAATTTCACAGAAATCTTTGAATCTGATCCCCCCCTTTTGTACAGCCCAAGAGCCAGTTGTGACACCTTCTGTGATGGAGACCAGATTGCCTTCCCCCACGCCGGCTAGTGAGGCGGAGGGTAAGTGTGATTTTTAATCTTCTTTTGCACATTTTGATCATCTGTTTATTGTTTCTCTCACGAACCTTTCCCTGTAGTGACGGCCGGTGAGGGGGCTGCAGTTATAGGAGCAACTGGCGACATAACTCAGCCACAGGAGGGCCATAAGACCCAGACGAAACGGGGCCTTGTCCCTGTGAGGCACATAGTTACCCGGTCTTCATCTAGGCAGACGTTAGGGACGCAAGTCCCGCCGTGGATAGCGTGGAAATCTCTTCTAGCAGCTCCGCGACCGCTTCCGAGGCAGAGGGAGAAGGAGCAGATTTCGGCGAGAGCGAGACGGAGGGTATCTCCCAATCAGAGGCCCAACTTGTCTATACTGCCATTGTCCCACTGTTCACCCCCTCCAAACTGCTGGTGCCATCTTCTGAGGAGGAACTACAGGAAGAATTTGCTGGCTTGGATACCGAGGCAGATATAACTCCTCCCTTTGCTGCTTCGGCAGCGGAGCTTTCCTCTTCCTTGCACTCCTTTGAGGATATCGACATCACATTAGAAGTGGGTCTCTCTCCTTTTCCTCTTCATTATTATATATATATATATATATGTTTTATCTACTGCTTGATGTTGCATTGATCTGTTCACAGGAATCCCCTGTTGCTAGCCCGGTAGCGACTGCAGCCCTTGAAGCCATTCTATCTGACACCTTGGCTATTGTTCCTGCTTCATCAGCCACTTGTGCAGGCGTTTCTGAGATAATTCGCCCTGTGCCGGTGAGGGTGCAGTCTTCTACAGACTTAGCATTGCTGGACTTGAGGACCTCGGGGGAGAGTTCGGCCCTCATCCGGGTCTTGGATTTTAGAGCTGAGACGGACCCAGCTAGGGGTTCTGCCTTTATACCGGCCGCAGTGATGACCATTGCACCGGAGTTAGCAATTCCCATGACAGTAATTATGGAAACTGAACTTTTGTCTCTTCAGTCCATAGCCCCTGTCGCCTTGACATTGAAGGAACTGGCCGCTGAAGCGGGGATGGAAGAAGGGGAGGTATCCGCCACAGAGATCGGAGTGTTGTCCATAACTGGCCCAGAATCAATCTCCTTGCTCTCGGAATCTGAGGAGGAGGAGCCTCGAGGAGAGGATGCTGAAGATGCAGGTATCACATTGGGGACCCAAGAAGCAGCCGCTCCAGCACTTATTAAAGTTGCCCCTACGAGTATTCAAATAGTAACCCCCGAGGAGATGAGGGTGGAAGGCCCCTTGGTTTCGTCAGGGATTGCAGAGAGAGCTCAGTTGGCACCTTCAGCAGACCTCCCGTCTTCCTCTTCCCAGCCTGATGTTGCACTATGGGCGGATATTGACAGTGAGGTGACTTTCGAGGTAGCTCCAGTTCCTTCTCCTGGCTTCGCTTCATCTGAGAGTTTTGTCTGGCAAAATCTTGACATGCTGCGCCAGCTGGTGGAGTCCTAGCCTGGACTGACTTATCTGCGGCTGAAGGAGATAGCCGAGCATTTCACCGCCGGTCTACAGGCGATGGGCTGTCCCATGGAAATATGGGCCCAGCGGGTTCTATTGTTGTTAAAGTTTATACATCGCCGGGACTTCTTGGCACATATTATGTCTGACAGACTGGCAGCTTTGAAGTTACAAAGGAAGGAGTGCAAGTCTGAGCTGGAGAAGATGGACTCGGTTCTTCAGGAGCGCCAATGCCAACTTCAGTCTCTGGTGCAGCGGGAGCAGTTCATGCGCAGCCGGATAACCATCCTGGAGGCTGAACTGTTTGACCTCCGGACTGAACTGCCGCAGATAACAACTTCTCGGCCGCAGCTTGCGGAGGAAGTAGCCCTGCTGGAGGGGCAGGTGGCGTCCTTTCAGGACGAGTCTGCTCGGCTGCAGGAGGAGGAGGCTCGACTTCATGAGCTAGGGGCTGCCCCACATGTAGGGCTTCTGGCCTTCGAAGACATATTCCGGCGCCCGTGAATATTTGTTTTCCCCTTTTTGTAATACAATTCCCCCTCAGGGGCCCTTCTTGTATTCCCTTTTTATTCAATGGAAAGGAATCTTTACACCAGTCTCATATGTGATTTGTCCTTTACTTATCGCACCATCAATATTTCACGGCGATTGGGCAGTGGTTTCAGCGGTCCCTATGGGAATAGCCCGTACCTAGCAGGAGAGCGTCCACCCTTACAGAGAAAGGATGGAGAACTCACTCCACCACGCGACGGTATCCGGAGGGTGCCTAAACCCAATCCTGGGGGTAGCTGAATAAAAGAGGTTTAGAACATCGTTTGGAACAAACGGATGGTTCATCTCGGGCAGGTTTCAAAGCTGGTCGGGGCAATGTATCAAACGACCAGTGACGGATTTTATCATCGATATTGGGTTTATATCGACGCAAAGGATTTTCATAAGTTTCATCAGGATAGACGTAAGGTCTAAACTGGGTAGACTTGATCATAGGTGGGACGTGAAAAGGGTATGTGGTTTTTCATCAGGACAGACGCAAAATCTGAACTGGACAAGTTTTCATCATTGATCGAGCAATGTACCGATCGACCAATGGTTGGCTTCATCATCGATATGAGGTTTATATCGATGCAAAGGGATTTCATAAGTTTCATCAGGATAGACGTAAGGTCTAAACTGGGTAGGTTTTCATCATTGATCGGGCAAGGTGCCGGTCGATCAATAGCTGGTTTCATCATCGATATTGGGTTTATATCGATGCGAAGGAATTTCATAAGTTTCATCAGGATAGACGTAAGGTTTAAACTGGATAAGGTTTCATCATTGATCGGGCAAGGTGCCGGTCGATCAATAGCTGGTTTCATCATCGATATTGGGTTTATATCGATGCAAAGGAATTTCATAAGTTTCATCAGGATAGACGTAAGGTCTAAACTGGACAGGGTTTCATCATTGATCGGGCAAGGTTCCAGTCAATCAATAGCTGGTTTCATCATCGATATTGGGTTTATATCGATGGAAAGGAATTTCACAAGTTTCATCAGGATAGACGTAAGGTCTATTCCAACAGGTTTTATTGCGGGTGGGACTTTGCCAAGAAATATGTAGGTTTCATCAGGATAGGCGTAGGGTCTATCCTGGTAGGGTTTTATCGTTGACCGGGCAAGGAGCCGATCGATCAGGGGAAGGTTCAGGAGTTTGATCAGGACGGACGTAAGGTCCGAACTGGCCAGGCCTTATCAGAATAGTGACGGGTTTTATTATCGATGGGACATGTGAAAGGGGGTATGTAGATTTCATCAGGGTAGACGTAAGATCTACCCCGGAAAGGCTTTATCATCGGCGGGGCATAGAGCCAGATGACCGACGGAAGGCCTCATCAGTGAAGGGGAGGTGAAGGCAACGTGCCGGTTGGCATGGAACTTCTGAATTACCACATTACCGACTCAAGCGCCCTTTCGGGTTTTCGCCGGAGCCAGCCCCCTCTTACTTTTGCCCACGCGTCCTTTCGAATTTTCACGTGGCGGGGTACCCGATTTTGCCTGCAATGCCCTTTCGGATTTTCACCACAGCTGGGTTTTAGCTATTTTTGCCCTTGTCCAGAATGCCTGAACAAGTCTAGCGGAGTATCTCTATTTTTTAACCCCCATTTCTATATATGTATTTTTTTGTCATTTTCTTTCTCTTTTCTTTTTCATTGTCTTTTCTGGGATCAGAACTTTCATCCTATGGACCATGGCGCTATATGTTTATTGTGGACACACGATCATTGATGTGGGTGTCAACATCAATGCAAAGGGAAGTAGGGTTTCATGATCTATCCAGACGAAATGTCCGAATTGATTTAGAGGATATAGATAGCAGCTCGGGCACGAGGCCGTTTGCTGAAAATATGAGTTTCATCGTTAATGTGGGGTTTAAAATTAACGCAAAGGGATAGAGTTTCATGATCTATCCAGACGGATGGTCTGAATAGATTCAAAGAGCAGTGTTGTGCTATGTCAGAGCGGACGGAAGGTCTATCCTGGATGGGTTTTAGCGTCGATCAGGCGGTGTGCCAACCGATCGATAGCAGGTTTTATCATTGGTATTGGCTCATACCAACGCAAAGATTTCATATGTTTCATCAGGATAGACGCAGGGTCCAAACTGGATAGGGTTTTCATCATTGATATTAGGCGAGGTGCCAATCGATCAATGGCAGGTTTCATCATCGGTATTGGATTTATACCAATGCAAGGAGTTCATGGATTTCATCAGGATAGACGGAAGGTCTAAACTGGATAGGTTTCATCATAGATCGGGCAGTGTGCCAATCGATCAACAGCAGGTTTCATCACGGCGGGACGTAAAGAGACCTGTAGATCTAGTCGGAATAGACGTAAGGTCTAAACCGGACAAGGTTTCATCGCTGATCGGGCAAAGTGCCGGTCGATCAGTATCAGGTTTCATCATTAGTATTGGGTTTATACCAATGCAAGGATTTCATAGGTTTCATCGGGATAGACGTAAGGTCTAAACCGGACAGGGTTTCATTATTGTGGGTCTTAGACAGAAACAAGTGGAAGTGTTTTATCAGAACAGACGGAAGGTCTATCCCGAGGTGGGCTTATTATCAAGGGAATTTTTCTCGAGCAATGCATGACGGCTTCAACAGAATAGACGTAAGGTCCATTCCAGATGGGTTTAATCGTTGATCGGGCAAGGCGCCGGTCGATCGACGAGGAGCTTTATGGTGGGAGGTAAGGCTTTCTTTGGAATCACCACATTACCGACCCAAGCGCCCTTTCGGGTTTTCGCCGGAGCCAGCCCCCTCTTGCTTTTGCCCACGCGCCCTTTCGGGTTTTCACGTGGCGGGGTACCCGATTTTGCCGACAGTGCCCTTTCGAATTTTCACCACAGCTGGGTTTTGGGCCATTTTTGCACTTGTCCCTAATATAGGAGCAAGTCTGGCGGGGTATCTCTATTTTTAACCCCATTTTTTTTACTTTTTTTTGTTCTTTCTTCTTCCTTCCTTTTTAGAGGGTGACGGGTCGGAATGCCACCAGCTTAAGATGAGGGCAGCTTGGTTAGGGCGGAGTGCCGCTAGACCAAGGAAAGGGGTAGCTCGGCTAGGGCGGAGTGTCGCTAGACGAAGAAATGGGTAGCTTGGTTAGGGCGGAGCGCCGCTAGACCGAGAAAATGGTAGCTCGGCTAGGGCGGAGTGCCGCTAGACCGGGAAAAGGGTGTAGCTTGGCTAGGGCGGAGTGCCGCTATACCAAGAAAAGGGTAGCTCGGCTAGGGCGGAGTGCCGCTAGATGAAGAAATGGTAGCTCGGTTAGGGCGGAGCGCCGCTAGACCGGGAAAATGGTGTAGCTTGGCTAGGGCGGAGTGCCGCTAGACCAAGAAAAGGGTATCTCGGCTAGGGTGGAGTGCCACTAGACCAAGGAAGGGGTAGCTCGGTTAGGGCGGAGTGCTGCTAGACCAAGGAAATGGGTAGCTCGGCTAGGGCGGAGTGTCGCTAGACGAAGAAATGGTAGCTTGGCTAGGGCGGAGTGCCGCTAGACCAAGGAAAGGGTAGCTTGGCTAGGGCGGAGTGCCGCTAGACCAAGGAAAGGGGTGTAGCTTGGCTAGGGCGGAGTGCCGCTAGACCAAGAAAAGGGTATCTCGGCTAGGGCGGAGTGCCACTAGACCAAGGAAAGGGGTGTATCTTGGCTAGGGCGGAGTGCCGCTATACCAAGAAAAGGGTGTAGCTTGGCTAGGGCGGAGTGCCGCTAGGTGATGCGGAACGGGACTAAAAGGACTGGACCTACTATGAAGACCAAGTGCGGCCAGCACTCACACGTGACAAGGCAAGCCGAGAGATCGACCTCCGTACTATTCCTCCGAAGAGAGGCGTCTCTCAACAAGAAACCCAAGTCCACGGCCGTCCCTATGAGGGAAACGAGTGGATCAAAGCGGCAAAGGGAGCCGACGCGCAACTATGGGAGTCTAGTCCGAGCTCGGTGCTCGACTAGGGCCACGGAATGGTGCTCTCAACTCGCAAAACCCACGGTGAATTGAATATGTAGCTAGGATCCTACACTCGCACGCTGCATAATCGAGAGCATACTAGCAAAGCAAATGCCAAGGGAAGGAACGTCGCACGTACCTCCACGCCTAGGCGTGGGGAAGGAACCCCGGCCGAGACCAACAACCCCGATACACGTAGAAGTAATAATACACAATTGACCCAAAATGCCCACTCCTCGCAGGGAGGTAACAGGCTACAAACAGAGGAGTCGGGGCTGCCGATGCACGGGCTGACGGGCAGCACTCGGTGAAGGGGTGGGCCGCGAGGAGGTCCCGGGTAGCTCTGCGAACTGCTGAAAGAACGTCCACCTCTGGAGGGGCTGAGGTGGCAGGAGTCCCCGGTACCTTGCTGTCGTGGGGTCGCTCCTCCGGAAAGAAGAAGGATGTCGCCGATCCTCGGGGAAGCCTCCGGAGTGCGTTCGGAAGGAGGGGACAGGTTGCTGGCCAACCTGCACAAGCCCGCCAAACAGCCTGGGGGCGACTCCGGTAAGCGCCCTTAATCACGTCCTGGACCTGCGAAATTCAGCGAGGGCGCTGGTGGGGATGTCCCACAGGCGCCCGTGGAAGGAGAACTGCAGTCGAGGCCGATGGTGACCGTGGCAATTCGTCAAACACCTGGCGTGCAGTCGGACTGCCTGTCTGCCCACACCGGTAGAGACCAGGAGAACAGTCGGTACGCAGGCTTCCGGACAGATTTAGGGATGGGGTTTTCTCTGGTGGGTAGCTTACAGGTAGGGCTAACAGATGACCAAGGTAGCAGGGGCGGTGCCTTGGAGGATTTGGGCATGGGCGGGGTGGAAGGTGGGGGTCGCAGCCTGCACTTCAGGGCAGTCAGGTCTGTGAACCCGAGATGGGATATGAGGGCGTAGGGGTGCGGATGGAATTCTGACCAGGGGCGGCCACTGGAGATGGAGTGGTGTGTGTGGAGATAGCCCTCCAATTTTCAGGCCATTCCAGTAAGGGGAGGTGGTGGCCCCTTTGGAGGGTACTGCGGATCTGCCCCGCCGGGTTACTGTAGCGCCCAGAGGAGGACCGAAAGTAGCCACAAAGGGAAGTTTCAGCCCCAATGGAGTTTTGGGATGAAACCACCACGAATGGTTCGGGGACAGGGAGGGGAACAACTTATGTGAAGAGGTTGTGGTCGATCGGAGAAGGAACGGGGGTGCACACGGGTGTCCAAGGCGACTCTGATCACAGGCGAGTCTGTCCCGGGAGCAGCCTGCGCGACGAAAGTGTCTACAAAGACAACTTCCTCTGTGATTCGAGTTTTGGGACAAGGCCGGTGGGGTTGGAAGGGGGACTTGTATGGGAAGAAAAGTCTAGAAGAAAGCCAGACGGTTTGCCCACAGAGAGGGTTCGTACCGACGTGATCTTTGGACCCCTAGCTTGCAGGCAGAGCAGGTGTATCCGAGATTGGATTGAACGCCACCGAGCTTGACGTCGTCTCGCCGCTTGGATCTCTCTCCGACATGGGATGAAGAGACTCGCTTCACAGCACGATCCTCACCTCACCAGGACCTCCTTCTCAAGGGAGTCGCACCCAGGAGTTGGAGATGGAGGAAGAAGAAGATGGGGGATAGGGGAAGAGAGGGGCGTCGCACCCCTTGGGGAAGGATGGAGAAGGTCGGCCTCTCCTTGGTGGTGGCTGCGCACAAGGTTTCTCACAAATTAATTCTTCATTATCTTTTCAAAGAAAAAAATACAAGGTTTATATATGGGGAGGGGAGGTGCTAGGGTTGAAACCCTAGCCAAGAGGGAGGGGAGGGGGATGCGCCACATGGCATGGGGAAAGGGGGGGCGCAACAAGGCAAGGGGGGGGGAGGGCCGCACCCCTCTTCCTATAATCTAGGAGAGGGGCGGCTGCCACCTTCCAAGAGGAGGGAAAAGAGTTGGGCGCCCAAAACCCTAACCCTAGGTGGGCTAAGCAAGGGAGTGGGTGGCCAGCCCATATGGGCCAGAGATTGAACCAAAAAAAATGGCCCAATAGCCCTATCTCCTATCTAATAAGCATAAAATGGTCCAACTAAAGCCTAATTTGCTCCAAATGGCCTACAAAGGTCCACACAACTAATAAAAGTGTCCACGCAGGGACTAATCCAAGGCCCAACATGGCCTAAAGCATAAAATAACTAAAGATAGCTCTACTAGTCTGCCAAGTGGTCGCCGAGCCAAAGGGATGCCGGCATGCTCCGTGTGCTCCGTCGAGTGATGCGGCGCGTGTCCTCACCACTAGGCCAAGGAAAGGGTAGTTCGGCTAGGGCGGAGTGCCGCTAGATGAAGAAATGGGTAGCTCGGTTCGGGCGGAGCGCCGCTAGACTGGGAAAATGGTAGCTCGGCTAGGGCGGAGTGCCGCTAGACCGGGAAAAGGGTGTAGCTTGGCTAGGGCGGAGTGCCGCTAGACCAAGGAAAGGGGTGTAGCTTGGCTAGGGCGGAGTGCCGCTATACCAAGAAAAGGTAGCTCTGCTAGGGCGGAGTGCCGCTAGACAAAGAAATTATAGCTCGGTTAGGGTGGAGCGCCGCTAGATCGGGAAAATGGTGTAGCTTGGCTAGGGCGGAGTGCCACTAGACCAAGAAAAGGGTATCTCGACTAGGGCGGAGTGCCACTAGACCAAGGAAGGGGTAGCTCGATTAGGGCGGAGTGCCGCTAGACCAAGAAAAGGGTAGCTCGGTTAGGGCGGAGTGCCACTAGATCGGGAAAGGGGTAGCTTTGCCTGATCACTCGGGGAATGCCGGTTGTGCCGCATGATACAGCTTTAGATGTCTTCCGTTGAGTGGGGAGAATTGGATTTCCCCTCGATGGTTAACAACCACGTAGGCCCCTCCTTCGTAGACCCTCTGTATCACATAAGGACCTTCCCAGTTAGCATTCAACTTTCCTTTTGGGTTGGACGCCATGACTTCTTTTTTCTTGACCATGACGAGGTCACCTTTCTTGAATTCTCATCCTCTTACGAGTTTGTTGAATGCAGTGACCATGCAGGCCTGATACATTTGGATACTCTTCTGGGCTCGGAGGCGCTTCCCTTCCAATTCAGCCAGTTCTTCTAGTCTTCTTTCTGCATTGGTCTGTTCGCCACGGGCCAGGCCGTATTGGACTGCTACTCTGAGTGACGGGACTTCCAGCTCTAGCGGAACCACTGCCTTTGAGCCGTATACCAGCGAGTATGGTGAGCACCCTGTAGGTGTCATGAAGACGGTGCGGTATGCCCACAGAGCTTCATACATTTTCTCTTCCCAGTTCTTCTTATTAGAACTGACGACCTTGGCCAGCAAGGTGCAGAGAGTCTTGTTAAAAGCTTCTGCCAATCCGTTTGCCTGTGGATTGTAAGGAGTGGAGGTTCTCCATTCGATCTTATACTTCTCAGCAAGCCGATAGACCTTCTGATTTCTGAAATGACTTCCATTGTCAGATATTATTCGGCTGGGGATCCCGAATCGAAAGATAATGTTCTGCTTGATGAATCTGGCGACCAGTTCACCAGTCACTTCTCTTAATGCTATAGCCTCCGCCCATCTGGAGAAGTAATCTGTTATGGCCAGTATGTACTTATGTCCGACCGAGGAAGTCGGCAGTGGCCCGACTACATCAGTTCCCCATTGTGCAAATGGCCAGCTGGGAACTGTAGGGTGCAGACTCGTAGGAGGCCTTCTAGGCACAGTAGCATGCTCCTGGCATTTCTGGCATGATTTTGCAAATTTACAGCAGTCTTCAAACATGGTGGGCCAATAGTAGCCCAGCTTCTTGATTTCTATCTTCATCTTGGGACCAGCCTGGTGGGCACCTGCTGTCCCGGCATGTGTTTCTTTCATCGCTTGCCAGGCTTCCTCAGTGGACAGACAGCGGAGTAGAATCTTCTTGCGTGCATCTGCCATTATTCGGAACAAAATTCCATTCCTGATTTCATAAGAGTCTTTGATTCTTAGGAGTTTCATCTTTTCTTCTCTTATCTGCGGCAGTTGCTGGTGTAGAAACCACTGCAGCAGGTGCTGTCTCCAATCAGACGCTTGTTCTGTGCTGATGGTGGCAACTTCGTCTTCTTCGGGGCACCCTTCTAGCATACTGGGGACTTGCCGTCGGTTCATAACGACAATGTTCAGTGTTTTATTTGGTGGGACTGCTAGTGAGCTGGCCAGCTTCGCCAGTGCATCAGCCTGGGCATTGTGTCCACGGCCCACATGCTTGAGCTTAATATGGTAGAATTTCCCCATGAGGCGCACAGCTTTTTGGTGGTAGGGATTCAGTTCTGGCTTCCGTACTTCGAACTCCCCTTGGATATGTTTTATTATCAACATCGAATCACTGAATACTTGAAGCATTTGGATACCCATGTTGAGGCTTATATATAGTCAGATTATCAGAGCTTCATACTCGGCCTCATTATTGTTGCAGGGCTTGTTTATAGAACAGGAAGTATGCACGACCTCCCCTTCTGGTGATTTCAACACAATACCGGCTCCAGCCCGTATTCTGGTCTTTCCATCAGAGTCTGTCTCTATTCTGGACGCTCCATCGAAGAATAGTTGCCACATAACTGACTCGGTTTGGCAGGCCTCGAGTGTCTCATCATCGGGTAACTCAGTCCCTAGCATATCATTTTTCGGCACAGGATGCTCTGCGAAGAAATCAGCCACGGCCTGTCCTTTTATCGCCCGCTGGGGTGTATAGGTAATATCAAATTCCATCAGGATCACTGCCCATTTGCCCAATCGGCCCTTCAATACTGGCTGAGTCAATATGTATTTGAGCAGATCTACTGCAGATATCAATCTGACTTCATGTGACAACATATAGTGTCGGAGCTTTTTGACAGTAAAGACTAGTGCCAAGCAGGTCTTTACTATGTAGCTGTAGCTTTCTTCAGTTCTAATCAGCCTCCTACTTAGGTAGTACAAGGCTTGTTCTTTGCCTTCTTCATTTATCTGTGCCAACATTACCCCCAGGGAACAGTATGTGGCTGCGATATACAGTATCAGGGGCCTGCCCTTAATTTGTGCCCCCAGGACCGGAGGGGTCTTGAGGTATTCTTTCAACTTCTCAAAGGCTTCCTGACAGCCATCGTCCCAGAGGAACGGCACATCTTTCATCATGAGCTTGTGAAAGGGGTGGCATCTTCCCGACAGATTTGATATAAATCGTCGGATATAGGCCAGACGCCCTTGCAGAGATCTCAGCTCGGACAGATTCCTTGGTGGAGGGAGCTCTTGGATAGCCTTAATCTTGGATGGGTCAATTTCAATGCCCCTATGACGGACAATAAACCGGAGGAATTTTCCACTGGACACGCCGAAGGCGTATTTCATGGGATTCATCTTGAGTTCATATTTGCGCAGCCTCTGGAATACTACCCTCAGGTCTTGCAAATGGTCTTCTCTTCTTTTAGTTTTTACTACCAAATCATCAATGTAGCACTCTACTTTCTTGAAAAGCAAATCATCAAAGATCTTGGTCATAGCTCTTTGGTAGGTAGCACCGGCATTCTTGAGTCCAAACGGCATCCTTTTGTAGTGGAATATCCCCTTCGGGGTACGAAATGCCGTGTGCACTCTGTCTTTTTCAGTAATCCAGATTTGGTTGTATCCGGATGACCCATCCATAAATGATAGGGCCTCATGACCAATAGTCGCATCGATCATCACTTCAGTGATTGGCACTGGGAAGTCATCTTTCGGGCAAGCCTTATTAAGGTCCCAGAAATCAACACATATTCTGATCTGCCCATTCTTCTTCTTTACGGGCACTATATTGGCTAGCCATGTAGTATATTGGTTCTCTTCGACAAAACCCACATCGATTAGCTTGTCAACCTCTTTGTTAATCTGATTTATTAATTCAGGGCGCATTCTCCTGGAAGGCTGCTTTACAGGGCTAGCCTCTGGGTTTATCGCCAAACGGTGTTGTGCCACATCAGAACTCAGTCCCGGCATTTCATCATATGTCCATGCAAAGCAGTCTCGGAATTCTTTCAAGAACTGTACATACTGCTCCCTGGTAGCTGGCTCCAGCAGTGCACTGAGGAATGTCGGCCTTGGCTCATCTGCGGTCCCCAGATTTATTTCCACAAGCTCATCGACGATGGCCTGACCTCCATCTTCGACCTCGGGCGGGGCTTCTTGCAAGTCAATGAAGCCTCCTGGGATATAATCTTCTTCAGTTTCATGACCCTCTGTTTCATCATACTGGTCATCAGCGGGTGCTGGCTCATCATATACGGCCAATATTGTTGGATTCTGTTTAGTCTGCCCCGAGGACGTGACTGGTTCAGCAGGAAACTCAGCAATGGAGTCTTCCGCCCTCAGAGGCTCTTCTCGTGCAGGCTCCCTTGAGAGATCATCATCCTGTAGAGCCCGGACTTCTTCCAGGATGCGCACAATCTCCAGGCATTCCCTCAGCTCTTTGGCTACTTGGTCTTCATCCGGGGTTCCCGTATCAAACTGTGCTTCAGCATGGAACAGATCCTCTTTGCAAGGTAGGTCTTCCCAGCACCAATCTTTCTTTGCTTCATCAGACGTCCCCGTCTCCGGCTGACTGTCTGGGGCTTCATTGTTCATTATGGATTGATAAATGATTTCTTCATCTTCCGAGGGGTACTTGTCATATCCTACCTCGGGAGGGTCTTCATGCTGGTAGGAGACAGATATGACGTCCACCTCAGCTTCATAGTATTCTTGAAGGGTATAACACAATCCTGGGTGCTGAGTGATCTTCCTCAGTTCTTTATTACCCCGAGGCGGATCCCATAGCTCCTTGAACGCCTTCTTCTGGGCAGCAGGCTGCAATGACGGTATTCGCATCTTAGAGAACATCTGCGAAACCCGTCGGGTAGTATAATCCAAGCCTGTAATTGGCACCATCTGGTTTACGGCCTCTTCAGGGACCATGCAATCTTAATCATCTTACCCGACTGACTCCCCAGTGTAGAATATGGTAGGAGGCTCGCAGAAGCGAGGGACTTCCATAGTCTTCAGTGGTAGTACCGTCTGGTACTCGAGACTGACGATGGGTTTAAATAAACCCTGCGGCACCTCCACTTGTGTGTACTTTTCTTTCATTTCTTCATTGATATCATCCGGGTGAATGCTAGGAGGGGTGATCCGAGCAAAGTCACCGGCATAAGAGATGTGAGATACCTCATGCTTTTTAATATAGCCCTTTGGTGGCGGGGGAGACCAGTTTCTTGCCTTCGTCACCGGCTTTTTCTAGCTGACCACAGCCTCTTTCTCTTCACCCTTTCGCGACACCTCCGTGTAGTAGGATGCATCGAGCATATGGCACTCGAATACTTCGAAGGGATGCAGATCCGCAAACACCCTCTCTTCTTTTCCTTCATGGCAGTATTTAATGCACTGATGCAGTGTGGACGGCACTATCTGATATTCATGCAGCCACGGTCTCCCCAGCAGGGCCTTATATGTGGTGTTGGAGTCGATTACATAGAATCGTACCACGGTAGTGAGATCCCCCAATGTGAGGTTAAAATCAGCCACCCCAAGGGGCGTCTCACATTTCTAGTTGAATCCTGCAATTTTCATGTCTCCGACCTTGGTAAGCTGCAGATCAAAGTAATAGTTTTGGTAGATGCGGTATGGGAGAATGTTCACGGTAGCCCCGGGATCTATCAGTATCATGTTCAGTGGCTGACAGTTCAGGGAGCCCCTCATATACAGCGGTCTATTATGGCCGGAATTCGGAATCAGCATGTCATCCTCTGAGAATGTAACTGACGGCCCAGAATTCACTTCTGTCAAGAGTGCTTCATATTGTGTCGGCGACTGCAAGGCATCAACAATTGCCTGGCGAGCCTCTTCACTCAGAGAGAGAATCTCCCAGATGGAGAATCTGGTAGGGAGCTTCTTTAGCATTTTCATGATCCGGCTGCCCACCCTGACATTAGACAGTCTCATTTCTTCCACCCATCGGGGTTTTGGAGGTTCATGTGGTGCCCGTGGCCTCTGCTGCCCAGTGCTGGTTTCATCCCCGGGACTGATTTCTTGGGGGGCTCCTTCTATAGCAACGGCCCCTGGTGCCGTCAAAGAGTTATCCCCTTCTTTCTCATTCTGCTCGTAGGCTACATACGCCGATTGCTAAGGTCCCTTGCCTTTATCTGGCCCAGCCTGTATCGACTGCCCATTTTCTAGACTAGACAGAAATTCCAGAAATGTTGGAGTTTGACCTCCTTTCTTCTTTTCTTGGTACAAGCCGGTAGGGAGAGGAACCTGGACACCTCGTACCTCCGGTTCGGGAATCTGGTAGGGCTGTTCCCCTCTGAACATAATATTATGATTAGCTGGTGGTGGGCGCCCCCACCTTCTTTCGGAGCGTGTTGCATGTGCCGAGGTTGAGGCCTCGGCATGGTTGGCTTCTAGCGGGGCATTTGATGTTTCATCCTCATCATCCTCCTCGGGGGAGGTAAAGAGTGCCGACAGGGTGTTACATTGTACTGTCACTACCCTCTTTCCCTTCTTGGACTTGGGCCGCCTCTTCTTTTTCTGGGAATTAGGCTTTATTGGCCCCTGCCCCCAGAAGGGTTCAGTCTCAGCCTTTTCTTGTTCTGCCTCTGACTGCTCTTTAATTTTCAATTCTTCGAGCTGTTCCCAGAGTATTCAGTCTTTCACCAATAGGTGCCCGGGCTTTTTCTGTTCATATTCATCGAGCCCATTAATATACTGCTGTAAACGCCTGGCTGCAGGACTTACTTCCTTATGTGCAGGTAGGGGGACTTGTCTTCTTCGGTTATGAGTGGGGATCCGGATGACTGGCCCTGTCTCAGCTGTGCGCCATACTGGCTTTACTGGAGGCGGTTCAGGCCTTGGTGTGACACCGCGGATAATTGCTCCACTGGTATTGGCTGCGGGAGTCTTCTTTCTGTTCTTTATGGGTTTCATCTGCCATCCTTCCTGATCCTTCAATGGGGCGAGGAAGCAAGCTTCATAAGTATGCCTGGTACATTCTTCAACGGCCTCCTTAGGCAGCTGCTGGTAGATTAAAATCATATTGGCGGCCATTTTTAATGCCAGAGGCTCATGTGGACGAGGTGGCTCTACCTGGTAATCTCCCAGCTGTAGCTCGCCCTTTTTGACCATGCCTTCCATAATATCTTTGAAGCCGTAGCAATCTTCAATTGCGTGCCCCAGCGCACGGTGATATGGATAGAACAGTGGATCACCTTTCTTTGCCACGTCATCGGGTCTCTTTGGTTCAGGCAATGTTACCTTGTTGAACTTGTATGCCCAGTTGAATAGTGCGGCTGTCTTATCTTTCGGGAAAGAGTACGGCTTTCTCATTTTGTTTCTCAGAGAGACCTTATCTTTTCTCTCTGCTGTGTCTGCTGGTGGGGGAGCTTCATCTGCCCTTTTCTTCCCTTTCTGTTGCTCGAAGGTTCTGAAATCGACGGTGTTGGCCTCAGAGTGCGTTGGTCGTCGATCATTAGATTTCGCCTTCGGCACAGTTGGAGCATTGGCGGTCGGACGCTTAGACAGGAACGTCTCGACTTCCGCCACTATATTGTTCAGCCGGTCAAATGTTCTGACATCTGCACCAATCATCTTTTCCAGTACCTCTCTCCTGAGGCTCTGCTTACATATTTGCACTGCATCTTCTTGATGAGGAGGTCTTCTGCATCTCATAGCTAAGTTCCTCCACCTTTTGATGTAGTCTAGTGCTGTTTCATCTTGCTTTTGCCTGGTTGCATATAGTTCTGCTATTGTAATTTCTCTTTCCGTGACGTGAAATCTATCGCGGAACTTTCTTTGCATATCAGGCCAATCGGTCACTGACCCAGCCGGCAGGCTTGAATACCATTCAAAGGCTATCCCGGTGAGGGATGAGCCGAAGAACTTAAGCAGATAAGCTTCATCAGCTACCAAGTCACCCATGATTGTGGTGTAGTAAGCTATGTGCTCCCTGGGAGAGCCCTGGCCATTAAACTTTTCAAACTTCGGTGGCTTACTGACGCCTGGAGGTAGTCTCTTAGCAGCATACTGGGGAGGATATGGTACCTTGTACACATCGTAGGTACTAGCATCATCACCAGTCTTTTCAGACAGCTTCATCTCACAATCTTTTCAATCATCAGCTTTTGGGCTATGGCTGGATCTATGCTTTCCGGGAAGAAGTGAGCTTGTTGCTGACTATAAGAGTTGTCATCACAGTTGCGCGCAAGGCCGGCGCGGCAGGCTGCGTCTGAGATACAGAGGGCTGAGCTACCGTCTACTGCAGAACGGGTTGGCTCGGTGCTTTGCCCTTATCAGCCGGTAGAGGATTAGCTGGGATAGCCATTTCTGTTGAGCTGGCAGTCTGCCCCACAGGCTCGGCTTGCTTGGAGATCGGTGTAACTTCGTGCCTCTCATTTAGCTGTCTTCTGAGAGCATTGATCTCTTGTTGATATCTTCTAAACATCATCTGGATCATGGGATCCAGGGTTGACGGGATCTGTAGATCTTCTGAAGTCCCTTCAGCATCATCCACGAAGGGATTGTCTTCCTCTTTCGCTGTCACCACATTAACTGTCATAGTGGTGATCTTGCAGGCTTCATCATTAGTCTTCATCTTATCTTTGGCCGCCTGACTTCTCCTTGTGACGGGACCTGGTCTGGTTGCCAGTCTGAGCAGTTCATCTGGCTATGTCGGTAACATATCCTGCCCTTTGACAAGCCCGGCCATATTGCAGGCAAAGATCTGCATCTTTTCCCTCTCCCTGTAGACTTTCCTTCTCATCTGATCGGGGTATTTGAGCCGGTCAAAGACTGATATTCTTTCTCTAGCTTCTTCTCTATGCAGGTCTTCTTTTCCATACCTGGCTCTGTGGCCTTCTTCATAATCATTGGAATCGGAGGAGGAGACTCCGAGCATCACTTCTTGAAGGGTTTCTTCTTCTTCTTCATCCATGGTGCCCAAGGCACGGGATAATCTTTGCTGCCCGAGGGCGGAGTTCCCCAGGTAGTGAAAGTAGTCTTGAGCCACTTGTTTCATCTCCTCTTGATTGTGCCTTCGTGGCTTTGGTTGGAGCATCAATCTTTCCTGGCTCTTCTGCTGATAAGCCAGTCTCCCCACCTGAGCAGTCAGGTGCTCGACTTTGCAGTATTTGAGTATATCGGCCTGTCTGGCGCAGGCTCTTGGTCTTCTTAGAGTGACAGCAGCGACTGGTTCGCTTATTCTCATTTCCTCTTCCTCCCTGAACCTTCTACTCCCATCCTGGCAGCAATCGGCAGCAGCAGCATAATTCTTTCTTTCCCATCTTTTGCCCCCAGCCATGGGGTGGGTGATCGTTAGGTCTTCCTTCTGCTCATATCTTCTGCCCCTTATCCTGGGGCGAATAGTAGTCAGATTTCTTCCTTCATTCTCTTCCTCATCTCTCCTACCCCGAGCCCCGGGGTGAACAGCAGCAGCGTTTCTTATGTCTCTTCCTTTTCCTCTTCTGCTTCCTGCCCTGAAGCGGGCAACAGTGGTGTCAGCAATGTTTTCTTCATCTTGAGCTGGGGCCCAGCTCTGGGTCTTCTTCTACCGCCAGATCTGCCTGAACTTGGGCGGCTTTGGTGCCAACGGCCTTCGGTGCTCTTTCTCGACGTCGGCCCTCCTAGTAGCCAGAGTTTGGAATCTGTTGGTGGTGGGTACTCTCGGGACGACCACATCTGGGTTGACCTCCCTCGGGCGGCCGTTGAGGTTCGTCCGGATTCCTCCGATCAGCATTGTCTTTCCTGAGTTGGATATCCGGTGTCCCGCAACAGTGGATCGGGCTCTCCTGTCGGATCTCCTTCTTCTTCCAGCAGCAGAGGGTGCGCCCCTTTTCGCCTCATGATGGACGAAGCAGGCCACGACCTCAGGAGTATCCTGCATCCCCCGGCTCATTTTGGGGATGGTAGCTTGTGGCAATGTCTCGACAACAGTCTTTTGTTCCTGGTTGTCGATCTCGAGCAAGTCAGTGAAGATGAGGCCCAAGCAGTTTGGCATCCCGACAGCAGGCGGCATCGATCCGAACGCAAGAGGTACCGCCAGGTAGCCCTCTCGAACATGTACATCGACCACTTGTTGATCAAAGTGTACAGAGATGATTCCAGCCGTCATTGTAGTTTCCTGAAAATAAAGAAAGCACGGAATCAGAAATTTGAGGGGGGGCCGACTGGGCCTCCTATTTTGGCGTAGAGATGAAGGGAGACTAGGTCCCACCGGGCGTGCCAGACTTGTGGAACGCGGGATTTTTATCTCGCTTGGTATTATTATTTATTTATTTATTTATTTGGTTTCTTAGGCGTGCTAGTCACATATGTGACGATTTCATTGTGCGCTCGACTTGACTTGGTCAGTCGATTGTGAAGTCTGAGTCGGGATCAAAAGTCCACCATACCATAAAGGCTATGACGTTAATTACGCCCTTCCTAAGAAGGACAACCCTTGATTAAACGCCAAAATAGGAGGTCTCAGAAGGCAGTCAAAATATCAATGTGCGAAATAAAGGCTTCATGCTTAAGGAAGAGGACGAATGGAGAGCGGATTTATTTAGTTCAACGGACTAAATCAGGCGGCACAATCTTTAACTTTGAGCCATGCCGGGTGAGGATAGAAGACCATCCACGCAGTGGCGGGACGGAATTCGGCTAATCATTAAGGTATTCCCTTTTGACATTTCCACTCGACCGGATGCTCCAAATAGGTTCGTCTCCCCCGAAGATGAAGCTGGATGGGAAGTGTATCGGAGACACCCCCTCGACTCATCGGGGTTGATGACACTGGACTAGATTTCGGCAGCACCTCCCCTCAACTTGGAACATGCCCAAGGGGAAATAGGTGATCATCCACGGAGTGCCGGGATGAAAACCGAAAGAGAAAGGCACTGGGCCCTGGCACGATGTGATGTTGGGGATGATTCCCCGTTTATTTATTCCATGTGGTGTACCCTGTGACCTGCAGATATCCCTCGAGTTAGTATGGCAGGGTGCTCAAGGATTGGGTAGAGGAGGAGAGGCTCTCGGCATGGCTGTAACGAGCATAAGCAGGCCTCCCGGCGCGGGGGAATGGGTTCTCGGCATGAGGCTCCCGGCGCGGGGGAGTGGGCTCTCGGCATGAGGTACTCGGCATGGTTTTAAGGAAGGAGGAGGGCGCTCTCGGCGTGAGGTTCCCGGCGCGGGCCGCGCCGGGAGCTGTTCATAGCGCCGGAAAGTTTTGCAGAGGTTTGTGGGGTTTCTACGGTGCTCTGTTTTGGGGATTTTTTTCTGGGATTCAGGTAACGGCTAGGGGGTTTTAGGGTGCAAACAAGGAGGGGGCCGAAGGCTCTACCAAGTCACCAGATTGACATCAAGAAGTCACATGGATGGAAGGGATTCGAGGATTGAAGTCACCAGGCGTTCGAACCCTTTGGAACAGGCTTTATGCCGTTCATATCGTCGACCATCCAGGAGATCAAGAGATGACTATCTCTGATCCCTGCAATGGCCCCAATGGCTTAGGAAACTTGAGAGGACTATGGACCTCGCAACGTTTAAATCATCGATGTCGTCGAAGGAGAGAGAGGGGGACAAAGCCCAAATATCCACGGTAAGGATCGGGGCCCTGTTGCCTCTTTTCCATCTGAAACAATCGTGCATATAGGCACAAGAAATCACTGAAATTCTAAGTATCCGAGCAGTTAATGCATGTGGGGGAATAACATACATTCAGAGAGAGAGCACAGGAAAAAGAGGGCCAACCAACATCATTTCATCGGAACAACTGCAGAGTTGCATTTCACTATTTCATCGTTTACATAATTCATAGAACAAAGGGGACAGAGGGAAGAACAATCGACTAATACTCTATCTCCTAGACAACAGGGAGGTCTCTTCACTTCGAAAGCAGAAAACGGAATCGAAGCTTATACATCAAAAGAAAGGAAAGCAGGAAGGGACGACGGTAATGAAGGGAAGGGGAGGGCGGAGCATTGACTCCTCTCCCTCCCCTAGCACCCCACCTTCTCCTTCTTTCCGACCTCGCAGCAGCTCTTCTTCTCTTCTCTCTTTATCTGGCTATTCGAAGATGCCTCTCTTCCCTCTTTTTTTTTTTCTTTCTCCCTTTTTCCTCTCGTCCGCTGGTGATGGTCCTCTCCTTTCTTGCTCGAGGGGAAGGGGGTTTTATAACTGTATTTTGTATCTTCTCGGCAGGCCTGTCACGGCGCGCCTCAACTGAGGGACTTCCCGACGCGCAGGACTTCAGCTTCTCGGCGCAGCTATTGGGCTTCGACAAGAAGATCCCGACGCCACTTTATAGGCCCACTTAGGCCTTTCAGACTAGGCCTCTTATTGGTCCTTCAAGTGCATCAACACCCAAAAGGGCCCTCCATTGGTGACATAGTTTCTATCGAGATCATTCATAGGTTTTTTCATCAGTCGGTAGACCGGGGTTTCATCGGCGTTGCCATCTGAATGATGACAAAGTCGGACATCATCTCATTGGTATCGTCACCGGAACGGTGACAAGACCAGACATCAGCTTTAGCCTGGAAAGACTTCAGCCAGGTGACTGCTATTTCATCAGTGCCGTCGTCTGACTGACAATGGCATCGGACATCAGCTTGGCCGGGAAAAGGCTTCAGCTGGGTAGAGGGTTGATGAACTTCGTCATTGATCTTTCACTATTGGTCTGATCTTCCTTCCAATTCTGTCTCTGCCCTTGCTCATTTTCAAGGTGTCAACACCTACCTATAAACTAAGGAAGAAATTCCCCACCCATGCGAGAATTGGGTAGAGCCCGGGATGAGATAGTTATATAGAAATTATCTTAGGGTAAATCTTCCCGACTCTAAATAACTAAAAATGTCATGTTCTCAGGTACCTTGATTCTCAATGGCTCATCGTGTAAACTGGGACGAGATACAGCAAACTGTTGCGGGACTTACCCAAGCCCTACAGATAGTGGCCCAAGCTGGTGGAAGGACTGGCGCAGGGAACTTGCACAGTAATTTTCAAACTTTAAATCCCCCACGATTCTCTAGATCTTCTAACCCAGATGAAGCGAAAAATTGGATCGACGAGATGAATCGAATATTCGATGTCATGCAATGCACCGACCAGGAGAAAGTTTGACTTGCCATGTTCCAACTCAATAAGGATGCTTGCACATGGTGGAAATCCATTCCGGCGCCACCTGCAGATGCACCTCATACATGGGAAGGTTTTCTTACACTTTTCCGAGCCAAGTACTTCTCCGAGCATGTAAAGGAGAGGAAGGCTATGGAATTTACCTCCTTAAAACAGGGCACGATGTCTGTGGCAGAATATGAATTACAATTCTCTCGACTAGCACCGTATGCTCCTCACTTCATAAGCACAGATTTATTGAAAGCCAACCGATTTATGGATGGTTTAAGACCCAGATTTATCCAACAACTTGGGACGCAGAATATCCGCACCTATACCGAGATGGTTCAAAGAGCGCATCTATGTGAAAGAACCATGGAGAAGGTGGAAAGGCTCCGAGGAGAAAAGTCAAGTCGAAAACATGATAGGCAAGAAGAGAAAGAAGTGGATGAGGATGAAAACCGTCACATTAAGAGGTCCCGTAATGGGAACGGTAACAGAAATGGAAACGGAAACGGAAAGAATAAGAAAGTTAAAGAAGAAGAGAGAATGCAAGTCTCCACGGTTTGTTCATTTTGTGAAAAATTTGGGCACTCGACAGAAGAATGTTGGAAGCGTCTCGACGCTTGTCTCAGATGTGAAAGTCGGGAACATCGCTTACTCATGTGTCCTCTCATAAAGGAACAATCATCAATGGATAACAATGGACGAGAGAAGCGAGGTCGATTAAATGCCATTCTAAACAAGGCAGGTGAAGTTATTAAAGGTACCCTTTTAACCCATTCGCCTGACGTTAAATTTTAATACATTAAAGTATGTACACTCTCCGTAAAAACTCATGTTATAAATTTGGGGACCAAATTGTCTTAAGTGGGGGAGGGTGTAGTGCCCCAGAATTTTTATAAATTATTTTTCATATAAATAAGAAAATTTTAGAATTATTAAAGGTCTAAATAAATTAATTAATGAATATTAGGTTAAATAAATCATTGTAAGGCCCAATTTATGTTAAGTAATTAATCCAGCTTTAATAATTGAAACCCAATAAGTTTAAGGACCAAGCCCATTAAGTTTGACCCATATTCTAGAAGGTTATTTAGCCTATTCAAGAATTATAAGGATAAATACCTCATATTTAGATAATTTAGTGGATAATTAACCAAAGAGTTTGAATTAAGATGAATGACCATGTCCAGTTTATGTAACGGTCTATCGAGAGACCGTTACAGCCATGTAACGGACCAGACCTATCCGTTACACTCAGCTGATTCCGTGAGAGGCAGAACTTGTAAAAAGATTGTAACTTTGGGATTTTCTTGGCTAGAAACCTACTTGGGAGAACTTGTAACATTCCTAGGGACTCTTAGGGATCAGGTTTTAGCCAATTAAGGACTCTAAAGTCGTTCAAATCCTTGAACCCTAGCCAAAACTCTATAAATAGAACCCAGTTCTGAACTGAGCGACCCTTACTTTTGGCTCGTGAAGAATCAAGGTAAGGAGATAAAATTTTGGGTAAGTTCTTTGTAACTTTTTACTTCCAATACGAAGGTCTAACAACTCTCAAAATTTCATGTTAGAAGATCAAGTAACCAAGTAGATAAAGGCTTCTAAAGTTGCTGATTCTGTCATAGCAACCTAGGATTTAGAGCAAAGGACCACTGAAGATCAAGGAATTAGGATGCCCAAACGAGGTAATTAGAATTCGGTACTTTAGAACATTTTGTTCCCCTTAGATTAATCTTCTTACCCTCCAAATTTCACATCCTTAGGTCAAGAGATTGGAGAGTTAGAGCGACGTGAAGTTGCTGAAAAATCTCAGGAAGGGAAGAACTAGGGCGTGTCTTGAAGACCAAATTAGAAGCTTTAAAGCCCAGTTAAGAGGTAGGTTATCTCATGAACGGCAAGAACAACATGTTAGGAATAAAAGCCCTCCGGTTTTGCTTGATTATTTGCACTATAGATCATGAATTTCATGCTTAAGTAGGGACATGCATACATGCATATCTTTAGCCTTAATGGAAAATAAAAAGGTACTATCTTGTTATTTCATTACTGCCTATACATCTAGATAGCCTTTTTCCTCATTTTGACATGATTAGAGTAGTTAGTATGCCATCATTTAATCATAGATTTCTATAATTCCTATTTTTCTGATAGCAGAGGACCTAATGGCCTATCGTAAGACCGCCAGGGACGTGTAACGGACCTACCTTGATCCGTCACAACCTCTGTAAACGACTGAAGGGTTCTGAGAAACCTGACGGACCTAATCTAGACCGTTACCTTCATGTGACGCGCCCAGACTAGTCCGTTACACAACACTGCGTTCTGTCAACTTAGGACAGAATCAAGATTGGTCCAATTGATATATATGTATGACTAGTTATCTAAGTTATGACCTTATTTCATCACTTTGAGTTTATTGAATGATTTATGATCGAAAATTGCATGTTTTAAGCATGTCGAGTTATTTTCAAATATATGTTAATTTCATGCCAAAGCACTATAGTTTGTATTAACTCCATGATTTCAAATGATGTATTGACCGAGTTTTTATCATGATTTCACGTCGTGACACATTCCTTTTTATCTATAGAGTCAATTCTTTAAGTACATGGCATATATTCCGGTATATGTTCATTAGTTCACACTTTGCAGTATAGGAACATCTTCTTGAACATGAGGATCTCTCTATTGGATATTCCTTCCAATGGACTAGGAAATCTTGTTTCAAGGCCTCTGTAATTCTCCGTGAGCCAAGGATTCCCACTAGGACGCCGAGTTGGTTGTACCATGAAAGCCCAATTATCTAGAAAAGCACAAATCAAAGCTTTTAAGCCTTGTTCATATAACGGACCTGCACTAGCCTGTCAGGAACACCTAACGGACCGGTGTTCGACCATCAGGCTCATATAACGGTCTAATATATGACCGTCACATTGTTTGAGTCCATATCTATTTTATCCTGGATTTAGCCCATTGTAACGGCCCAATACTAGAGCGTTATGTTCATGTAACGGCCCAGTAGTAGACCGCCACAGTTTTTAAGTACATTAACCTGAGGTTTGACCAAAGGGTTGATATTCTAAAGTTCCTAGATGGATTATTGATGGTCTATGACTTGTCATATTGCCAAAGAAACTTAATTTAAATTATGAAAGATAACGAATGCTCTGTTATGCTACCGAATTATTCCCATGAGCATAATATCATCTTAAATCATTCTTGATCTCTTATATTCTTAATTGAAGCATTCGTTCTTTGATGATTATTGTCATGAGCTTATTGATTGAATTTGTTATATTACTGGCCACGCTTTACTGTTACACTCATGGAAGTAGCTTGATTTATACGTGAAGATGCAGTTCAGGCGCTGATTGTGTCCAAGGGCTATATGCTAGTCCCCTCAGCTGAATGCCGGAAACATACTATTATAAACCATGGGATATGATGCTACTGACGTCACATTGCGCTGGGAGTACTTTCTTTATAAATAAGTGAAATCCATGAGCACTCGTGAAAATCTAGTGAATTGCTACATGATTGACGTTCTAGTGCGTAACCTTTATGGTTATGAAAGTGAAAAAGTGAAAGTGCATTCTCGTTACATTATTGTTCATGAAAGGCCATATCATATTCTTGTTACATTCTTGCTAGTTCATATTTGCTCATTCTATCTTACATCATCATCTTGTTACTTTGGTTTAATCGCATGATTTATCGCATTCGCATGATTTTACCTTATTCCTTTAGAGCTAAAATGTTAATTACTTTAATAGTGCCTTCATGTTGATACGAAGATACCTACTGGGCAAGTGTGCTCATTACCTATTTCCAATCTTTTCAGGAAATGGAAGTGAGTCGGGTTCGGAGTATTCAAGTAGGTTTAGATTGAGTCTATGTGATTTTCTTATTTCTTGAGTCTAGTATGATGAAGATTAGTGATTGTATTTGATATTTGATTACTAATGAAATGAGTTGGAGTTTGAGTTAATTATTATGCAATTACATTATTCTTATGTGTGATTACCTTGCGCTCTAATCGTTGTTGCTTGCAAGAGGATTACCATGCCGGCTGTTCACGTTCCTCGAGCTAGTCTTCCGCTTTCATAAAAGCTCGGGACGTGACAGTTAAGTTGTACTCTATATCACCGAGGTACCTTTTGAAGTATCGGCTCAGTTCTTGAAAAGAACTCCGAAGTTAAGCATGCTTAATGGGGAGTAGTATTGGGATGGGTGACCTGCTGTTGACACCTGAAAAATGAACAAGGGTGAAAACATAATTAAAAAGAGGGTCGGACCAACAATGAAAGACCAATGATGAAGCTCATCAACTGTCTGCTCGGCTGAAGCCCTTGTCGGCAAAGCTGATGCCCGGTGCCAATGTCACTCAGACGGCAGCACTAATAAAGCAGCAGTCACTAGACTGATGAGACCTTCCAGCCCTTTAATGAGAGTTGTACTACCGTTTCGCCCAAGAATCCACAGATGATATGTCAGGGTAAGTCAGATGTCGGCTTACTGACAGATATAATATGAGATGAAGATGAAGCCGGTACCGGCAGATGAAGATGGCAAAGGCTTTGCAAAGTCAGAACAGAAGAAGAATGGTCTCCACATGTTATACTCCCGGCAGAAGTCTTTCCGGACTAAAACTGATGCCCGAGCTCGTCACCATCCAAGTGACAATATCGATAAGATAATACCCGGTCTTGTCACCGTTCAGATGGCAATTCTGATGAAACCCTTGTCTACGGACTGATGAAACCCTTGTCTACGGACTGATGAAACCCCTATCCACGGATTGATGAAACCCTTGTCCACGGACTGATGAAACCCCTGTCTACGGACTGATGAAATCCCGGTCTACGGACTGATGAAAACTGTAATGACGATCTCGATACAAGATATGTCATCAATGAAAGGCCCTTTCGGGTGATGATGTCCTTGAAAGACCCAAATGGGTCTGTGAAAGTGGCTAAAAAAGGCTTTAATTGGGCCTGCAAAGAGGGCACCGAGAGCCATTTGCCGAAGCCCAACAGAGGGCGCCGAGAGCCTGGTCAAATGCGCGCCGGGAAGCTCCACTTGGCGCGCCGTGATGCTGCTGCCGAGAGAGGGAGAAAAGTGGCTATAAAAGCCCCCCTCCCTTCGAACAAAAAAAAGAGAGGACAGACTGGAAGAAATAGATAGAACCGATCAAAAAAAAAAGAGAGAAAAGACAGCAAGAAAGAAAGAAACCTATCCAGAAAAGGAGATCGGAAAGGAGAGAGAGAGGGCCTCCGCTGAAAGAAAGAGAAGAAGAAGAAGAAAAAACCCCAGGTGGGCTGCTTGGGGGAGGGAGAGGAGTCAATGCTCCACCCTCCCCCCCCTATGTTTTCTTTTCTTATGAGTTCTTTTCTTCTTCATGTAATTTCACGAGTTTATCTCGATGCATCGGATGTAGCCGGGATGTCCTGGCCTTTGTTTCATCCCCTTTCCCTCACTCCCTCTCGGTGATTGGTGAGTCTTGGAATGATGTACTGCTCCTGCTTTCTTACTATGTATTTCTCCCGAGGAATGTCGTCGAATGAATAAACATGATGGGCTACAGTTTATGCCTGTTTTTATGCCTGCTTTCGATTCCTCTGAAGCTCTATCACCATTCTTCATGTCTCTTGTCTTCTCTCAGACTAGTAGCATGCTGATCCCCCTCCCCCAGTAAACTAATAAGTCGCCGATCCGTCTGTTTTCTTTTGTTTTAAGGCATCATCCATGCTTATCCCAGAGCCCGGGACAGACTATCCCTTGGCGTCCGAGATAAAGCTGTGCTATGCGATGATCGAAGATCATAAGATTCCGGAGTTATAAATGTTTTCGCTCCATTTACAGGCATTGTTGAAATCACCTATGGGGCCAGGGGCAGCCATCTCTTGGCTCCCAGGTGACCAAAGACGCCAACAAATGATCCCCCGAGGGTCCGTGATATATGACGATCCAGAGCCCCATTCTGCAGTGATCTCTTCGATCCCCCCTTTGAATCCAGCCCATCTTTGGCAAATCAAACCCATGTATGTGTAATCTCTAGCCTACCCTCCAAATCCAGCCTCAATCCGAGCCAGAAATCTAATAAAATCCCAAAACAGAGCATCGTCTGAGCTCTGCAAACCCTGAAACCCTGTAGCATTTCCATCCTCTCGGCGTACAAAATTCCCCGCCGAGAACTACGCTGCCGAGAGACCCCTTTCATCAGCAAGCCGACAAAATTCCCTCCAGGCCATTTCCACGTGAACTCCCTTGCCTTTGGCCTCTCGGCGCCAGCTTCCCGGCGCGATGAGGAGCGCGCCGAGAAGCTCTGTGCCGAGAGCCTCCCCCCTTTCATCAAGCCGCGTCGAGAGCCTCCCTTTGTTGGTCAAGCCGCACCGAGAGCCTCTCTCTGTTGGCCAAGCTCCCGCCGAGACCCTCTTCAAACCACTAAAACCATGCTGATGCCCTTGCTTTGGCCAATGAAACCCGGTCTGAGGCCCTCCTCTGCATGGTCATCCTTCGACCCTTTTGGTTCCCTATACATCTATCTAGGGGATGTTCAGAGATCATCATATGTGCCCTGAGGTGGTATAATAATGGGGAAGACCTCCCCTACATTCCTATGTCCCGAATTTGATTCACATGCAACCCCGCGGGTTCGGTGGACCTTGTCATTACAAGGGTTCCGTCGGTCTCCGAGAAGGGGGATAGTGATCGATGCCAGAGACATGGATAGTCTCTTCGAGCCTTATTGCTCACTCATTTTCCGGCTTTCATCCCGGCACTCCGTGGATGTCAGCCTATACCACTCTCCGGCAAATGCTCGGTCCAGGGGAGGTGCTGCCAAAATTCTCTCAGGAAGATGAAAGTAGACATCAGGTTGTCCCCCGGGCTCCGCATGATAATGGTGACAGGGTTTCCCTCGACCCTAGTCATTCCTAAATCCCTCTCCTATCCTGATGCTTCTGTGAAGCCCAAATCTAATCCAGCTCAGATTTGATGCACTGATCCACTTTGACCCCAAAAGAACCCTTCCACCATGGCCTGGATAGTCCAGAACCCAAAAGCAGGTCCCGTAAACCCTTAAGACCATCTCTGCATCGTCTTAGCTCCCGGCGCCACGAATAGTAAAAGGCATGAGCAACTCTCGGCGCATGATTTCTTGTGCCGAGAACCCTATCCCTTGGAGCGCCGGGAAGCCCCCCTTTGTCCATTTTGCCAAGCCGAGAACCCTATCTCTTGGCGCGCCGGGAAGCCTCCTTCTTGCGCCGAGAGCCTTGGCCATTTTGCCTTCGTGATGGGAACCTATGTATACTCGAATTGCATCGATAAGCAACCCCTTTGGCTCGGGAGGGCTCTGCCATTGCATGAGTTCCGCCGGCTTCTATAGGGAATATCAAACACTGCCCTATGGCATGTATATACACATATGAGTAGGGAGGTCTGGCCTCTCTCTTTCTCTTGGCTTTCATCCCGGCACTCCGTGGATGATAGTCTATTTCCCCCTGGGCATAATCCAGATAAAGGGGAGATGCTGTCGAAATACTAATCGATGTTTTAAACCTCATCACGGTCGAGGCTCAGGCTACCTGTGACTGAGATCCTCCTTCCCCCCTAAGCCCGGGCTTTGAACCGCTGACTTAACGATATCATCTGTTTCTACGGTTGGTGTTATTATCTTGCCCACCTTTCTGGCTTCGGTATGAAGTTCCATTTCCGCATATGAATATATGTTTGCCTCTCGAGGTCTCCTACTTTTAGCGTTTAATCAAGGGTTATCCTTCTTAGGAAGGGCGTAATTAACGTCATAGCCTTCATGGTATGGCGGACTTCTAGTCCAGACACGATCACTCACAATCGACTGATCAAGTCAGATCGAGCGCACAATAAAATTGTCACTTCGGTGACTGGCACGTCAATAAATAAATAAATCAATAAATAAATAAAAATAAACTAAATAAAATAAATGTGTCAAACACCTGCCCGGGAAGTCCCCCATTCTGGAGCCGATCACTGTAAGAAAGGGACAAAACCGTGAGGCCGATAGGCCAAAGCGGATAATTCCTCGACGGTATAGAGTACGGGGCGTGACAGAATGGTATCAGAGCTATACCCTAGTCGGAAGTGTGGGAACTAAGTGCCATGCAGGGTAAAGTGCTACACTATGGGAGCCACATCTTGAGTCCGTAATGGAGCAAAGTGCTACATAGTGGGAGCCACCTCTTGAGCCTGTAGGGGCCACCTCTAGAGTCCTACCTGCTTGGGGGCTTGATTGCGTGATTGCGTGCTATACGTGCCCAGCGACGAGGACGCCGCCTATATAAGAGGGGTAGATTATAACACCCTCAAATATAGCTAAGTTGTACTCTATATCACCGAGGCACCTTTTGAAGTATCGGCTCAGTTCTTGAAAAGAACTCCGAAGTTAAGCGTGCTTAATGGGGAGTAGTATTGGGATGGGTGACCTGCCCGGGAAGTCCCCCATTCTGGAGCTGATCACTGTAAGAAAGGGACAAAACCGTGAGGCCGGTAGGCCAAAGCAGACAATACCTCGACGGTATAGAGTACGGGGCGTGACAGGATCATTGTTGTACTTAACTGCTAGCCAGCCCGACATACAATTTGTTGTATGCCTATGTGCGAGATTTCAGTCCAATCTGAAAGAATCACACATGTCGGCCGTGAAACGGATTTTCAGATATATTGCTGGTTCAGTCAACTTAGGATTATGGTTTCCGCGTAATTCGAGCTTTGATTTAGTTGCTTATTCTGACGCCGATTATGCGGGCTGTAAAGTAGATCGAAAAAGCACCAGCGGGTATTGCCAATTTCTTGGGGGATGCGTGGTCTCATGGGCCTCCAAGAAATAAAACTCAGTGGCATTATCAACGGCCGAAGCCGACTATGTGGCTGTAGGTAGTTGTGTTGCCCAGGTGTTATGGATCCAACAATAAATGATTGACTATGGCATTTCTTTCAAAAACACCTCAATCTTTTGTGATAGCACATCAGTCATAAATTTGTCAAAGAACCATGTTCATCACTCTCGCACGAAGCATATTGAAATTAGACATCATTTTCTTAGGGATCATGTGAGCAAGGGTGATGTAGAAATTAGTTTCATTGAAACAGACTAACAAATTGCCGACATCTTCACCAAACCTCTAAATGAAGAGAAATTCACAACATTCAGGAGAGAACTAGGGGTCTGTAGGATAGACGAGTTTGGATCATGATCATTTGCATTGTGTGTATAAGTTACTGCATTACATGCATTTGCATTAGTGAGATGCATTATTGAGTTTTCCTTCATCAGCCATATGCATCATGTTGCTTGAAAAATAAAAAATTTTACACTTGTGTGAACAATCATCTTGGTGTGTATTGCATTACTTCTATTTATAATGTACACACACGTTTATTGTCATTTCTATGGCCGATATCACCTTGAATACATTCAAATGCCAAAAAAGGAGTAGAAATTATTCAAAATCTGAAATCCGAGCATTGGATAAGAAACATCAAGTATGATCTTCAATTTCCTTCAACATCTCCCCAATTGATTTCAACCCTTAAAAACACTCAATTACCTTTGATTCCAAAATGATTTTATCATTGGGGACTCGAGCCGTACCCTTTTTGGCCTTTCCTCTGTATTTTATTCTCTATTTGTTGAAAACCAGGGGAAGGGTCGACCCCTGGGGTCGACCCTCGGGTCACCCAGTTCTGTCCGGGGCTGAGAGGTAAAGGGGTCGACCCAACGGGTCGACCCATTCCGGTCGGGTGGCTTAGTCGCGTCCGAACCATCTGTGAATAGGGTTTAAACCCTAGGTTTGCCCCTCCCAACCTTATATACCCTCTCAAGCCCCCTTCTAAGCCTAGCCACCACATCTTGCAAGCCCTAAAAACCCATTCTTGGCACAAAAATTGCTCCAGCCCTAGCCGTGGGTTCCTCCGGTGGTGTCTCGCGAAAACCCCCTTTGTTAAGGCTACAAGCGTCATTCTTGATCTCCAATCCGTCTAAGGTAAGCACTTGGTGTGTGGAGGATCATTTATCCACGGTCTTAGCTTTCCATTCTTGTTAAACCATCTCGATCTACAACCCCATCAAGCGGTTCTTTCGGTTTGTGTTTTAGATGGCCCCAAAGAGGCGTCCCCCTCGCAGAGGCAAGGAATCGAGCTCGGCAAGAGAGCGTCGATCAAAGCAGGCCGAGCAGTGTGCCACTCTTAGAGGAAACCCATCCTTTAACAAGGTCTTGGATATAAAAGTACTTCGTCCACGGGTGGTCGATTTTGGTAATCTTAACCGCCATCTCCCAAGCCTTGTAGACATTCTTTGTAGTCAACCAAATTTGGAAATCTTCATGTCTGCACATCGTCGCACTTATCCACATTTTATGCATCAGTTTTACAGCAATATGTCCATTTCTGGGGACAATCCTATTACTGTAGTCAATGGCACACATGCTATACTTTCACCGGAATATTTAGGCACTGCTCTTAATCTCCCTTATGAAGGATATTCATTTGGAGATATTGTGGTTCCAGAGGAAACGGTGTATCAAATGATGACATTCGAAGAAAAAGGTGATAAATCGCTCGTAGGATTGAATGCCAACCACTTTCCTCCCATGCAACGTATCTTGCATCGGCTGATCACCACCATTTTGCTTCCGAGAGGAGGAGGCCATGATAAAGTGACAGAAATTCATATGTTCTTATTTTACTGTCTACTGGGTGGTATTCCTGTCAATTTCCCAGCAATTATTTTGGCTCACATTTGTTCAAGCATGAAGCACAAACATAGGACTTTACCATATGCAGCAGCCCTATCCGTCATTTTTTAATATATGGAGCTTGATCCTTCCAAAAAGCCCTCACAATCAATCACAGCGGCTGACATTTACACCATTCATACCATATGCCACAACATGGGCTATGAAATGAGAGATGGGGTACTGGTTCGTCAATTAAAAAGTGTTGCACAAGCCGTCAGTTCTGAAGAGGATGACGAAGATGAAGAAGCATAGGCTGGTGAGTCACAACCCCATGTTCCTGCTGAGTGGATGCCCTCCGAGGCAGTTCAGCTGATCATGGACCGACTGGATTCAATTGATGGTCATTTAGATAGGTATGGGGAGACAATAGCAACTATGGACAAAGAACTGTCTGATCTGAAGCTATCTCACCAAGAGTCCACTCAGTCCTTCACTGACGCTTTGGCCCATCAAGCCCACATGTTTGAGAACATTCTGGATTATGTTAGGCGTCCACCAAATCCACCCACTCCGGATGACGATTAGTTTGTTGCACTCCCACGGAATGGCACACTTCTTATCCCCTATTCACCCCCTCCATTTTGATGATGCCAAAGGGGGAGAAATTTTGTACTATGTGTGTGCCCGGTAAAGGGCAATCGGCTATTTTACTACTTTATGTGTGGTGTGTGCTTGCATGAATGTGTGTTTTTCATTCATCATCCTCGTTAGCAAAGTTGCATATCATGGCATTGCATATTTTCTTATGTATTCAGACTTTGTTGTCCTTTATCTATGTTGTCGGCAAGAACTTTGGAATATGCCTTTGTTGGTCAATCTTACAAGTTTGGAATGGTATGTTTCATGTGATGATGCTTCTTGAATGGTTCATGGTGGTGTATGAACGTTTTATTCTTGATATGGAGCTTGAATTCAATGAGCATGCTAAATCATTTTGAAGTCATATATTCATGCAAGGCATATAATATTTTGTCATCATAAAAAAGGGGGAGATTGTTGAACCCCCTCTATGTGTGAAGATTTAAATGTGATAGCTTTTGATGATGACCAAACACTATATGTGCATAAATTATCGTTGAACTGTTCTAGCATAAAAAGTCTTGGATGTGCTCAACATATTTCATGAAGTCACGGTGTTATATAGGCTCAAGAACAACTTCACCAGGTAAGAGTTTTGGATTCAAGTTGAAAGACTATATCTAACTCAGCTTATGTGTTTTTATAGGACAAGAAATGTGGCTCAGTGTTTGAGAATTTCGAGGACGATTGGTGAGATCAATCCTAACTTATAAGCCCTGGATCATTTGATTTTAAAAGTTGACATTCATGTTTTGATTTCAAAGGACAAATAAGTTAAACCTTGATCTAAATTTATTTGAGTTGGACTTTGCTCAATTCATGCCTTAGAACCAAGTATTTTGATGGAGTAAACCCAACTTGAAACCCCCTAGCTTGTTCCTTGGACTTAGTGTGTCTTTAACTCACTTTTTGGAAGTTCAGGGAGAAGGGTCGACCCCAAGGGTTGACCCCTGGGTGGTAATTTCTTCAACCCGCACGGGTTCTACAACCCAAGTCCCGAGGGTCGACCCTTGACCCCTGTGGGTCATTTTTTTAAAACCCTCACGGGGGGTCACGAGGGTCGACCCCAAGGGTCGACCCATTGCTCCTACCCCCATTAAACCCTCTCACGAGGGTCGACCCTTGGGGTCGACCCTTTCCGGTTTGGGGTGGCGCCGGGAAATTGGACCTTCGTGCCAGCGCGCCAAAAGTCTTCCAACTCCAGTCCAACTGCCCCAAATCGCTCCAGAAAATGTGGATCTGGTCCCTAGGTTGTCTCTTGACAGTCCTAATCATATAAAACATCTTATTGGGCTATAAACCCTTGCAATTCGAGACAGATCTGAAGTGTGGTTTTTGTTCAAACCTGTGTGTGTGCAGGGACGCAGCAGCAGCTCCAGCTCTTCTTTCACCTTGATCGGAGCATGAATGTGAAGGGAAGAAGCAAGATACAAGTCTCCAATAGATCCTCTACTGGAAGCTGCGTGGGAAATCAAGTTACAACCATAGTTCGTGCAAGAATCATTCGTCGTCCATCAAGAATCGTCCTAAAGCTGCAAAAGCATTCAACTACCATCAACGGAGAGAAAGGTGGAGCTCTAAATAATACAAAATCGTTCTTCATTCTTCACTCTTAGAGTTCTTTTGATTGCAATTAAAAATCTGTTGTAATACTTAAATCTTTAACAGGATTTCTGTGTGGTTGCTTGTGTTCGAAGACACGAGCGTGTGTGTGCGTGTGGCAGCCCAGATCGGGTGTCGTGTGTGTGGTTGTTGTACTACACAGCATGTGTGTGTGATGAGAATCAACACCGGACACTAACTTTTTATTTTGCATTTGAGTCCTTTTATTTTCCTTTATATCCTTGGGAAAACATGTATGCAATTATAAGGCTTTATAAGCCAATTTGTCATTCCTTAATGATCTTTGGGTTTTTTTGTAAAAGTCTAGTAGGACTAGTAAGGGGCCCCCATCTCCTTCCCCATTGGTCCACCTAAGCCTTAGGGCCCATGTGGGGCCAGTCAAAGGTCTAAGGTGGGCTTCTAAATGGCTTGACCATTCAAGGGGACAATTGGATTAAAAAGTCGAATATTCCAACCCTTAAAGTCCAAGATGTCATCCCCATTTATATTTGTTTAATAGGTTTTGTATTTTTATTTTAATTGAGTCAAAACACATGGGGAATTAAATGTGAACTCCCCCTTTTACCCCTCCCTTAATTTAGATCTGAGGTTAGTTTAGGTCTTTTTACACTTTCTATGTCACGCCCCGACGCGGAATATCGGGACGTACAGTTAGAAACTAGCTAGAAGGAAAGAGAGAGAACTAATCTAAATATTAACACAAGTGCTAAGAAAAGGAAATAACTTAATGATCATAAAACAAACCATAACTGATACAATAACCTCAAACTAACTTAATACAACTGAGACAACAACCACTTAACAACAATAACATAACTGAAACTAAATACTCTCCAAAGCACAACTAATAGGAGGATAAGACTGCTAAAACACTAGAACTGATACACTCAAGACATCACTCCTGCCCTTCCCAATCGGTTTGCACATCGTCACCTGAATAGCCTGGAAAAGGGGGGAAACAACAACTATGAGCTGACGCTCAGTAGGGAATAACAGGCAAGTTTACGTGATTAACAAATTAATTACATTTTCATATGCCATGCTAATAATAGAAATAAATGACGATAACGATATAATGAAATGACGTAGTAAAAAGATCTTGCAAGGTCAAGAAATATATGATGTCAAGAATTAACAAGATAACAAGTACAAGGATTAACAACAGGAGATAGTAATAAAGAATTGGCCAACAAGTAAGTATTTTAAACATTAATTCAAGCACGATCAAGTAACAACTAACAAGAGATTTTATGTCATAGACGTTACACAAGTCATGCACTCGGTGCAATGCCTCACCATGTCATTATAACATCCCATGGGCTCAATAATTTTTCGGGCGCTCTTCCCAGGACCAGACCGGGCCCCTATGATGCGTTGGCATTGATTTATTGGATCCAAGATCCCACGATTGTCTAGACATTCAGTCACGTTTAATGGCTAATTTAATCGGGGGAATTACTGCTAGAAGTTTAAGATTTAAAGGACTAACCTTGTCCTTGGATTCAAGAGCACATAAACACGATGAAACTCATCTCCGAGAGATGTGCGGTCATACAGAAGCCGCGCAAGGTATGTACGGCTAACACAGGGCCGTGCATACAAAAACTGGGCTGAAACTCAGCCAGCGAGGTCAAGAAAGAACGGCTGATAGTGGGCTGCTCTAAGGTATGAACGGTGCATTATGGGCCGCTCATGTCCAGAAGACATTAAGACCCATGATAAGATATATGGACCAAACTGGGCCGTATTACAGATATGCGGTCATTATCGGGCCGTCGAAGAGGATATGCGGTCAACTACTAGCCGCGCATGCCTCTCGTCGTCCGATACGATCCAAGCCTTAAACCAGCGGTTTAAACACATAAAACGATGTTTTTGGTAGCTCATTAGGTTCATAACAGTGATATAACAAGGTTCCACGGTGATGGTAAAACCGCCGGATAGAGTTTTCGGGGGTAAAACCAAGACTAGCACACTAATCGGCTAACGACTTATTAAAAGTCGGTAAGTTGGCCACGATGTTTACTGTAGTACAGTAGCTAACCAGCAAGCTAGTAAACACATTAATCCTAATTCCATGTCAAATTATCAAGGATTAAGTTTTACATTAAGTCAATTTGTCAAAAAGAATGATTCAAGTTGATAAGGAGAATGGACAAGCTCGCGTAGGATGAACAACATGCAATTAACAGAAATTTAGTTACATAATTAACCACTAATCATGTGAATTTCTAATTTATTAATTACCATTAGGATACTAATATGAAGCATTTATAATCATAACTAAGTCACTTACTGCATGGATAAACGGTTCGGAATTAACCTTATAACCTCTGGACTAAACAGGGCTGAACGGGGGTCAAAGGGCAAGCCAGGGAGTTGGACTAAAACGCTAATAACTAATGGAAACGGACTCCAAATAAGGGGCTTTTGGTAATGTTGGAAATATAATGAAAAACTCTACCTAACAGTAAGATCAATTTAATAATATCTTTCTGAAATCACGATTTATCAAAGTAAGAACACGAGAAACCCTAATTTTGACATGCAGTTACTAAATCGTAAAATTCTCTCAATATATACAACGAAATTTGGGGCTTCTTATATCAAAAGAAAGCTACTTCGATACTGATTCCAGCCATGTATGATATGCTATATGGGGATCAAGATATGCAACTCAAAATCAGCCCGAAATCATGCTTTGACTCACAAGAACATAGCATAAATCAAGCCTAGACATGCTCTTACTTCGATCCAAAATTCTCTAAACATGCTCAATGAAATTTGGGGCTTTCTACGCCAAATGAAAGCTAACATGATGATGCTTACATCCATCTATATTAATTAGAGTTGAGCTGTTAGATCCTACCTCAATCGAAGAGAGAACTTAAAGCCCTAGAATGAAGAACGAACTGGACAGCACCTTAGAAAAACCTCGATATCTCCTCAGATACCTAATGAAATTTAGGGCTTCTTATATCATTGGAAAGATCTCGTTGAGAGGAACAATTTGATGTATTCATGTGCAGGTTTTGGTTAAGGAAACCTACCTCAATCGATGGAACAAAGAGGAGAGGAAGGAGGATGACGGTTGCCGACCCACCTCCACTAAACGACCAAGATCTTCCTAGATCTGAATCCAATGTGAACACCACAGATATCAAAAGAAAATAGACTTGAAGAGATTTATTTTGATAGCTCATAGAGCTTCTGGAGACTTCAGAGTTGGGAGAAATCGACCACGCAAGGTGGTGTTTGAAAACAGCGCCGCCAAGGTTGACTTCAACAAAACTCGGCCACCACCATGTGCTATGGTTAGGGTTTGGTTCGATTGATAGAGGGCTATTGATCCTTAGATCGTGGCCTTTCATTTGCCACCAATTTGAGCTCATTTGGTTGAGTATTAAGCTCTAATTTGATGTTTTAAGATGAGGTTATATAAAGGTTAACTAAGTGTGCACTTTTAGGCTTAATCCACTATTTAGACCTAATTGCGGATTTTTTCTGGGTCAATCACAGAAGACAAAGTTGCTAACTACATCGTCCTTAACCTGATTAATATTTTTCCAGATTTTTATAAGGTAGTCGAATTTTCACTATTCTATTTTCTAAGGAATTAAATATTAAAAATCCGAAATTCAAGCATTAATTCACTAAAAATTCAATTTTAAGTTAATAAAAGCTTAATAAATACATTGGGCTCAATAAAAATTATCGGGGTATTACACCCTCCCCTACTTAAGGAATTTGGTCCTCCAAATTCACTGCACTAAATACGGAATATAGGGAAAGAGATCGCTCACCTAGAATAAGTCGGGATACCGCTTCCGCATAGTATCTTCGGACTCCCAAGTAGCTTCTTCGGTCCCACGCCGACTCCACTGAATCTTGACCATTGGTATAGAATGATTCCAGAGTTGCTGTTGTTTCCGGTCCAGAATCTTGATAGGCCTTTCTTCATAGGTCAAATCTTCATTCAATTCAAAATCCACATGCTGAATGATGTGAGTGGGGTCATACACATATTTCCGTAACATAGACACATGGAAAACATTGTGTACGCCAGACAACTGCGGCGGTAAAGCCAGTCTGTAAGTAACTTCTCCCACTCTGTCTAGGATCTCGAATGGACCAATATATCTCGGACTGAGCTTGCTATGAATGCCAAATCTTCGAATCCCTCTTGTAGGAGAGACTTTCAGGAATACATGCTCGCCAACTTGAAATTCTAATGCTCTTCTCCTTGTGTCGGAATAACTCTTCTGTCTTGATTGGGCTACTTGTAACCGGTCTCGGATAACATGGATGTTCTGTGACGATTCTGAAATAAGATCCGGTCCAAGCCATTGCTTCTCACCTATCTCATCCCAACATAACGGGGAACGACAACTTCTTCCATACAATGCTTCAAAAGGAGCCATCTGGACACTGGATTGATAACTGTTGTTGTAGGCGAATTCAATCAAAGCCAAATGATCACTCCAACTGCCTCCGAAATCAATCATGCATGCTCTAAGCATATCTTCCACTATCTGATTGGTTCTTTCAGTCTGTCCATCGGTCTGTGGATGAAAAGTAGTACTGAAATTCAGGCGAGTACCAAGAGACTCTTGCAGTCCCTTCCAGAAATGTGAAGTAAATCTGGGGTCTCGATCAGACACAATGCTGACTGGTATGCCATGGAGCCTTACCACTTCCTTCAAATACAAAGCAGCCAATATATCAACTGTCCACTTGGACTTAATGGATAAGAAATGAGCTGACTTTGTCAATCGGTCGACAATCACCCATATTACATCAAATCCACCACGAGTCCTAGGTAGACCCATAATGAAATCCATGCCAATGCTTTCCCACTTCCATTGGGGTATGTCAAGTGGTTTCAACTTTCTTGTCGGTCTGAAATGTTCAGTCTTAACTTGCTGACAAACCAAGCATCTACTCACGAAGTCTGCAACTTCCCTTTTCATGTTCGGCCACCAAAAAGATCTCTTCAAATCCTTGAACATTTTAGTGCCTCTAGGATGAATGGTATATCAGGATCTATGTGCTTCCTCCAGAATCTTGTTCTTTATTCCAGCTTCATCAGGTACACAAGTTCTACCCTGGAATAACAATCTTCCATCGTCAGCCATCAAGAAGTCAGGTCTGCTGCTCAAGCTTCCCTTGATCTCTACTAGCTCGGGATCATTATCTTGCAAGGATTTGATTTCCATCAATAATTCAGGCTTAAGTTGAATTTGTGCAATCATAACCCGATCATTATCGACATTCAGATCCAGGCTAGCCAATTGTTCCAGTAGCTTCCACTCTTGTAACATGAGACTTGATAACTTAGCTACAGGCTTCCGGCTTAATGCATCTACCACAACATTGCCTTTGCCAGGATGATACTCGATCGAGAAGTCGAAGTCTTTCAAATACTGCAACCATCTTCTCTACCTCATGTTGAGTTCCTTCTAAGAAAACAAATATTTCAGACTCTTATGATCTGAAAACACTGTGAATGTTTCTCCATACAAGTAGTGCCTCCATATCTTCAAAGCAAACACGACTGCTGCTAGTTCCAAATCATGAATAGGATAATTCTCTTCATGCTTTCTCAACTGCCTAGAAGAATAGGCAATCACCTTCCCATGCTGCATGAGTACACAGCCTAAACCAATACCTGAAGCATCAGTGTATACCACAAAATCTCCTTCACCACAAGGTAAAGCCAATACAGGTGCAGTAGTCAAACATTCCTTTAGAGTCTGAAAGCTTCGCTGACAATCATCTGACCAATCAAACTTGTTCTCCTTGCGGGTTAATCTGGTAAGAGGTACCGCAATCTTAGAGAAATCTTGGATAAATCTTCTGTAGTAGCCTGCTAGGCCTAGGAAACTTCTGATTTCAGTCACACTAGTAGGTTGCTCCCAATTCTTCACTGCCTCCACCTTCGAAGGATCAACAGAAATACCTTCTTTGGTGATGATATGTCCGAGAAAGGACACCTCTTGCAGCCAGAATTCACACTTACTGAACTTGGCATATAGCTGATGATCTCTCAACAGTTGTAATGCCATCCTTAGATGCTCAGCATGCTCTTCCTCATTCTTGGAATAAATCAGGATGTCGTCAATGAATACCACGACCCATCGATCAAGATAGGGCCGAAATACATTGTTCATCAACTGCATGAAAGCTGCTGGTGCATTCGTTAGACCAAAAGGCATAACGACAAATTCAAAATGACCATACCTGCTGCGGAAAGCTATTTTATAGATATCCTCTTCCTTAATCCGCAACTGATGATATCCAGACCGAAGATCGATCTTAGAAAAATACTGAGCTCCCGCTATCTGGTCAAATAATTCATCGATCCTCGGTAATGGATATTTGTTCTTGACAGTATGTTGGTTCAATTGTCGATAATCGATGCACAACCTCATCGAACCATCTTTCTTCCGGACGAATAATACAGGGGCTCCCCAAGGAGAAGTACTAGGACGAATGAAGCCCCTCTCGAGCAATTCCATCAACTGCTGCTTCAATTCTCTCAGTTCCGCAGGAGACATATGGTAAGGAGCTTTAGAAATAGGAGATGTGCCAGGAATGAGATCAATAGAGAAGATAACTTCCCGCTCAGGCGGAAGTCCTGGTAGTTCCTCTGGAAAGATATCAGGAAAATCTCGGATAATAGAAATGTCCTTAATCTCAATCTGCTGCTCAGGGGTTGCACAGACAATGGCTAGAAAAGCCTCGCATCCTCGTCTCATCAGCTTATCAGCTCGAAGAGCCGAGATAAGTGATACGGAGTTATGGTGCTTAACTCTCACAAAAGAAAGTCTCGGGTGCCTAGTAAAAGACACGGAGCTAGACCTGCAGTGAACATTAGCCTCATATCGAGCCAACCAATCTGCTCCTAGGATTACATCATAATCCTTCATGTCCATGCAGACTAAATCAGCTGGTAAATTTTGTTCACCAATCATAACCGTACTAGAAGGATAGAAGTATTGTATTGCCGATCTAGATCCAATATGAGTTGATATTTCTAACGGAGAATTCATCAAAACAGGTTCCACAGCTAAAGACTTAGCAAATCTCTGAGAAATAAATGAATGCGTGGCACCAGTATCAAAAAGAAAAAATGGTGGCTTGTCGAGTATAATAAGAGTACCTTCGACGAGTCCACCATCCTCGGCGGTTCCTGCTTCCTATGCATGCAAAGCTTGGAGCTTGCCTTGTGGTTTCTTGAAGACTTGAGGTTTTGCCGGTGTAGCTTGTTCAGATATAAGAGGACAATTAGGGATACGGTGCTCCTTGCTTCCGCATCGCAAACAGGCGCCTAGCTTACGCCAGCACTCCTCCATTTTGTGACCCGAACGGTCACAATAGTTGCACATGCCCTTGAATGGAACAATAGGGCCAAGTTTCTGATGGGAATCGACGCCGAGCATGTACTTTTTCTTTTACATTTATGTCCTTTTAGTTTGTGTTTATATCCTTGGGAAAGTATGTACGCAATTGTACGGCTTTGTAAGCCAATGCGTCATTCCCACGGATTGTGTGGGTTTCTATGTAATTTGTCAGTAGGACCAGCAAGGGGGCCCCCAGCCCTTTCCCATTGGTCCATGTCATCCATGTGGGGCTGGTCAACCATCCTAGGTGGCCATCTAGAAGGGTTGAATGCCATTTAACCACATGGGAGACAAGTGGCTTAATTAGTCCAAGGTGGGTTACCTACCTCACCTACCCATTCAACCCCATTAACCATGGTCAAGGGGGCGCCCCTCTCCCCTTAGTATTTTATTAATTTTTGTGTGTCATTCACACTTAATCCCAGCCCTCCATTCCCCACTCCTAGATCTAATGGTGTAGATTAGATTTGACACATGGCATATAAAAGGTTGTATTTTCCATTTGTTAGCATTAATGAAATGAGAAAAAGCATTGTGCAAGAGCCCCCCCCCCCTTGAGTGAATTTCGACCTCCCCTCTCTCTCCCTCTGGTTTCTTCATCCCCAACCCCCATTCTAGAGTGGATCTACCTTCTATCTCCCCCTCTCAACCTCTGATCTTCACCGGTGCCGCCGCCGCCGCCGTTCGTGCCGCCAACAAGCCGCCATCGAGCCACCGTTGAAGTTCTATCTTCAGCCAACAGAAGCTTCTTCTCAGAATTCCTGCTATCAACCACGACACCTTCTTGGTCTAAAACGTTTATAGTGTGTTCCTATCTTCAATCCCCACCTCCACGTAAATTTTCACGTCCAAACTCTTCCATTTAGTAATTTTCCATTTTCGTTCATTTTGCATTCCCAGATCTGTTTTATCTCTGTCTACAGTGACAACAGCTCTGAGTTTCCCATCTCTGCCCACCTTTTTGAATTTTTCAAACCCTCGCAATTTTACTGGGAGTTCTGTCCATCATCTCCTACATCCACCATTTTTCCTGATTTTTTATCTGCTCTCTATTCATTTTTCAAAATTCGTGTTCTATCTCAGCTACAGTGCTTTCAGCCCATTTCCAGATCCGACCCACTGTTAGTGCAAAAATATTATCAATTCGTAGCCACATCCAAACTTGTCCAAACTGGTTTTTCCGTTTTTCTAGCTTGATTTCCTAAAACTTTGCTGAAGACCATCACTTCAGATTCGGACGTTCACATATCGGTCAAAGGCCGTTCTCAGATAATAGCCCTGCAGATCTGAGTGTTCGGCTACTGTACAACAGGAAGTTGAAAATTCATTAAATCCCATATCCGTGCAGATCCAGGCCAGATTTTAGGCCTAGATTAAAGGATTTGAAGTTAGCTTTCCAACGGCGCCAGTCTCGTGTCGATCCGACATCGGGGCTGATCGCAGCGTCCGTTCTCACCGGGACGTGCGCTGAAAACCAGAAGTTGCAGATCCGTGGCCGGTTGTTCCAACCGGTGCCGATCGGAGCCGCCCGGCCTCCGACCGGTGAACCAGCGTGCCTCCACTCCAGGGAGCGCTCATCCAGGCATCCACCACCACAGCGGTGCCACCGGGTCTCACACGGCCCCTCCGGACAGCAAGTGGGCCCCACAGGCGCAAGTACATGTGCTGCCGAAGAGATGCGAGAAGCCACCCGTCAACCCGAATTCGGTCCTCCCGGGCCCGTTTGTGTAGCCCTTTACTTCCCTGCATGGAGTGGGCAGTAATTCATTTGCTGTAATATGGTGTATTAATTATCCCGGGAGTACGAGTTTCGGCCGGGTCCGTCTTCCCCACGCCGAGCGCGTGGAGGTATCGTTTTCGCTCCCTTCTCGGCATTTTGCTTACTTCATATATATTTGTTTATGCCGCTGCTAGAGAGCATGTGTAGGGATATCTAGCTTGCTTTATCTATTCATTACCGCTGCTGCGAGAGAGTGCGAGACCGTCCCGTGACCCGATCCGGGCACACGAGAGAGCCGATCACCCTAGCTCATTGCCGATTTCTCAACCGCGCACGTCCGACGCTTCCCTCGTCAAGGGACGATCACGAGCTTGTCGTGTCCGTGGTCTCGTCCCGCATCAATTTGGTATCAGAGCGAGTTTGAGTCTAGGGTGTCAAAAAAAAAAAGAGTGTCATGTAGTCATTAGTCATTGTCTAAGTCGTATTTAGGGTCATCATTGTTTTAAAACAAAAAAAAAAGTGTCTTTTGCATTGCATCCCAATAACCCGGTATATTAAAAGGTGTTGTCTGAACGTTAGGCTACGCCTACCGGGAAGGCCGCACACTTGCGCGAGTGATCTTCGGATCGGTTGTCTCCGCCACGTACTGAGTTTTGGTTATGTCTAGGTACATTAGTTAGCATCACATTTTACTTTTTTTTTTAAAAAATGGCCTTGCATATCCATTCCTAGGGATCCATTCCCATATTTTGGCAACGATGGCCAACCCATGTCGACCCATCCAAGGCGATAGGTCCGTGTCCGAGTACATTCGGGCATATCATACGTATTGGTTGGAACATGGCTTGAGAGAGGAGAGCAACACGGCCGCATTTCAGTTCCGGAGAGGTTTGCGCCTTCACTTTCAGTTGGAATGTCTTATCCGCAATGCATTCTCTCTAGCGCAATCCTATACGGTCGCTCTATCGGTCGAACCATTTGAGTCTCACTTTTCTCGATATTGTAGCTTTAGTCAAGCATCTACCTCCCAGCCTTCTCCACTCGAGAGAGTTCCAATGTCATCCCCCTCTATTTCCGAATTCGAGTCGTAATCCCCTCATTTGGAACCACCAAAACCAGAGCCACCCGTGTTTTTAACGGGTACACTATACATCGCCGAGCCGCTCTTTAGTTGGCTCAAGGATGGCTTGGTCCCACCTCCCTTTCCATCCATGGACCCCATCCTACCTATAGTGCCGGTCAATTCCTTCCATACCACATTTCGATCTCGTCAACATGTTGATACGTTGGACGATCTTATCATGGGATTAGATTCACAATGGGAGTTGACGCATCTTTTGGCCCGAGGCTTTGACCAACCCGCTAGTCTTAGCTTCACCCATCCGGCCTTCGGATCCATTACCTCCGAGTGCACCGTGGGTTGTGTCACCATAGAGGTTCTTCTACTTCTCCCGCTACCGGACGAGCCCGAATTCATACCCTTTTGTCCGAGGGAGGAATCATACTTCTTACCTACGATCCCCGTCCCACCCGTCACAATTCAAGAAGGTGACTATCCACATCTTCAAACCTTCTACACGTGGGACCGTGACTTGTGGGAACCCACCACAAGGGGTCATACCTTCTTTGACCCTTTTGACCCCTTCACTATTAGGCTTCCCGAGTTACCACCCGTACTCCCCTTCTTCAAGGAAGCCCACTTTTATGCCCCTTTCCCTCGGGATGGTCCATCTACATCCACCAATCCCGACCCACCTACACCCGGCCCTTCTAAACCACCCGAGTCACCCACATACAAAAGACCATCCACGCATAACCACACCCGACGTATAGGTGTTCCCCATGCCATCCATTCCCAGTTGCATAACATGCATGCATGGCACATATTCGGGTGTCCTGGTCCGCCGTCACCCATGTACGGGTCGGACTAACATTAGGTGTGTCTAGGGTCATAGATGAGTCAGTGTGTTTTTTTTTCTTGTGTGGTTTGTTTTGTGTGGTTTGTTTGCATGGCTTGTGTGTCATTTGTTTGTCTGCATGTGTCTTGTGCAAGCTCGTCGATGTCAGTCCCTTATGAGTGTGAAGCGAGTCGACTCACTCGGTGAGTATGGGATCGGTTCTACATCTATACCCGGATCAGTCACCTACAGGGACTCAGCGGTGATTCCTAGTGAGTCTTCGAGCTGCTTCCTTCCCTTTTGAGAGTGCCCCACCCGGAGTGTCCACCTTCGGCCCATAGTAGTCCGCGCATATCGAGTATATATGGAATGAGCAGGTGACGATCACTCGGAGTGGAGCGTACCCGCGTTACTTGGCACGGTGACAGATCCGCCGGAGTACTCGAGCATCCATACCCCTACTCGACGGGGTCGAGTTCCTCCCACCCGGGGAGAGTTGATGGGAATCGACGCCGAGCATGTACTTTTTCTTTTACATTTATGTCCTTTTAGTTTGTGTTTATATCCTTGGGAAAGTATGTACGCAATTGTACGGCTTTGTAAGCCAATGCGTCATTCACACGGATTGTGTGGGTTTCTATGTAATTTGTCAGTAGGACCAGCAAGGGGGCCCCCAGCCCTTTCCCATTTGTCCATGTCATCCATGTGGGGCTGGTCAACCATCCTAGGTGGCCATCTAGAAGGGTTGAATGCCATTTGACCACATGGGAGACAAGTGGCTTAATTAGTCCAAGGTGGGTTACCTACCTCACCTACCCATTCAACCCCATTAACCATGGTCAAGGGGGCGCCCCTCTCCCCTTAGAATTTTATTAATTTTTGTGTGTCATTCACACTTAATCCCATCCCTCCATTCCCCACTCCTAGATCTAATGGTGTAGATTAGATTTGACACATGGCATATAAAAGGTTGTATTTTCCATTTGTTAGCATTAATGAAATGAGAAAAAGCATTGTGCAAGAGCCCCCCCCTTGAGTGAATTTTGACCTCCCTTCTCTCTCCCTCTGGTTTCTTCATCCCCAACCCCCATTCTAGAGTGGATCTACCTTCTATCTCCCCCTCTCAACCTCTGATCTTCACCGGTGCCGCCGCTGTTCGTGCCGCCAACAAGCCGCCATTGAGCCACCGTTGAAGTTCTATCTTCAGCCAATAGAAGCTCCTTCTCGGAATTCCTACTATCAGCCACGACACCTTCTTGGTCTGAAACTTTTATGGTGTGTTCCTATCTTCAATCCCCACCTCCACCTAAATTTTCACGTCCAAACTCCTCCATTTAGTAATTTTCTATTTTCATTCATTTTGCATTCCCAGATCTGTTTTATCTCTGTCTACAGTGACAACAGCTCTGAGTTTCCCATCTCCGACCACCTTTTTGAATTTTTTAAACCTCCCAATTTTACTGGGAGTTCTGTCCATCATCTCCTACATCCACCATTTTTCCTGATTTTTGATCTGCTCTCTATCCATTTTTCAAAATTTGTGTTCTATCTCAGCTACAGTGCTTTCAGCCCATTTCCAGATCCGACCCACTGTTACTGCAAAAATATTATCAATTCGTCGCCACATCTAAACTTGTCCAAACCTATTTTGCCGTTTTCCTAGCTTGATTTCCTAAAACATTGCTGAAGACCATCACTTTACATTCGGACGTTCACATATCGGTCAAAGGCCGTTCTCAGAGAATAGCCCTACAGATCTGAGTGTTCGGCTACTGTACAATAGGAAGTTGAAAATTCATTAAAGCCCATATCCCTGCAGATCCAGGCTAGATTTTAGGCCTAGATTGAAGGATTGGAAGTTAGCTTTCCAACGGCGCCAGTCTCATATCGATCCGACATCGGGGCTGATCGCAGCGACCGTTCTCGCCGGAGCGCGCGCTGAAAACCAGAAGTTGCAGATCCGTGGCCGGTTGTTCCGACCGGTGCCGATCGGAGCCGCCCGGCCTCCGACCGGCGAACCAGCGCACCTCCACTCCAGGGAGCCCTCATACAGGCATCCACCACCACAGCGGTGCCACCGGGTCTCACACGGCCCCTCCGGACAGTAAGTGGGCCCCACAGGCGCGAGTACGTGTGCTGCCGAAGAGACGCGAGAAGCCGCCCGTCAACCCGAATTCGGTCCTCCCGGGCCCGTTTGTGTAGCCCTTTACCTCCCTGCGTGGAGTGGGCAGTAATTCATTTGCTGTAATATGGTGTATTAATTGTCCCGGGAGTATGAGTTTCGGCCGGGTCCGTCTTCCCCACGCCGAGCGCGTGGAGGTATCGTTTTCGCTCTCTTCTCGGCATTTTGCTTACTTCATATATAGTTGTTTATGCCGCTGCTAGAGAGCATGTGTAGGGATATCTAGCTTGCTTTATCTATTCATTACCGCTGCTGCGAGAGAGTGCGAGACCGTCCCGTGACCCGATCCGGGCACACGAGAGAGCCGATCACCCTAGCTCATTGCCGATTTCTCAACCGCGCACGTCTGACTCTTCCCTCGTCAAGGGACGATCGTGAGCTTGTCGTGTCAGTGGTCTCGTCCCGCATCAGTTTCTTGTCTTCATGCTTTGGCATCTTGCCTTTCCACGATCCAGAACCACTCCACGAACCAGGCCCACTAATAGGCCTCTTCTTGCCATACCCGGGTTTGATATTCCCGGAACCCATAGGTAGTTCCTTCTTGGTGCCTTTTCCACGGATTCTCTCCGTCATCTCAAGAGTATCTTCTATAACTTGAGCTTTCCTCACCATCTCAGAATAAGTGGAGATTTCCATCGGTGCCAATTGGTTGATATAATGTAGCTTCAATCCATTGAGAAAACGCTTCGCCTTCATCTTCTCGGTAGATATCAAGTGGGTAGCATATCGAGATAGCCGAGAAAATTGCGCTTCATATTCTGCCACAGATAGATTGTGCTACTTTAAAGCTGCGAACTCCGCTGCCTTCTTCTCTTGCACTCTATCAGAAAAATACTTGCTGTTAAAGAATTCCTCGAACTCCTCCCATGTGACTTGCTGATCACCAAGGGTAGCCTTCACAGAATCCCACCAAGTTCTTGCATCACGTTCAAGTTGAAAGGTTGAGAGAAGGACATGTTCTTGATTGCTGCATTGCATCACTTCGAATATCCTTCCCATCTCATCTAGCCAGTGCTCGGCTTCATCGGGGTCAGTCGAGCCTCCAAATCTCGGCGGATTCATTCCTCGAAAGTTCCGATATAGATCACCGGTGCCATGGTGTGCAGCTCCTGCTTGATCCACTTGCTGTAAAGCCTGCGTAAGTCCTTGAACCGTACGTTGCAAGTTCCTCCATTCCGCATGGTCTGCTGCCATTGCAATGGCCTACACGAGGAATAGATTACTAAGGTTCAATAAGATAGATAATAACACGATTAAGATACGAACTTAACCCAAGTTTCTACCCAATCTCACCAGGTCGGGTTCTTATACTAAATAAGGTTAGGGGTCCTATGAGAACACTTAGCACCCTAGAACTTAGAAAACCTAGAACTTAAAGAACCTAGGAATGTGAAACCTAGGGCTCTGATACCAACTAAACTGTCACGCCCTGACGCGGAATATTGGGACGTATAGTTAGAAACTAGCTAGCAGGAAACAGAGAGAACTAATCTAAATATTAACACAAGTGCTATGAAAAGGAAATAACTTAATGATCATAAAACAAACCATAACTGATACAATAACCTCAAACCAACTTAATACAACTGAGACAACAACCACTTAACATTAATAACTGAAACTAAATATTCTCCAAAGCACAACTAATAGGAGGATAAGACTGCCAAAACACTAGAACTGATACACTCAAGACATCACTCCTGCCCTTCCCCATCAGTTTGCACATCGTCACCTGAATAGCCTGGAAAAGGGGGGAAACAACAACTATGAGCTGACGCTCAGTAGGGAATAACAGGCAAGTTTACGTGATTAACAAGTTAATTACATTTTCATATGCCATGCTAATAAAAGAAATAAATGACGATAACGATATAATGAAACGACATAGTAAAAAGATCTTGTAATGTCAAGAAATATATGATGTCAAGAATTAACAAGATAACAAGTACAAGGATTAACAACAGGAGATAGTAATAAAGAATTGGCCAACAAGCAAGTATTTTAAACATTAATTCAAGCACGATCAAGTAACAAGTAACAAGAGATTTTATGTCATAGACGTTACACAAGTCATGCACTCGGTGCAATGCCTCACCATGTCATTATAACATCCCATGGGCTCAATAATTTTTCGGGCGCTCTCCCCAGGACCAGACCGGGCCCCTATGATGCGTTGGCATTGATTTATTGGATCCAAGATCCCACAATTGTCTAGACATTCAGTCACGTTTAATGGCCAATTTAATCGAGAGAATTACTGCCAGAAGTTCAAGATTTAAAGGACTAACCTTGTACTTGGATTCAAGAGCACATAAACACGATGAAACTCATCTCCGAGAGATGTGCGGTCATACAGAAGCCACGCAAGGTATGTACGGCTAACACAGGGCCGTTGAAGAGGCGAAATCTCGCGCTTGTATCCTGAGCGGGCTGTAGATCACCTGAAGATGAACTGTAAGACAGGGAAACGTATCAGAGGGCCCAGGGGGCTTCCCTGGGGTAAAACCCTCCGATGGCTAAGTCAGTAGAGCTGTGGTGGAAGCAATAATGGCGAGGAGAAAAGCTAGCGCGCGAGATTCCTCTCCACCAGAGGGTGAAGCGGATTGCTCAGGAGTTTGGGTATATGAGTACCTGAATCGCCCTCCTCTTCCGTCGGAGGGTAGCCCTGGTTTAAATAGTGTGCCGCCTTCAGGAGTCCTGCAAGCTGAGGGGTCTCCGGCGGGAGTTACGTCCTCAACGTGGGCTTTCATGGCCTTATCGTGGGAACATTATCGCCTTGAAGTCCGGCGGTTTCTTGACTCCCCTATCCGTTGGGGACTCCTGAACGGATGATATTTGGTCTGGCCGAGCTCCTGAAACGCCAGCCCTGTCCGGGCGATGAGCATAGCTCGGTGAAAGAGGGGTCGGATAGGTCGGCTAATGCCTGTCTCTCCCAGGCGGGGAAACGGCTTGGGCCGGACCTTCCTTATGACCTGACCATCACTCGGGCCCTTCGAGCCTAGAGGCCGCCGGGGAGAGTTGGTTCCTCGAGTGTTTGTTTATTGGGCTTTTCTTCCCAGAGTGGGCCCTGTGGGCTGTCACCCGGGTGGGCTTGCCTCGTTGGACCCTGTTGGTTCTAGTTGGGCTGCTCTTTGGGTGGGCTACAGAAATCCCCCTCTCCACTTGTCCCCCTCCTACTCCCGAGCCATGAAGGCTCGGTCGAGTAGCTTTTGAGGCTTTGGACCGGCGTGGCTCAGGTGGGTGGAATTCTGTTGGCGTGGTGGAGCCACATGTAGTGGTCGCCTGGGCCCGTAATGATGATCCTGACGGATTTGAACTGAAGGGCCCCCCCTTTTCTCGGAGCACGGAACGACGCGCCGCCTCCCTCTAGGGTTTTATAAGCGTTGGGCACTATTCGTCATTCTAGGCTTCTCAGGGTTTTGGGCTTTCCTTAGTTTCTTTGCTTCTGGGGCTCCTTGATGGGCCGTGAGGTCACAGTGGAGGCGCAAAGTCTTGCGGCGGCATTTGAGGAGTTGGCGAGGATAACCGCGGAGGCGGTCCGGTAACTTCCTTCCCCTCCGGAGTCTTCGAGCTCGCGCGAGGGATCATCTTCCGGCTCAATGGCTGGTCTGCCTTTGGAAATAGGGGAGATGAGGCGGGAGCCCGTCCCCAACTGCAGTGAGTTGGGGGAGGCCGAGGTGAGGAAGCTAGAGCATCGCTTTCGCTTGCCTCTCAGGTACAGCTTTGCTGCCGCCGCCCCGTATGAGACGAGTCTGGACAACCGTACAGGGCACATTTGCACTTTCCTTCTGGCTTGGAAGAGTGGGTTCCGCCTTCCCTTCGAACCTCTTGTACTCCAGCTTCTCGAGTTTTTCCGGTTGGCGCCTATTCAGTTGGTGGCCAACTCATATCTCCTTCTTTCCGCCTTTCGGATTCTCTGTCGTCAGCACGACATTTTTCCTTCCTTAGACCTCTTTCATTATTTTTTCGAGTTGAAAGCGCACCCGCCGGCGGGGAAGGGCTTTTACTTCATCCAGGTGAGGAGGAACAGGAGTTGCATCTCCCTCGCTGCGAAGGACCCCTCGCACAAGGGGTGGAAGACCCAATTCTTCTGGGTGAAGGCGGAGGCGACGGACGAGTTTTGGAGATGTCCGATCTCGCCCAATTTTCATCCGAATCTTCCCCCTCGCCCGGAGGAGTTCCCTTCCCACGTGGAGCGGCAGGCCGCTCGTCTGCTGGGTAACCGCCAATCGACCGAGGAGCTGGTGACGCCGGAGAACATCGAACGGTGATTGCTTACGCGGTTGACGTCGACAGGTACTGCTCTCGAGGCTCTTCTCCTGGGATGGTAGTTACTTTCTTTCTCTTGACCGGGTCTTCTCCCTTTGTGGCAGACGTTAGGCGGGAACCTCTAGAGGAAGCTGCTGAGGTCAATGATCTGGGAGATGACTCGGCGACCGATGAACCAGATGCTTCTGCGAGTCGCGCCCAAGCCCGAGATAAGGGCAAGGGGGTGGCTCCCGTGGGGTCTTCACGGCCAACTGGTACAAAGCGCAAGGATCCCATGGCGGGAAAGTTGCGGGAGGCCGTGAAGGCCAAGAAACGGGCCAAGAAGGCCGGTCTTCCTCCTATCGCCGGGGGCGACTCTGGCTCGGCGGCGCTCCCCTCTCGGGGGCAAGATGGGGCCGACCCCTCGGGGCCAGCTCCCCCACCTGCCAGGCGAGAGGGGGCCGAGGAGATCGGGGGCCCATCAGAGGGCGGCGATGGGTCGGCTCTCCCCCCCACGGAGGTAGAGGGGGCCGATGCGGAAGTAGCTGACGCCGAGGCCGGAGGATCAGCCGGAGGTGGTGGTGTCCAGGTTGGCGAGGTGCGGGCCGAGACAGGCAGGGCTGGGGGTTCGCCCGCTAGGACGTTGCAACCCTAGGTGCTTGGAGCTCCCGGTGCGGTCGGTCCCGCGGCGCCTGTCGAGGTTGTGGGTTCGCCCGGGGAGGCGTCGCAACCCCAACCGACCGTGGCGCGCGAGGCGGTTGGTTCCGCCACTCGAGCGGAGTATTCTGGCGGGGTGCTCCGGGCGGAGCGGTCCCCTCTGTCGGAGCCCTTGGAAAGGCTCGGCATTACGGACAACCTGTATCGGGTCTGTGGTGAGGACACACGGCGCTATCCTCGACGGAGCACCCGGCACACCGCTACCTCCTTGTGGCTCGGCGACGGCGGCACCTTCTAGTTATCTTTTCATCATGTTTAGGCCATGTTGGGCCTCAGTCTGGACTTGCTCAGGCCTTGTGGGCCTTATCTTTTGGTCCCTGCATGGACATCTTATTGTTTGGGCACTTATTGGGCCATATAGTGGCCAATTGGGTTGCTTTGTGGGGTAAAGGATCTTGTTATTGGGTCAGGGGCTTATTGGGGCTTGAAGCCCACTTAAAAGAGGCCCATTAGGGTTTAGGGGGCGGCCCCCTCCCCATCTAGAGGAGGAGGAGGCAGCCGCCCCCCCCCCCCCTTCCTAGTTCTACTAGGGAAGGTGGGGGGCGCTCCCCTCTCCCTTCCCCTTTTCCCCTCTCCTCCTTTCCCCAACTCCACCCCTTCCTTATCCCACTTAGATTCCTTTCCTATTTTCTAAGCTTGCTGAAATTTGGGCCGCCTTTCTCTCCTTGGAGCTGGGCGCACCCCTCCCTTCTAGTTAGATTAGGGTTTTCCCATCCCCTATAAGTAGTTCTCACCTTGTACCGATTACAGTTTACACATGAATTTGAATACAAGTGAGTATTGTGCAAAGCTTTTTGCGCCCTTCTCTCTCTCTCTCTTTCTGCTCCTGCGACGGGAGAACGGCGGGGTGTGACGCCTCAGCCCTCGGTGGACTCCGGGGTTCCCTCTTATCCTCATCTTCTTCCTCAACGGTTCGTGTTCGTGATTCCAGATTTCTGCCCCGACTTGTAGCAGAGCTCGCGCCCCCTTCTTGGACGAGTTTTGCCACGACCTATTTTCCTGGAGATACATCTGCGGATCAGCTTCGCGTCGGCGCCCATTTTGCATCAATCGGAGATCGGCACCGCCCGTACCGATTTTCTCCGCCGACCTGCGCCAGCACCACTTTCTCTGCTCGCCCAGCGGGGAGGCCCTGATTGCGAATTTTCCCCAGGCCTCCACGCTGCGTCTTTTGCCCTGGTTTCTTCAGGGTTCGTAGATCTCCGAGTCAACTTTCCAACGCCGCCGACGGCGTCGCGTTTCGACATCGTCACCGTCCGTGGCGGTCGATCTCGTGGGGTTGCGCCAGCGCATCTGCCCAGTCCGCCCAGCGAACCAGCCCCGACTTTCAGCGACTCCTGCGGCTCGCACCGGCGTCGTCTGCCAGCGCCATTTGGCCGAGGGCGATCTCTGCCAGTCAGCTTTCACCCCCAACCGGCCCGGACTTGTTCGGGCACCAGAAGGCCGATTTCCAGATTTTACCGTCGGCGAGCGCAGTTCTGCGCCCACAGAACCTGATCTGACTTTCAGCAGCGCCCACGGTCACCACCGGCGGATCCAGCGCGCCCCCTTTGGCCGGAGCGTTCCTCCAACAGTCAGCGACGCGTCCTCTCTGACGGTGCCTCAAACGGGCGTCGTATCAGCCCGTGAGACCCCCCCTCCGCCCAGGCGCGCGCGACACCGGTTTCTGCAGCGTTGCACCCGAACCTCCTCGTGGCCGACCCGTCACCGAGTGCAGCCCGTCAACCCGTGTCCGGCAGCCCCGAACGTATTGGTTGTAGCCTTTTACCTCCCTGCGAGGAGTGGGCCGTTATTGGGTTGTATTTTATTGACCTCTGGTGTATCGGGGTTGTTGGTTCACGGCCGGGGTTCCTTCCCCACGCCTAGGCGTGGAGGTACGCGCTCCGACTCCCCTCCTTTTGCTTGCTCTTTTAGTATGTGATTGATTATGCCGCGTGAGAGAGGGTAGGTGCCTAGCCACTTATTGCCATCACCGCGGATCGTGAGTGAGAGCATCCATCCCTAGCACTAGTCGAGCACCGAGCTAGGACTCGACTCCCCTTGTCTTTGGAGGTCGACTATACGCCTAGACACGTGCGCTTCCCTCCTTGGGACGGCCGAGGTCGGAGTTTCTGTTGAGAGACGTCCCTCATTCTGTGGGATATCACGGTGGTCAGCCACTTGGCGACCCTTGAGCGTGCTACTGCCGGCCTCAGTTAGAGTCTTTTGTGAGTCTTAGTCCGTGTCGGTCCCCGTCCCGCGTCAAATTTGGTATCAGAGCATGGTTACCAACTTGTCCTTACAGGTTGGGTCTTAGGGTCGTGTCTAGGTTTTGGACGTGTCTTGTTTGAGTCTTGCATCTCATTGCATTCGTGTCCCTCTAGGTCTTAGGGTGTCAGCCTACCCTTCCCTTAGTCTCCTTTGCATGCCCACTCGGGGTGGTTCGGATTACCATCGCCCGGACGCCATGGGTGACCAACACCCACCTCAGGGACGCCCATCTCTAGAGGATCTGATTACCCAACTTATGACCCGTATGGACAGGTCCGACCAGTCCATCAAGGAGTTGACTGAGCATCTAGATGGCCGTCTGAAGATCATTGAGGATCGTGCCAGAGTGTCTGACTTAACCATCCAGGGCCTTGTTGGACGGATTGGGAGAGTTGATGAAGTGCCCCACCAGGACCCTCCTAGAGCCGATCGAGCCCCTCCAGTTGCTGCCGCTCAAGCCCCTCGGGCTCAGGAGCGACGTCCCCGAGCCCCCGACTTTGATGACTATGGGTCCGAGAATGATTTTGAGGGGAATGGGCGCCAGTACCGTGGTCGTCGACCACATCAGGATGAGGATGATAGGATCCTTAGGACCGTCCGTGCCGATCCACCCACTTTCGAGGGGTCCCTTGACCCAAAAGTCTACATAGACTGGGAGAATAGCATGGATAGGTATTTCGAATGGGTTGAGATGTCTGAGCTTCGGCAAGTCCGATTTGCCAAGATGAAGCTCGTGGGGAGAGCCCAGACCTACTGGAGGAATGTCGAGAGCCTGATGTTGCAGAGGCAGGATCCACCCATAGAAACCTGGATTGACATGCGGCGTAAGCTCCGCGAGAAGTATGTCCCTCCTTCTTACCGCCAGAGGCTCATCGACCGATGGCAGACCCTTAGTCAGGGCGATCGGTCCGTGACCGAGTACATCGCCGAGTTTGACGAGTATTATTTGCGATGTGGAGTTGATGAGGAGAAGGGCATGCCTGTTTCGCGTTTTCGCCGTGGTTTGAGGCCCGAGTATCAGTATGAGCTCTACCGTCGCCAGGTAGACACTTTAGAGCTGGCTTACCAGGTTGCCCTAGAGTTAGAGCAATTTGAGTTGGAGTTTGGCCCCACCTTTCGTCAGGGGATGCCTAGTCAGCGGGGTCTTGACCCTCGCTCCACTTCCACCCAGTATGGTCGATATCCGGCGGCTCGGCCCACGGAGCCTCTTCGCCAGGACCCCACTGGTCCCAGGCCTCGTCCACCCCTTCCTAGGGACCCGTTTCCTCCACCTCGCCAGCAGCCGCCCTACCCCCCCACACGCCCTACACTTCCACCTCCCGCGCACCCTGCGCATTCTCAGCCTTTACTCCCCGCGCCCCGTCATGATGACAAGGGCAAGAGTCCTATGACCGCTGGAGCCTCATCCAGTGCGGGCGCACGTACTACTTGTTACCGGTGTGGCGGATTTGGCCACTTTGCTGATAGATGCCCCACTCGAGAGAGGAAGGCCCTTGTCATGGCAGACCCCACTTCCACTGAGTCCCTCACTGAGCCTATTCCTGTTAGTTATGAGGTAGACCAGGACTTGGTTGAGGAGTTCTTCGATGATCTGCTCGAAGGAGAGCAGGATGGTGCCCAGGGTAGCCACTTTCAGGGTGACCCACAGTTAGGGGTAGTTAGGTGCATTCTAGCCCAGCCCCAGGTGAGTGACGACTGGCGTCGCACCACCATTTTTCACACCTTCTGCAGGCTTGGGGGTAAAGCTTGCAAGATTGTCATTGATAGCGGGAGTTGCATCAACGCCATATCTACTGGCACTGTTACCCGCCTTGGGTTGACCCCAGTTGACCACCCTGCCCCCTATAGGGTTTCGTGGGTCGATTCTACCTCCATTCCTGTTAGGCTCCGTTGCCTGGTGCCCCTTCAGTTCCAGACCTATCAGGATGAAATTTGGTGCGATGTTCTACCTATGGAGGTAGGTAGCATTATTTTAGGGAGGCCGTGGTTGTTTGACATGGATGCCACCCTACAGGGCCATGCAAACACTTGCACATTTGATCACAACGGCCACAGGATCACCCTCCACCCAGCCCCACCTAGGGACCCTACTGTTAGGGGACCAGCCGGCCCTAGTGCCACGACCACCCCTCACCAGGGGAAGGTCAGCCCACCACCACCACCACCTCCGGTGTCAGTTTCCACCCCCTCTCCCACCCTCACCATAGAGGCCCCTCCGACTAGGAGGTTGATGATCATCAGTCCCCGAGAGATGGAGAGAGAGGTTGCTAGTGGTGTCCCTCTTTTAGCTGTGGTTGTCAGGGAGACGGGTGAGGTGGTCCCCAGTCTCGAGGGAGTGACAGACCCTCAGTTAGCTGAGATGTTGCGAGAGTTTGCTGATATTTTCCCGGAGGACCTTCCCGAAGGCCTTCCACCATTGCGTGACATTCAGCACGAGATTGATCTTGTCCCGGGCTCGTCCTTGCCCAATCTTCCACATTATAGGATGAGTCCCGCGGACCACGCTGAGCTACAGAGACAGGTTGATGAGTTGATGAGTAGGGGTTCCCTTAGGGATAGCAAGAGTCCCTATGCTGTTCCCGCCCTGCTAGCACCGAAGAAGGATGGCACATGGCGTATGTGCATCGATAGCCGTGCGATCAATAAAATCACGGTTAAGTATAGGTTTCCCATTCCCCGGCTAGATGACTTGCTTGATATGATGTCAGGAGCCACGATTTTCTCGAAGATCGATCTTAGGAGTGGCTATCACCAGGTGAGGATCAGACCAGGTGATGAGTGGAAGACTGCATTTAAGACCAAGGATGGTCTTTACGAGTGGTTGGTCATGCCCTTCGGGCTGACTAACGCCCCTAGCACCTTCATGCGGGTGATGACGCAGGTGTTGCGTCCTATGATTGGAGTGTTTGTGGTCGTCTACTTCGACGACATCTTGATTTATAGCCGCACTAGGGAGTTACACCTAGACCACCTTAGGCAGGTGTGTGTTGTTCTGAGACGGGAGAGCTTGTTTGCCAACCCTAAGAAGTGTAGCTTCATGACTGACCAGGTTTCTTTCTTAGGGTTCATTGTGTCCCGTGACGGAGTCTCCGCTGATCCGGAGAAGATCCGTGCCATAGTGGAGTGGCCCGAGCCCCGCTCACTCCACGATGTTAGGAGCTTTCATGGTCTGGCGACATTCTATCGCCGTTTCATTAGGGGGTTCAGTTCTATCACCGCCCCGATCACGGATTGCATCCGTAAGGGCGAGTTTACCTGGACGAAGGCTGCTGCCACAGCCTTCCAGACTATCAAGGTTCGCATGACCCAGGCACCCGTTCTTACACTTCCTGACTTTTCTAAGGTGTTTGAGGTTACATGTGATGCCTCAGGTGTAGGCATAGGGGGAGTGCTTAGCCAGGAGTCCCACCCTATAGCCTTTTTCAGTGAGAAACTCAATGATGCCAAACTGCGTTACTCTACTTATGACAAGGAATTCTACGCAGTTGTCCAGGCTTTGCGCTATTGGAGGCACTATCTCCTCCACCAGGAGTTCGTGCTCTTTTCTGACCACGAGGCATTGAGATTTCTCCACACCCAAAAGAAGTTGAATGCCAGACATAGTAGATGGGTGGAATATTTGCAGGAGTTTACATTCGTTCTCAAGCACAAGGCAGGTGCTGAGAACAAGGTGGCCGATGCTCTTAGTCGGCGGGTGATGTTGATATCCACCATGAATGTTCAGGTGGTTGGTTTAGAGAAGTTGAAAGAGGCCTACATTGATTGCCCGGACTTCGATCCCATCTATTCTGCCCTTCAGTCAGGACCGTCCCGTGAGTTTAGCGAGTATGTCCTTCAGGATGGTCACTTATTTCGAGGTGATAGGTTGTGCATCCCACGGACTTCAGTTCATGATTTTCTTACGTGGGAGCTTCATGCAGGAGGTCTTGCCGGCCACTTCGGCCGAAACAAGACCATAGAGGCTGTTGAGCACCGTTTCTGCTGGCCCAGTTTGAAGAGGGATGTAGCCCGCATAGTTGCCCAGTGTCGTATTTGTGCCCTAGCGAAGCAGAGGAAATAGAACACTGGCCTTTATACCCCTCTGCCTGTCCCTGATAGTCCTTGGCAGGATATCAGCATGGACTTTGTGCTTGGTTTGCCCCGTACTGCACGGCGGCATGATTCTATTTTTGTTGTGGTTGACCGCTTCTCCAAGATGGCCTTGTTTATTCCTTGTTCCAAGACATCGGATGCCTCTAGAGTTGCCAGGTTGTTCTTCACCCACTGTGTGTCCAGGTTTGGGTTGCCGCGTACCATTGTTTCTGATAGGGATGTGCGTTTTACGAGCTATTTTTGGAAAACCCTTTGGCGGATGATGGGCACCCAGTTGAAGTTCTCCACCGCATACCACCCCCAGACTGACGGTCAGACAGAGGTAGTCAATAGAAGTCTAGGGGATCTTCTGAGGTGTTTAGTGCGTGATAGAGTTGGAGATTGGGACCTTGTCTTACCATTAGCAGAGTTTGCATATAATGATTCGGTCAATAGGTCTATAGGGTTGAGTCCATTTGAGATTGTCACTGGTCGAAGACCTAGGAAGCCGATTGATTTGATTCCCTCCCCCATTCAGTCCCGAGTCTCTGAGTCAGCTGAGTCTTTTGCGGAGAATATTAGACAGTTGCATGACCATGTCCGTCGTCATATAGAGGCCAGCAACGCACGTTACAAGGAGTTAGCTGACGCGCACAGACGCACACGTGAGTTCCGCGAGGGAGAGTACGTCATGGTCCGGGTTAGACCGGAACGGTTTCCTTCGGGAGCCGTAAAGAAGCTCCAAGACCGCGGTGCAGGACCATTCAGAGTGTTGAGGCGTATTGGGTCGAACGCGTATGAGATCGAGCTACCAGACGACTACGGGATCAGTTCGACGTTCAATGTCTCTGATCTGGTAGCTTATCGGGATCCCGCGGTGATACCCAGTGAGTTATTTGGGCCTGACCCTCCTGTTGTGAGTGATACACCTACTGAGAGTCCACCTCCTCCAGCCCCATTACAAAAATGCGAGCATATAGATTGCATACTAGATGAGCAGGTGACTACTACCAGGAGCGGAGCCTACCAACGCTTCTTAGTGCGTTGGAGAGGGCGCCCCGAGTCGGACAACACCTGGATTACACGTGGAGAGCTGGAGCGGATCGATCCGGACCTGCTGGAGCGGTACCTCAGCGACCGTGACCCTTACTCGACGGGGTCGAGTTCTTCCCACCCGGGGAGAATTGGTGAGGACACACGGCGCTATCCTCGACGGAGCACCCGGCACACCGCTACCTCCTTGTGGCTCGGCGACGGCGGCACCTTCTAGTTATCTTTTCATCATGTTTAGGCCATGTTGGGCCTCAGTCTGGACTTGCTCAGGCCTTGTGGGCCTTGTCTTTTGGTCCCTGCGTGGACATCTTATTGTTTGGGCACTTATTGGGCCATATAGTGGCCAATTGGGTTGCTTTGTGGGGTAATGGATCTTGTTATTGGGTCAGGGGCTTATTGGGGCTTGAAGCCCACTTAAAAGAGGCCCATTAGGGTTTAGGGGGCGGCCCCCTCCCCATCTAGAGGAGGAGGAGGCAGCCGCCCCCCCCCCTTCCTAGTTCTACTAGGGAAGGTGGGGGGCGCTCCCCTCTCCCTTCCCCTTTTCCCCTCTCCTCCTTTCCCCAACTCCACCCCTTCCTTATCCCACTTAGATTCCTTTCCTATTTTCTAAGCTTGCTGAAATTTGGGCCGCCTTTCTCTCCTTGGAGCTGGGCGCACCCCTCCCTTCTAGTTAGATTAGGGTTTTCCCATCCCCTATAAGTAGTTCTCACCTTGTACCGATTACAGTTTACACATGAATTTGAATACAAGTGAGTATTGTGCAAAGCTTTTTGCGCCCTTCTCTCTCTCTCTCTTTCTGCTCCTGCGACGGGAGAACGGCGGGGTGTGACGCCTCAGCCCTCGGTGGACTCCGGGGTTCCCTCTTATCCTCATCTTCTTCCTCAACGGTTCGTGTTCGTGATTCCAGATTTCTGCCCCGACTTGTAGCAGAGCTCGCGCCCCCTTCTTGGATGAGTTTTGCCACGACCTATTTTCCTGGAGATACGTCTGCGGATCAGCTTCGCGTCGGCGCCCGTTTTGCATCAATCGGAGATCGGCACCGCCCGTACCGATTTTCTCCGCCGACCTGCGCCAGCACCACTTTCTCTGCTCGCCCAGCGGGGAGGCCCTGATTGCGAATTTTCCCCAGGCCTCCACGCTGCGTCTTTTGCCCTGGTTTCTTCAGGGTTCGTAGATCTCCGAGTCAACTTTCCAACGCCGCTGACGGCGTCGCGTTTCGACATCGTCACCGTCCGTGGCGGTCGATCTCGTGGGGTTGCGCCAGCGCGTCTGCCCAGTCCGCCCAGCGAACCAGCCCCGACTTTCAGCGACTCCTGCGGCTCGCACCGGCGTCGTCTGCCAGCGCCATTTGGCCGAGGGTGATCTCTGCCAGTCAGCTTTCACCCCCAACCGGCCCGGACTTGTTCGGGCACCAGAAGGCCGATTTCCAGATTTTACCGTCGGCGAGCGCAGTTCTGAGCCCACAGAACCTGATCTGACTTTCAGCAGCGCCCACGGTCACCACCGGCGGATCCAGCACGCCCCCTTTGGCCGGAGCGTTCCTCCAACAGTCAGCGACGCGTCCTCTCTGACGGTGCCTCAAACGGGCGTCGTATCAGCCCGTGAGACCCCCCCTCCGCCCAGGCGCGCGCGACACCGGTTTCTGCAGCGTTGCACCCGAACCTCCTCGTGGCCGACCCGTCACCGAGTGCAGCCCGTCAACCCGTGTCCGGCAGCCCCGAACGTATTGGTTGTAGCCTTTTACCTCCCTGCGAGGAGTGGGCCGTTATTGGGTTGTATTTTATTGACCTCTGGTGTATCGGGGTTGTTGGTTCACGGCCGGGGTTCCTTCCCCACGCCTAGGCGTGGAGGTACGCGCTCCGACTCCCCTCCTTTTGCTTGCTCTTTTAGTATGTGATTGATTATGCCGCGTGAGAGAGGGTAGGTGCCTAGCCACTTATTGCCATCACCGCGGATCGTGAGTGAGAGCATCCATCCCTAGCACTAGTCGAGCACCGAGCTAGGACTCGACTCCCCTTGTTTTTGGAGGTCGACTATACGCCTAGACACGTGCGCTTCCCTCCTTGGGACGGCCGAGGTCGGAGTTTCTGTTGAGAGACGTCCCTCATTCTGTGGGATATCACGGTGGTCAGCCACTTGGCGACCCTTGAGCGTGCTACTGCCGGCCTCAGTTAGAGTCTTTTGTGAGTCTTAGTCCGTGTCGGTCCCCGTCCCGCGTCAGTCTGCCGGTCGATTGCCGCAAGGACGAAGCGGGGAGAAAGGCGCAATACCCCCCCCCCCCCCCGGATCCTTGATGTCTTGATGGACGGCGGCCTGGTCATAGCTCGGTCGGCGGCTTTGATGGCGGAGGCGCACGCCCGGACGGAGGTGGAGCGGTCGAACCTTGACTGGACCCTTGGGGGCTGCGAGAGGAAACTGGCCCGACTCAAGGGGGAGCATGAGGGGCTCCGGCAGGAGTTCTCCGCGTTCCGGGAGGTGGCGCGGGCGAGCCGACTGGAAGCCGGGGTGCTGATCGAACAGCTCGCCAAGACCCGAGAGTCTCTCGAGAGGACAAGCCGATCCCTGGAGGAGGAGCGTCTGCGTCACCTCGAGCTAGACAATCGCTGGGAGCTCGAACGCGCCGAGCTGCTAGATCGGGCGGAGGTGGCGGAGCGTCTCCGAGCTGAGGATGAGGCGGACCGGGCCCGGGCAGAGGAGCGCGCGGCCGAGGCGGAGCGGGCTCGGGTTGAGCTCGTCGGAAGGGCGGGGCAGGTCGAGGCAGAGGCGATCGAGCGTTACAGGAGCTCGGATGCTTACTCGGCCGACCTGGTGGAAGCCGCCCTACCCTATTACGAGGTAGCACTACGCCGGGGTGCTCGAAAGGGGTTCAAGCATGGCTATCGCCGGGCGGTGGACTACGCTGATGAGCAAAACTCCGCGATCGAGTTCCCCTTCGGCCAGTGTTATGACTCGGATGAGTCGGTTTCCAGCTCTTCCTCGTCGGTTGGGGGAGATTCGGAGGGGTCACCTCCTTCGGGGTCACCGGCTCCGGGCATTTCGGGAGGGCTCACGACCGAGATAGTTCTCGCACAGGTGAGGTCAGTGTCCGAGCCGGCCGTCACGGAAGGCGCCGGGGGTGACGCGTCTCCTTCCGCCGTTCCCGAATGTCAAAGTGGGCCCGAGGCCTGATGTACTTTGCCTCCTTCCCTTTTTGTCTCTCTTCCCTCTTTTTAGAGGGTTTCCTTTTGGTGTGATAATAAATGACTTGCTCTGTTTGAGTACCATCCTTGCCGTGATTTGGTTGGCGGATCTTGAGTGGTTGGGAGGTGCCGATATGTCCTGGGTGGTTTTCGCATGCAGTTTTGGTAGGCTTCTGACGGGGCATCTTTCCGTTCCCTCATGCTTTGAATGTCAGGCCGCTTCGTGAATCCCGCTAGGGCGGGGAACGAGGAGTTGGAGGTGACTGTTCAAGGGAGAAATCCTTTGGCGTGTTTCCGAGGAGGGGGGGGTCATTTAAGGCGTGTAGCCTCCTTTGGCCTATAAGAAGGACCGAAAGGCGCCCTTTCCTCTTCACTGCTTGGGATTTTCTCTAACAGTCTTTCCTCGCTCCTTCCTCTTCACTGTGCATTGTGCCCTTGTATTCGGAGCATGGAGGATCCTTCGGAGGGTGACGCCGCCGACGACGGGGAGCGGCGGGCTCCCGCTGCCCTGTAATGTTGAACGGATCCCACGGTCGCCGCGCGTGCACGAGACGGGTCCGACGGTCGCCGCGCAGATCTGGAGAGGGCTTCGATGTGTGAAGGCATGGTTCTTGCCCTTTCTCAGTTCCAGCGTGGCTTCCGGGTGGACGCCGAGGCGGAGGACGGATGGGGGCATCAGGGGAGCCCGCCGTTACTTCCCTCCGTGTGAGGGGAGGAGGCGACTCCAGCTCCCTCCTAACCTCTCCCAGCAGCCTCCTTTTCCCTCTTCTGCTCTTCATTTCTTTCATTCTTCGGGGGCTGCTTGCTCTCTCCTTCCTTCCAAGGAGTTGGCAGATTGGAAGAGGGGAGGCCTTCACGGCGCTCCTTTTTCCTGGTTGTTCCCAACTTGGGAGGTAGCCTTCCTCAACGTTTAAAGGTGGCCTCCCTCCTGCAATCCCTCTGTCACCTTTGTCATGGGCCACCCGAGGCAACTGGCTTGACCACCTCTTGTCCGAGCCAGTTTCCACATGAGGCAGAGTCAGTGGCTGGACGCGAGGAGATCAAGACCAAGTCAGTCGAGCGATGACCCCTTGAGGCGGTGTTAGATGGATTTTTGCTTTTTGCTATGTGATGTACTGGCATTTGCCTATCTGATGTACCAATGGTTTGGAATGAAAAGAAAAGGGATTTATTCCGTCCATCTTGCTGTACAATTTCAAAAATAGAATTTGTGTAGTGCGGCTGTGTTCCATGTCCGAGGAAAAGGTTCCCCTTCCATTGTCGCTAACCTGTACGCACCTTTTCCGAGCGTCTCGACCACTCGGTAGGGGCCTTCCCAGTTGGGGGATAGCTTGCCCGCCCCCTCTAATGGTCAAGAGGCTTCGGCCTTTCTGAGGACGAAGTCCCCCGGTTGGAAACGTCCGTCTCGGACCTTGGCGTTGTAGTATCGAGTGAGGCGGCGCTGGTACTCCGTTGCCCGGATGTTCGCGATCTCTCGGAGTTCGTCTGCTAGGTGAAGGTTCTCGTGCAATTTTTGCCCGTTTGCCTCGAGTGAGAAGCTGATCACTCGGAGAGACGGATTGGCGATCTCCAATGGAACGACGGCTTCAGTGCCATATACCAACTGAAACGGGCTTTCACCGGTTGCCGTCCTGGGGGTTGTTCAGTGCGACCACAGTACGCTAGGCAATTCCTCGAGCCAGCTACCCTTAGCCTTGCCGAGTCTTGTTTTTATGCCTTTCAAGATAGTCTTGTTGGCATTTTCAACCAGCCCGTTGGCCTGAGGGTGGGCGACCGAAGTGAAGTGGTTGCGGATATTTAGGTCGGCGCATCTATCTCGGAAGTACCGAGAGTCGAATTGCCGACCGTTATCGCTTACTATCACTCGGGGGATGCCAAAGCGACAAATGATCGATTTCCAAACAAAGCCCCAAACGACTGTCTCGGTGATCCTTGCCGTAGCCTCGGCCTCGATCCACTTGGTAAAGTAGTCGATGGCGACGATGATGAACTTCTTCTAGGACTGGGCCGTTGGGAATGGCCCAAGGATATCGATTCCCCACCGAGCGAAAGGGTAAGGCTCGGCTAGGGTGACAAGTTCCGTAGCTGGCTGATGGACCAAGTGGTCGAACCGCTGGCATCGGTCGCACTGTTGAACATAGGCCGAGCAGTCGCGCTGCAGGGTGGGCCACCAGTACCCCTATCGTAACAGGATTCTGGCCAGCGACCTTGCCCCTGAGTGCGCTCCGCACAGGCCTTCATGAATCTCTTGGATGGCTCGGCTTGCCTCGTCGAGACCGAGGCACTTCAGGAGGGGACCGGATAATGATCTTCGGTAGAGAGTGTTGTCGAAGACGACGAAGCGCCGAGCTTGATACTTCATTCGGCGGGCTTCTTGAGGGTCAGAGGGCTCTTGGGAGTCTTGTAGCCAGGACAGGTAGGGGGAGCGCCAGTCACTTGGAGTGGCCGAGTCAACAGCGAGGAGCTCCGTGTCAATGCTCGGGCGCTCTAGCTCTTCTAGGAGGACTGATCGTGTACCTTCCGGGTCTAGGGAGGAGGCCAATCGAGAGAGGGCGTCCGCCCGAGAGTTTTGCTCCCGAGCTATCCGGACTACCCCAAATTCCTCGAACTGTTGGGCCAGGCTCCGGACCAACTGAAGGTATTTGATCATGGGTGCCTCCCGAGCTTCATACTCACCGTTGACCTGACCTGCGACTAGTTGAGAGTCGGTGTGGATCCTGACTCGCTCGACCCCCAGCCGTCGGGCCATGCGTGCTCCCAAGATAAGGGCCTCGTACTCAGAAGCGTTGTTGGATGCCTAAAAGTTGAATTTCAAGGCGTACTGTAGCTCTATCCCTTCGGGGGACCTCAGGAGTATCCCCGCACCGCTGCCTGCCGAATTGGACGATCCGTCGATGAACAGTTCCCAGGTTGGCCCGGTCGTGGTCGGAGGCCTGTCCTCGGCGGGGATGGTGCTTTCGGTAATGAAGTCGGCGAGCGCTTGGCCTTTGATTGTTGATCGTGGCCGGTACGAGTTGTCGTAGGCCCCGAGCATAATGGCCCATTTGACGAGTCGCCCTGAGGCCTCGGGGTGGGCCAGAATCTTCTTCAACGGCTCGCCGGTTAGCACGGTGATGGGGTGCCCCTGGAAGTAGGGGCGGAGGTGCCTTGCGGAGGTAACCAACGCTAGCACGAGTTTCTCGGTTGCGGGGTACCTCCGTTCGGTCTCATTGAGCACCTTGCTGGTGTAGTAGACTGGTCTTTCGATTCCCGAGTCATTTCTGACTAGGACCGAGCTGACCGTGGATGGCGTCGCCGAGAGGTAGAGCAGCAAGACTTCGCCTGGGGCGGGCTTGGAGAGCACCGGTGGCGAAGCCAGGAACTTTTTAAGCTCAGTGAATGCTGTCTGGCACTCCTCATCCCATGCGAACGTAGCAGACGCTAGCTTGGGTCCCCTCATCAGTTTGAAGAAGGGCAAGCATCGTTCGGCCGCACGGGACAGGAAGCGACTGAGAGCGGCCACACGCCCTGCCAGACGCTGAACGTCTTTAATGCATGTGGGCGGGCGCATGTCCAGAATGGCCTGGACTTTGTCGGGGTTGGCTTCGATCCCACGCTGAGTGACTAGGAAACTCAGGAACTTCCCGGATTTTACTCCAAAGGCGCACTTGGCGGGGTTGAGCTTCATGTTGTACTTCAGGAGGGTGCCGAAGGTTTCGGCAAGGTTGGTGAAGTGGTCTTGGGCCTTGGGGGTCTTGACGAGCATGTCATCAATGTAAGCCTCGACGTTCCGACCCAACTGTCCCTCGAACATGTGATTTACCAGTCGTTGATATGTGGCTCCGGCGTTCTTCAACCCGAAAGGCATCCGGGTGTAGCAGTACACGCCGCAGTCGGTGATGAAGGCAGTCTTCTCGACATCTTCTGGATTCATTCTGATCTGGTGATAACCTAAATAGGCATCCAGAAAACTGAGTATCTCATTGCCCGAGGTTGAATCAACCAATTGGTCGATGCTCGGTAGCGGATAGCAGTCCTTGGGGGTAGCCTTATTCAGATCGGTGAAGTCCACGCACATTCGCCATTTGCCTGTAGTTTTTGGCACCAGGACGACATTGGCTAGCCACGTAGGGTACATGACTGGTCTGAAGAGGCCTATCTCTTGTCCCTTGGTGACCTGCGCCTTGATGATCGCCTGTTTCTCGGGCGCATGCTTCCTTCTCCGTTGCTGTACGGGCCTGACGGTGGGGTCGAGGCTGAGCTTGTGCATCACGGTCTTCTCTAGTATGCCAGGGAGTTGATCATCGGACCAAGCAAAGACCTGAACGTACTCAAAAAGTAATTTTTTGTATTGCTGCTGTTCCATGGGTGGTAGGTCAGCTCCGATCCTTACTCTGAGGGCCGGGTCATCGTTTAGGAATACCGTTAGCAATTCGCCACCGGGCTCGGCGGTTACGGTCTTCCCTTCGATTCCCTTGGGGCCCTTATCTCCCCCGTCCGGCCTTGAGGCTTCCACCGAGATGTTGTAGCACCTTCTAGCCGTGGCCTGGTTACCTCGGACTTCCCCCAACCCATTTTTGGTGGGAAACTTCATTTTCTGGTGATAGGTAGATGGTACGGCCTTTATCCGGCTGAGAATTTTCCGGCCAAAAATGGCGTTGTACGCTATCATACCCTTAATCACTATGAAGTCCACCATGACCATAACGGTTTTGGGTGGGGTGCCGATGTTGACCGGCAGGCTTAGGGCTCCCTCGGGGTAGGTGGCTAGGCCGTTAAACCCGCAAAGGGGTGTTCGGATCGGGCGGAGCTTGGATGGGTCTTCCCCCATCTTAAGGAAACAATCGTAAGATAACACATCGGGAGCGCTCCCATTGTCAACCAGAATTCTATCTACGTTACAATGGTTTATTGTGGCCGAGATAACGAGGGCATCATCATGCGGGGTCTTCAGCCCTTCCAGGTCTTGGTCGGAGAAGACTATGACCTGGGGCTCCCTCGGCGGGCCGCTGGAGGGTTCTAAGACCTGGCTGGCCCGCTCGGCATGATGCTTCCTTCCTCGGCTGGTGCCGCCGCCCGACGCCGTTCCTCCGGAGATGACGTTGATGTGGACCCCTCGGGGGGCGTTGTCGATCTCCTCAGCGGCGTCCCGGTCTTCTTTGCGCCCGGCTGTAAACCGGGCCAGGTGCCCCTGACGGATGAGACGTTCGATCTCGTCCTGGAGCTGGTGGCAGTTGCCGATGTGGTGCCTGTGGTCGCCGTGGAACAGGCAATGCCTATCGCGCTTGCGGTTCTTCGATCTCATCAGTTCGGGTCGGTGGAGGAGTCCCGAGTCTTTGATGTCTTCATAGATCTAGTAGACTGGCGTGGTCAACGGGGTGTACCGCTCGTACTTCCTCTTGCGCTCTCCTTCCCGATCGCGCTTCTTGCCCGAGCCAGGGTTTGGCTTGGAGGCTCGCTTCTTGTCCCCCTCCCGACTCGAGCCGGTTGTGTCTCGGCAGACGCTGAGTACTTCTTCGCACTCGGCGTGGCGTAGTGCCAGAGTCACTAGCTCGGTAAGGGTCGAGGGAGGGTGGAGGACAAGTTCGCGGCGGAGGTTCTCGTCCCGGGTGCCCCCGGTTAGAGCTGTCGTGGCCGAGGCCACATCCAGGCGGGGAATTCTGAGGGCTTCCGATTTAAATCGGTGGACATAAGCCCGGAGCCTTTCCCCTTGCGCCTGTTTGAGGGCCAGGAGCCCCGCTACTGACCTTGGGGGGGCGCTTCCGGCGAAGCTCTCCTTGAAGACTCGCCCGAATTGCCTGAAGTCCCGGATGGACCCAGGGGCGAGGGCCCGGAACCATGCCTAAGTGCCTTGGACCAGGGTGGCCGCAAAGGCTCGGCATTTAATAGGATCCGGTGTTCCATGCAGAGTCACCAGGGCGTTGAAGCTGTCGTAGTGGTCGGCTGGGTCGCCCTGGCCATCATAGAGCTTGAAGGTCGGAATGGAGGTTCTGGGAGACACCTCTGCCTTCAAGATGTATTCGGAGAAAGGGGATTTCTCCTCATCCTCCGGGAAAGAGATTTTCTGCAGGGCGCGGAGGGCGCGCTCTTGTTCTGCAAAACGTCTTTCAAAATCCCTCAGCCGGAGGGATAGTTCCGGCTGCGGTCGTGCCGTGGGACTGGGGGGAGCATCGTGGCGATCCTCAGGACCGCCGGGGCTCGGGCGTGGAGGCCTCGCCCCCTGTTTCCCTTTTCTGGGCGTGGAGGAAGCCTCTTGCTGCGGGGGCGGAGCTTGCGAGGGTCCTCCCACGTTGTTGCGGATGAGCTGCTGACCGTGGAGGGTGAAGCGGCCCCCAGCGGTATGCTGGGATGCACTTCGGGGGGGGCTCCCGGACGGGGTGCGGGACCTGGCATCCCTTGCTGCCTGAGCCCTCATGAGCTCCACGAGGACGTCAAGCTTCTTATTGAGGGCCTGGAAGACCTCGTCGCCACCGTTGGGGGGTACCCCTATCGTCGTCGGAGGGGGCGGCGGTCTGTTGGTGGGGACGCTGGCGTTGGAGGGAGGGTTCTGTGAGTCCCTAGAGGGGCCATCTCCTGCCGCCACCATGGCCTTACCCTTCTCGACGGCGGATCTCCTCCCTGAGCTTCTTCTCACCATCTCGGCTCTTCGTGCGTTTCCCACAGACGGCGCCAGATGAAGAGGCGAAATCTCACGCTTGTATCCTGAGCGGGCTGTAGATCACCTAAAGATGAACTGCAAGACAGGAAAACGTATCAGAGGGCCCAGGGGGCTTCCCTGGGGTAAAACCCTCCGATGGCTAAGTCAGTAGAGTTGTGGTGGAAGCAATAATGGGGAGGAGAAAAGCTAGCGCGCGAGATTCCTCTCCACCAGAGGGTGAAGCGGATTGCTCAGGAGTTTGGGTATATGAGTACCTGAATCGCCCTCCTCTTTCGTCGGAGGGTAGCCCTGGTTTAAATAGTGTGCCGCCTTCAGGAGTCCTGCAAGCTGAGGGGTCTCCGGCGGGAGTTACGTCCTCAAGGTGGGCTTTCATGGCCTTATCGTGGGAACGTTATTGCCTTGAAGTCCGACGGTTTCTTGGCTCCCCTATCCGTTGGGGACTCCTGAACGGATGATATTTGGTCTGGCCGAGCTCCTGAAACGCCAGCCCTGTCCGGGCGATGAGCATAGCTCGGTGAAAGAGGGGTCGGATAGGTCAGCTAATGCCTGTCTCTCCCGGGCAGGGAAACGGCTTGGGCCGGACCTTCCTTATGACCTGACCATCACTCGGGCCCTCCGAGCCTAGAGGCCGCCAGGGAGAGTTGGTTCCTCGAGTGTTTGTTTATTGGGCTTTTCTTCCCTGAGTGGGCCCTGTGGGCTGTCACCCGGGTGGGCTTGCCTCGTTGGACCCTGTTGGGTCTAGTTGGGCTGCTCTTTGGGTGGGCTACAGAAATCCCCTTTGGGTGGGCTACAGAAATCCCCCTCTCCAGCCGTGCATACAGAAACTGGGCTGAAACTCAGCCAGGGAGGTCAAGAAAGAACGGCTGACAGTGGGCTGCTCTAAGGTATGAACGGTGCATTATGGGCCGCTCATGTCCAGAAGACATTAAGACCCATGATAAGATATACGGACCATACTAGGCCGTATTACAGATATGCGGTCATTATCGGGCCGTCGAAGAGGATATGCGGTCAACTACTAGCCGCGCATGCCTCTCGTCGTCCGATACGATCCAAGCCTTAAACCAGCAGTTTAAACACATAAAACGATGTTTTTGGTAGTTCATTAGGTTCATAACATGGATATAACAAGGTTCCAAGGTGATGGTAAAACCGCCGGATAGAGTTTCCGGGGGTAAAACCAACACTAGCACACTAATCGGCTAACGACTTATTAAAAGTCGGTAAGTTGGTCACGATGTTTACTGTAGTACAGCAGCTAACCAGCAAGCTAATAATCACATTAATCCTAATTCCATGTCAAATTATCAAGGATTAAGTTTTACATTAAGTCAATTTTTCAAAAAGAATGATTCAAGTTGATAAGGAGAATGGACAAGCTCGCGTAGGATGAACAACATGCAATTAACAGAAATTTAGTTACATAATTAACCACTAATCATGTGAGTTTCTAATTTATTAATTACCATTAGGATACTAATATGAAGCATTTAGAATCATAACTAAGTCACTTACTGCATGGATAAACGGTTCGGAATGAACCTTATAACCTCTGGACTAAACAGGGTTGAACGGGGGTCAAAGGGCAAGCCAGGGAGTTGGACTAAAACGCTAATAACTAATGGAAACAGACTCCAAATAAGGGGCTTTTGGTACTGTTGGAAATATAATGAAAAACTCTACCTAACAGTAAGATCAATTTCATAATATCTTTCTGAAATCATGATTTATCAAAGCAAGAACACGGGAAACCCTAATTTTGACATGCAGTTACTAAATCGTAAAATTCTCTCAATATATACAACGAAATTTGGGGCTTCTTATATCAAAAGAAAGCTACTTCGATGCTGATTCCAGCCATGTATGATATGCTATATGGGGATCAAGATATGCAACTCAAAATCAGCCTGAAATCATGCTTTGACTCACAAGAACATAGCATAAATCAAGCCTAGACATGCTCTTACTTCGATCCAAAATTCTCTAAACATGCTCAATGAAATTTGGGGCTTTCTACGCCAAATGAAAGCTAACATGATGATGCTTACATCCATTATATTAATTAGAGTTGAGCTGTTAGATCCTACCTCAATCGAAGAAAGAACTTAAAGCCCTAGAATGAAGAACGAACTGGACAGCACTTTAGAAAAACCTCGATATCTCCTCGGATACCTAATCAAATTTAGGGCTTCTTATATCATTGGAAAGATCTCATCGAGAGGAACAATTTGAAGTATTCATGTGCAGGTTTTGGTTAAGGAAACCTACCTCAATCGATGGAACAAAGAGGAGAGGAAGGAGGACGACGGCTACCGACCCACCTCCACTAAATGACCAAGATCTTCCTAGATCTGAATCCAATGCGAACACCACAGCTCCCAAAAGAAAATAGACTCGATGAGCTTTATTTTGATAGCTCATAGAGCTTCTGGAGACTTCGGAGCTGGGACAAATCGACCACGCAAGGTGGTGTTTGAAAACGGCGCCGCCAAGGTTGACTTCAACAAAACTCGGCCGCCACCATATGCTATGGTTAGGGTTTGGTTCGATTGATAAAGGGCTATTGATCCTTAGATCGTGGCCTTTCATTTGCCACTGATTTGAGCTCATTTGGTTGAGTATTAATCTCTAATTTGATATTTTAAGATGAGGTTAGGTAAAGGTTAACTAAGTGTGCACTTTTAGGCTTAATCCACTATTTAGACCTAATTGCGGATTTTTGCTGGGTCGATCACAGAAGATAAAGTTGCTAACTGCATCGTCCTTAACCTGATTAGAATTTTTCCAGATTTTTATAAGGTAGTCGAATTTTCACTATTCTATTTTCTAAGGAATTAAATATTAAAAATCTGAAATTCAAGCATTAATTCACTAAAAATTCAATTTTAAGTTAATAAAAGCTTAATAAATACATTGGGCTCAATAAAAATTATCGGGGTATTACATTCTATATATACCGTGTATTTTGTGATTTACTTAGCATTAATGTGGAAAATTCCCATTTATGCTCATTTTGCCCGAGGGCACCCCTCTCTCCTCCCCTAGAGCTGTGAAGGATCTCCTTTCAGAGGTGTGAAGCCTTTCCACCACCACCTCCCTGAGTGCGACGCTCACCTCCGCCGCCGTCGTCGCCGTCGCCGGAGTTCTATCCAAATCAAGATAGAATCTCAATCCCATAATTTTATATTTTTCTCTTATTGTCTGATCGAGCCCAAACTTTGAGGGCTTGTTCTCCCTGTCTCCCCTAGTCTTCAGTTTAAATTTCGTGCCATTTGGCCTTCATTTGATATTTTTCCAATATTTTTGTTCTTCCCCTCAGTAATCTGCTAGTTTGCAGATCTGCGGGATAGTGTCCCCTTGTCGTAATTTTCCCACCCCCTTATCAATTTTCAGAAAATCCATCAAAATTCTCAAGTGTTCCTAACATCCACCCCTTCCACCAGTAATTTTTCCAGCACCCATAAATTTCCCTTACCCACCGGTCAAAAATCATCTTCAGGCAGATCCCTTTCTGTCCTGATAGTCTTAACTAGATCCACAGGAAAACCCATAGTGTGCAGAGATTCTCATTTCTAATCCCTTCTCTACATCGATGGGGCAAAAAAATATGTTGTAGATCTGTGAGTCCTCTTTCCAACGGCACCAACCACGTCTCGATCCGCCTTCGGATCTGAGAGCAATAATTCTTGCCGCCGAGGTGCGCAATTCTGTTCTCTGTGCAGTCCAGAAAGAGCAGTCCGTGGATAATTCGTGCAAAAATACCAAAAGTCAATTTTGGAACCGCCACTTTAGGAAGTCATTCAGGGACGTCCTGCCATCATCCCAGCCAATCGGCACCTTCAGAAGATCTCAGGAAGACGACGTTCCTTTGGAGGCCACGGCTTGCTGTCCAGTGAGTCAGAACCGAGTCGATGCAGCACCGAGTCGACGCAGTACCGAGTCGGACCAGCAGGCCGAGTTCGCCCCGAGAGCCCTCCGGCTTGCTGCCCGTCAACCCAAGGTCGGTCCTCCCAGGATCACTTGTAGTCCTTTACCTCCCTGCGTGGAGTGGGTAATATAATTCACTGTTGTAATTAACTTTTTACCAGTGTACCGGGAGTTACCGTACTTGGCCGGGATCGCCTTCCCCACGCCCGGAGCGTGGAGGTAAACTCGCCACACTCTCTTATCGCATTTGCTGATTTCGTATATTTTTGAATGCCGCTGCTAGAGAGCATGTGATAGGATTATTAGCTCGTATATTTTGTTATCACCGATGCGAGAGTGAGTGAGTGACCTGTCCCGTGACTCGATCCGAGCACCGAAGAGCCGACTACCGGACTCACAGCCAGTTTCTCAACCGCGCACGGTCCCACGCATCCCTCGCTAGGGACGCCCGCGAGCTAGAGTCCCAAGTCGCGTGTCCGTCCCGCATTAGTTTGGTATCAGAGCCAGGTTGAGTCTAGGGTAGTCATTCATCATTGCTTAATAAAAATATAAAAAAAGTTTCATTTAAGTCGAGTCTAAGTTTAAGTCGGTCCAAGGATGCATCGCATACCTTATTCGGCATATTAAAAAGGTGTCGTCCGACCGTTAGGTTACGCCTATCGGAGAGGTGATTCACTCGCGTGAGAGGATCTTCGGATCCTCGGACTCCGCCAGATACCGGATCTTGGTTTAAGACTAGGGTCCTTAGTTTGCATTAGTTAGTGCATTCCAACCTTGCATAGTCGTGTCTAGTGTCTTGTCCAAATGTCAGCATGTCCGTCTTGTAGTTCCCCATTTCCAATGGAATCTCGGTCGCCCAGGCGATATGACCGTTGGCACACCCATGGGCTTGGCAACCACCCTCTCCCCTTCCGTAGGCCCGAAGTCTCGGATTTTTATGGCTCCAATGATCCGGGCGACTATCTCAAGTGGGAGGCCTCCATGGACACATACTTTGATTGTTATACCATGTCCGAAGCTGGGCAATTCTATTTTGCCAAGGAGAGGCTTCTCCACGGGGCTGCCGAAAAGTGGAGAGACATCGAAGGCTTGATAGAGGTTAGGAGGCAATGGCCCATCGAATCATGGTGGGACATGAAGAGAGAGCTTAGGAGGGTCTACCTTCCCCATCCAGTCCCTTCCAACCCGTCCCACCCATTTACTTCCAACCACGTGGGTCACACCTACAACCGACCCAACCCAATCACCTCCAACCAAGTGGGTCATAGTCGGAGGCAAGGAGCCCCGCACTTAGATGAGCCCCGACCCAAGCCTAGGCCGGTTGATTACGGGCGAGTCCACCGCGATACCCCTACTCCAACCCACACCGTTGCCGAACTTGTGCAAATGATTTCGGAACGGGTGGATAGGAGGTGTGCGTATTTTGAGTCGTTGGTCTCCCCATGCCCACCTCCGAGACCGGACGTAGCCATACCCGAGCCTAGGGATGTCATAGCCGGTAACCCCAACCCGGCCCCACCTCCGGGGTCCCAAGGACCTCTTCCCCTCAGGGAGGACGTTCCTTCCCCACCCATGAGAGCTCCATTGCCACCACCCTCATCTTACAATCTTTATGTGGAGCTATCTCAGCCCGAGCCACCCGTGTTTCTAACGGGAAGGCTTTTCATCGCCGAGCCACTCCTTAGCTGGCTCAAGAATGGCTTGGTCCCACCTCCCTTCCCATCCATGGACCCCACACCTCTAGTGCCAATCAACTCATTTCACACCTCTTTCCGGTCTAGTCACTATGTGGATACATTGGATGACCTTCTTAAAGGGTTAGACCGGCAGTTGACGTTGACGCGCTTGTTGGCCCCAGGCTTCGACCGACCCACCGGTCGTAGCTTCACCCATCCCGCCTTAGGGTCCATTACCTCCGTGTACACCGTGGGTCATATCACCACGGAGGTTCTTCTACTCTTCCCATTACCGGCCGAGCCCGACTTCATTCCTTTTATCCCGAGGGAGGAGCCATATCTTCTATACACTATCCCATCTACCACGATGGATGGAGGTGACCATCACCTTCATGAATTTCACCCATGGGACTATGTAATGGAGGAACCGAGAGGTCAAAGAATATTCGACCCCTTCTCTTGTGGACCCCTTGACCCACCACCTTTACTCCACCTTTTCGAGGGAGTCCACCATCATACCCCATCTCCACGGGCCAATCCATCTGCACCCTCCAAGCCCGTTCACGATACACCTACATATCGGGATGATGTAGAAGATGGCCCACCCAAACCTCCCAAATCTAAAAGGCCGTCCGTGCATGAATGGATCACTTTAGGATGCCTTCCCCATTCTGCCAACCACCGGTTGCATCTTGTGTATGCATGGCACACATTCGGGTGTCCTGGTCCACCCTTGCATGTGTATGGGTCGGACTAACAATAGGTTTGTCTAGGGTCTTGTGTGTCTGTGCATACATCGAGTCGAGTCGGTCCTTTGTACGCTCGTGTTGTCAGTCCCTTTCGAGTGTGAGACTTGTTAGACTTTGTGATCGGTTCTACCTCACATATCGGATCTAGTCACATAAAGGGACCCAACGGTGATTCCTAGTGAGTTTTTTTTTTGAGCCGCCTCCCTCCTTTGAGAGTGACCCCATCCCGGAGTGTCCACCTCTAGCCTCTTTCCCCAGCAGCGAGTGCATATCGAATCTATACGGGATGAGCATGTGTCGATTACTTGGAGTCGAGCGTACTCCGCGCTTCCAGGTTCGGTGACGGATCCGCAGGAGCTACTTGAGCAGCCGCACCCCTTACTCGACGGGGTCGAGTTCTTCCCACCCGGGGAGAATTGATGGGAATCAACACTGAGCACTAACTTTTTATTTTACATTTGAGTCCTTATATTTGCCTTTATATCCTTGGGAAAACAAGTATGCAATTGTAAGGCTTTATAAGCCAATTTGTCATTCCTTAAGGATCTTTGGGTTTTTTTGTAAAAGTCTAGTAGGACCAGGAAGGGGCCCCCATCTCCTTCCCCATTGGTCCACCTAAGCCTTAGGGCCCATGTGGGGCCAGTCAAAGATCTAAGGTGGCCTTCTAGATGGCTTGACCATTCAAGGGGACAATTGGATTAAAAAGTCTAATATTCCAACCCTTAAAGTCCAAGATGTCATCCCCATTTATATTTGTTTAATAGGTTTTGTATTTTTATTTTAATTGAGTCAAAACACATGGGGAATTAAATGTGAACTCCCCCTTTTACCCCTCCCCTAATTTAGATATGAGGTTAGTTTAGGTCTTTTTACACTTTCTATATATACCTTGTATTTTATGATTTACTTAGCATTAATGTGAGAAAATTTCCATTTGTGCTCATTTTGCCCAAGGGCACCCCTCTCTCCTCCCCTAGAGCTGTGAAGGCTCTCCTTTCAGAGGTGTGAAGCCTCTCCACCACCACCTCCCTGAGTGCGACGCTCAGCTCCGCCGCCGTTGCCGCCGTTCGTGCCGCCATCGCGCCGCCATCGCCACCGCCATCGCCGGAGTTCTGTCTAAATCAGGATAGAATCTCAATCCTGTAATTTTATCTTTTTCTCTTATTGTCTGATCGATCCCAAACTTTGAGGGCTTGTTCTCCCCGTCTCCCCTAGTCTTCAATTTAAATTTCGTGCCATTTGGCCTTCGTTTGATATTTTTCCCATATTTTTGTTCTTCCCCTCAATAATCTGCTAGTTTGCAGATCTGCGGGATAGTGTCCCCTTGTCGTAATTTTCCCACCCTCTTATCAATTTTCAAAAAATCCATAAAAAATTTTAAGTGTTCCTAACATCCACTCCTTCCACCAGTAATTTTTCCAGCACCCATAAAATTCCCTTACCTACCGGTCAAAAATCATCTTCAGGCAGATCCCTTTCTGTCCTAATAGTCTGTAACCAGATCCACAGGAAAACCCATAGTTTTCAGAGATTCTCATTTCTAATCCCTTCTCTGGATCGATGGGGAAAAATATATGTTGTAGGTCTTTGAGTCCTCTTTCCAACGGCATCAACCACGTCTCCATCCGCCTCCGGATCTGAGAGCAATAATTCTTTCCGCCGAGGCGCACAATTCTATTCTCTGTTCAGGCCAGAAAGAGTAGTCCGTGGATAATTCGTGCAAAAATAACAAAAGTCAACTTCTGGAACTGCCACTTCAGGAAGTCATTCAGGGACGTCCTGCCATCATCCCAACCAAGCGGCACCTTCAGAAGATCTCAGGAAGACGACGTTCCTTTGGAGGCCACGGCTTGCTGTTTAGCGAGTCAGAACCGAGTCGGCGCAGCACCGAGTCGGCGCAGTACCGAGTCAGACCAGCAGGCCGAGTTCGCCCCGAGAGCCCTTTCGACTTGCTGCCCGTCAACCCAGGGTCGGTCCTCCTGGGTCCACTTGTAGCCCTTTACCTCCCTGCGTGGAGTGGGCAATATAATTCACTGCTGTAATTAACTTTTTACCATTGTACCGGGAGTTACCGTACTTGGCCGGGATCGCCTTCCCCACGCCCGAAGCGTGGAGGTAAACTCGCCACACTCTCTTATCGCATTTGTTGATTTCGTATATTTTTGAATTGCACTGCTAGAGAGCATGTGATAGGATTATTAGCTCGTATATTTTGTTATCACCGATGCGAGAGTGAGTGAGTGACCAGTCCCGTGACTCGATCCGAGCACGAAAGAGCCGACTACCAAACTCACAGTCAGTTTCTCAACCGCGCACGGTCCCACGCATCCCTCGCTAGGGACGCCTGCGAGCTAGAGTCCTAGGACGCGTGTCCGTCCCGCATCAGTGTGGCTCACTTCATAGTGAAGCATTAATCCTCACGTGTGAGGGGAGGACGTAGGGGACACGGTTGTGTACCCGAAACACCTAAAAAACTCTGTGCTTCATTTGTGGTTTATTTCTTCGTATATTTATACGAGTGGGCTTCACGTTGAGCTGAGTGTTTACCATTTCCATCATCAATCATCTACCTTCATCCACGTGCATTCACGAGTGTGATCCTGTTCAAGTGAGGCTGAGTGCTTGTGGGTCTTTTAATCAAGCTTATCATTCGGAAAGAAATTTTATTTGGCCAATCAATTCACCCCTCCCCTCTTTATTGCCACCATTCAGGACTCAACATGGCGCGGGCCGGATCCGGCCCACCAAGGACCCGCGAGGTCTCCCCTCCCGCCTGAGCATAGGCGCAGCTAGGGTGAAACCCTAGCCGCCGCAGTGTCCGCGCAGGGGCGGGGGAGGCCCCGCCGCCGACCATCCCCGAGCCCACGCCTGCCCCCGCCGATCATGGCCCAGGTCCCGGCGACCACTCCGCCGCCGTCGAAGGCTTCGCGACCGCCGGAGGGCGAGCCCACGAAAAATGCGACACCTGTCTGCTCCCTTCACTGCGAACGCCGCCACGGTCGTTCGATCGGCCACCCCACGCCATCGCACGCCGTCGCCCGCCGTGGAAAGCTCCCCTGACCTTCAAGGGCACCATCAATCGTGGTTCAAAGGCCTGAAACGGCCGTCTTCCTCATGCGTGAACGGTGACCCCGACGACGAAGGCATGGTCGATTCAGCCGCTCTGATGGGTAAATCAATGCATCAAGATGTGCGTTCTGTTCCACTTGATCCCGGGAACGATTCCCAGGCATCAATCGGCCATTGCCCATCTCATGAGCGACCCAATCGAGCGACGAACATTGAGCCCCATGCATGAATGAGAACGACAAAAAATAATAAAATAATGCTGATTTTGATCAAACCAGCAACCTGGCTCTGATACCACTGTAAGGTTTCGACCTGAATGCGCATCGGAAATCATCGAAACCTTAGATTGCATATCGTTGCCGGTTTTTTAAAATCAAAGCAGATCGTTAATCCCGCAGTGTGAAGAATGATTCTTTACCTTTGCGGGGTTGAGAATCTCCCAAAACCTCGAAGACGAATGAGAGGAAGATACCGGAGTCGCGAGCCGTTCAAGCGTCTGGCCTCTAGACGTATCCACACGAGCAGTGGAAGCAGACGGGATCTCCACGCGCTGACCTGTTCACAACACCACCATCCCCCGGTGAGGAAGGAGAGAGGAGGGACCGCACCTTCGAGAGAGGGAGAGAGGAGAGAGGGTGGCCAGGGTTCTTCCTGTAGCTTGGCCAGGGTTTCTCCCTTTAGCATATATTTATAGACCTTTGGCATTTTTCACAAAAACCCAATAATAGTCTATAAAGTCCACCCATCCCGGTCTGTCCAATACTCTATTGTGTGTGACTCTCTAGGCCCAATAGTTTGTTTGGTTTTCCAGCCCATTAAGTAAAGAACTCCTTCTTAACTTAATTAATTTTATCCATTAACACTTAATAGAATTAGTGGGCTTTCCGATCACAAAAAGCACCAAGCAACGCTTCGTGATCCCAAATGACATTGAGGATAAGCAACCCACTCAGGAACCATTCCATCTACAGATTCCACACAGTTATAGATCCTCATTTATCCAATGCCCCACTAGGACTAGGGTATCGTCAAACTGTCAAACCCTATTGAGTCCCGGCTCGACTGAATCCTGTACTCCAAACTGGTTTATTAGAAAAACTCATTTTTCATAATGAACTCCCGTACCCTGGCGAGGGGATTTCCTTAGTACAGATCCGTAGGGCATTCTCTCTCATATATCATACTGAGAGTGAATGATCCCATGTTGTCAAACTAATTGCCTTCACACGAGTTCCACTGAGTCCGAATAACTAACTGTACAAGACCACTTAACAGAAGTCCATAAGTCAGTAATCAAATACTCAGCATCCCTTATGCAAGACATCTTTAGTGACTCAGGTCTAAAATCCAACTGTGCTATTGAGACATAGAATACCCTGATTGACAGTCAATATGATTACCATTCAGGGATTCTAGATCAGGTTAGTTAAGTGAACTTATTCCACTAATGAGCACCCACACACGTACTTCAGTGTCTCCACACTGATGACTATGAGAACAATCACACCCATCATATGAGTAAGTATCATGTGCGCCAGTCTATCCAGATCTTCAATGTCTCTTCTTGAAGATCCTATGACTGGGAACATTTAGAACATATGCATCTGGATGACTGATCTCACTATCATAATCCCATTATGATCCAGTCATCATCACACAGGTTCAGGGACTTCATCACATTCGAATCATTAACACAAATTAAATGTAACGAATAAATGCCATTAATATAAATATGAATAAGATATTACAAGAAATGATGCCATCAGATCTCATGTGATTGGCTTGTAGGGCAGACATTTCTATCATAGCTCTCCGGTTGCTTGACCTCCTATCATGGAATTTGGAGGGGATTTAGACAATACAAAGGAGAATAAAAACTTCTAAAGACTTACCCAGAGATGACGACGTCTTACCTTCAAAATATGCGAGCCAAAAGTAAGGTTCGCGCAAGTCAAATCTAGGCTCTATTTATAGAGTTTATTAGGGTTTGAGGGATTAGATCGATTAGAAGTCCTAATCTAGGGTAGGATCGATCTCCAAGACTCCTTGACTAAGTTTCCATGCCATATAGCATCGAATTATGTGGATGGGGATGCAAAAAATCCTATTTTTCTACGCCTCTTCAACTCTCGTTCATGGAACCTAGTAGCGGTTAGGTTGCGACAGCCTCTATGAGAACACGGTCACGCGATAAACCGCGTTCTTGCGGTTAAATCCAAAATTTTTAGATTTTCTAATTATCCCCTATTTATCCCTTTAATCAGCCTATTTATCCAATTTTAAATCCATAAATAGCCCAAATTACATTTCTAGTAATGGGCTTGGGCCTAAAGGTCTTGGAATTTGGTCTTTGGGCCCAATTTAAGTGGACTTATTTATTGGGTTAATATAGGGCCTTTAAATTAATTTAATTAGCCCATTTAATCCTTTTAAATGCTAAATAATTTTATTTAAATTCTGAAAATTTCCAAAAAATTCTGGGGTGTTACAAGAGTCCTTAGGCTTCTGCTGCCCAGAGGAACAGGAGGTATGATAGGAGGCCTGATCAGGGGTTTGATGAAGTACGGAGAGCTTATCGTGATCGGGACCAGGACATTTGAAACGCTCGTCTTGAGGCTCCTAGCTTTGATAATTTTTGGAACCACATGTTTTACTTGATTGGGAAGCCCAGATGAACTACTATTTTGATTGGTTGGGAATGTCTGACTCTAGGTGAGCCTTCTTCGCCAAGACGATGCTGAGAGGTCGAGCTCAGGCCTTTTGGATGAACTTATAGGACCGTCTCGCGTAGAGATATGAGGACCTCATTGGCTCATGGGAGGAGATGAAGGTAAGAATTCGGGAGAAGTACATCCCCGTGACGTATTGACATCGGTCAATTGATAGGTAGCAGAGCATCACTCAGGGCTCTAAATCCGTTTCAGAGTATATTGATGAGTTCCTGTTAAGATGTGGAGCTCGTGAGGAGGGTGCACTGGCCCTGTCCCGATTTCGAAGAGGAGTTCATCGGGTTTACTAGCGAGAGTTGTTTCGTCAGCACGTGATAACCATCGACCATGACTATGAGGTCGTGCATGAGATGGAGTAGTTCGAGGTAGATAAGGACTCACCCCCTCAGGCAAGACCCACATATTAGCGTCCCCTTGACCAGCGTGTCACCTCGGGGTCATCCCAGAGGAGTCCTACCTTCAGACCTCCCAAGGTCCCACATCAGGACCTACCCCCTTGTCCTCATCCTTTTCACCAGAGGGATGTTGTGCCCATCCTACCTGCTCCCCATAATCACCCCTAGCCTGGTGTCCCACTGTTGGCACTGGCTTATTTTCTTGAATTAATCGAGGATTAAGCATGAGGAAATACTCCGTAAATGGAGCAAAACGGCACATCGCCAAAGTTGCTCTACCAGTCGAGTTGAGCTCAGAAATCGAGACACTTCACCGTGTCAAGCGGTGCAACATAACAACCGGGGATCGACCCCGAGCAAATGGCACTATGCCAGCCTGTTTCTCGACAATCGGGTCAATTTCAAGATTCGGGACAACCTGCCGTTCCTTACGGCAGTCTATGAAGATTCGAGGTTTACCCCCGGACACCCTACATACGGTATTACACCACCAATGCCTCAACAACTGGGTTAACTCGAGACTCAGAACAGCCTACCGTATCATAAGACTCTTCGCCAAGGAGCGAGGGTCACCCCGACCACCAGACAAACGACATCATCATATCGACGCCCCAGTCACCAGGCCCAACCAAGGGTCCTAACCATCTAGCCGTGACCCATGGCAACATCGACAATCGATCGGGCCCACCCCCGATCACTCAATTTGCGGGTTTACTCGCGTTCAACACAGCTACCCGAGCCGACCCAGGGGCGCCCTGACTACAAGCCACGCCATGTGGCACCCAGTAACGAAGCCGAGGTCTACCCTCGAGTTGCCTCCCTCTAGCCCTTTGAAGTCAAAGGAAGACCCATCTAGGCCAACCACAAGCTTCAGGAGTTCACAGCACCCTTATACGGCCCACACACGCGTGTCGGGAATTTCCCCGAGCACCTGATGGGCGCGTATGCTCCAGCCACTCTACAGCAATCCGGAGCCCAACTCGAGACTCCCAGCAAGCCATCGCGTCATGCACCACCATCGTGCGCCCTTGCACGCGGATTGACCTACGCGGTCAGGTCGTGGGGGTTAAGGGGGCAGCGCCCCTTGCGGGGGTTTCCGGGGGTAGAGCCCCCAGAAGAAATGTTCTGTTTATAATAGGGGCATTGATGTCATTCGATACTCTAACTTATGGCAGTCAAACCCTCAGTCAAACCCGCAGTCAAACTCTTAGTCAAACCCGCAGTCAAACCCGCGTAAACCCCCCCTAGGGGGTTTAGGCGGACCAGCCCAGCCCCTTGAGCTGTGTTGTGTCCCCTGTGGTTCTGAAGTTTTGATGATGACAAATATTATATCTCTTTATATATGACCTTGATCACTTAATTGTGATGCATTCATTGATGATTTCATTATTTATAAAAAGTATGAAATATGTCAGAACAGGTTGTAAAGATGATTCAAGAAGACACGAAAAGAAAGTCAATGGTCAACTCCAATCGACAGCAAGTCAATTTCTGGTAAAATGTGAATCAGGTTCTGACAGGTAAAGTCAATGATCATCCATGTCTGATACCTGTTCAGGTCAGTATAGATATCTCAAACTTCCATTTGGTTGCATATAAAGTCTGTGTTGGCTTTACGTGACGTCTGTGCAACGTTTTGGGTCTGTGCATGCTGAAGGACCATGCACATTTCATTTCTTCATGTAGACAGTTGTGTGCATTTCATCGAACAGTTGCTGTGCATGTCATTGCTCTATGCATCAAGGTCAACCTTAGTATTCAGTCTGGTCATGGTTAAGGTCAGTGCATATCGGTTTCGGTCTTCAATAAGGTCGGTGCTAGTCCGTTCTGCATTGTGCATAGTTTGCCTTCCGCATGCAAGGGTCGGTGCAACCCCTTCTTCAACATAGTGACCAAGTCGGTGCTAGTCTGACCAAGTCGGTGCTAGTTGCACTTCATGTGCACCCAAAGTCGGTGCTGGCTGTACTTAGATGCATGAAGGTCTGTGCACGTTTTCACTACAATGCACATAAGGTCGGTGCACACAAAGTCAGTGTACACTTGGTCTTTGCATGTCAGAGCAGGTCTTGCACATCATTCTCGGTGCAGTTTTAGACATCATAGTCGGTGCACGTTTTGCGTCTCATGCATATATAAGGTCTGTGCAACATCACATAGTCAGAGCATATTCTTCATCAAGTCGGTGCATGTTTAGGCTTCATGCAATAAGCATTCATGAGGTCGGTGCATACTTCAAATATTTGGGTCTGCATGTCGGTGCATGTTTTGGCTAGAACAAGTCGGTGCACATCGGCAATAAGCAGAAACAAGGTCAGTGCACGGTTGTGTCTCATGCAATAGAGGTCGGTGCATCTATGGTCACACGCATGCATAAGTCAGTGCTATTTTGCCTTATGTCTATAGAACGTAGGTATACATATGGTTTTAAAGTCGGTGCACATTTAGCGTTGGCCTTATTGGAGTCGATGCTAGCATGGAGTGTCTAGCATATAGGGTCTGTGCTAGTTTGTCATGCCTTGTTACTGGGTCGGTGCTAGTTGCACCTTCTGCATTGACAGAGTCGGAGCACATTTTGAACTACGCACATTTAACGTCGATGCTAGCACATTGATGTCGATGCTAGTATGTCACGTATTGCTTACGAGGTCAGTGCAGGTTCCTGTTGTACTATGAACACAGTCGGTGCACATTTATGCCTCATGCACATAAGGTCTATGCAGCAGCCTGTTTTCCCATAAATAAGGTTGGTGCATTGTTCTGATCTTGCAGTACCATGTCCGTGCACATCTGATCATATGTTATGAAGGTCTGAGCATATGTGCATTTGAAGTCTGAGCATGTTGTTATGTTTGAGCATTCTTCACGCCTAAGCTTCTATTAGGTTTGTGCATATTGAGAACTAGCTGACAATAGTGTGTTTGACGAAATGCCTCCTTCATGACTAACAGGTTAAAGACAACACATGAGGTCGAGCTAAGGCCAGGCACGTGTTCCCAGAAATGGTGGAATGCTAGCGGATGGACCCAGGGAGCTAATGATTGGCACGATATCCTAGGGAAGCATCTTCTGCCATGTGGATTAAGATTCCCTCTGCACCTGACGCGTGGCCTCTCTGGAAAAGGTGGGAATGAGCCTCCTTCACACCCAAGGCATGAGCTCGTGGGACCCTACCCCATGCCTTATTTAAAGTGCCACATTTACGATCGAGAAAAAAGAAGAAGAAAGTGAAAAGGTAGAAGCAATGAGCGAAGCTGAAGAGAAGAGATCAAGAGGAAAAGAGAGCAGCAGCCAGATTGGAAAAGAACCTGAGAAGAAGAAAAGAGCGAGAGCTAGAGAGGAAGAAGAGAGAGGAGTTCAACGAGAGAAGAGTGCAGCAAGCTGATCAGTCTGTTCGTGGATCAAATCCAGAATGACTGTGCTCTTTGGAGCTTCTTGTTTTTCACTCTTAGCTTTATTTTTCTTTGTTACCCCTTTTACATTTCTTGTGTGTTCTTCCGATTCCCTGGTTTGGGATCGAGTTCCTCCTATGTGTTCAGGATAAGGGAGACTTGGGTCTCCGATTGTGAGTGACTGGGTGTCACTCACGGGTTCCCCTCTGGTTTGGAGGAAGGGAGACTATGTCTCCGGTTGCTAGTGATGGGGTGTCACTAGTGGTTCCCCTCCGAGTTGGAGGAAGAGAGGAGAGTGTTCCTCTGGGTCAAGCTGTAAGGCAGCGTTTGTTGCAGACTAAGTCTGCTTTGAACTCTAGCTTGTGCTAGTGGAATCCTCACTCAGTTTGAGTGAGAGGTGGACGTAGGCAGACTATGGGTCTGGCCGAACCACCTAAAATTTTGGTGTTCCGTGGTTTGCTTTGTTAGTTTGCTCTTGCCTTCTACTTCCCTCATAGGGGCCCTTGTCAGGTTGGGTGTGCGCCGCCTGTTCGATTCATTGATTGCCTGATTCGTCAAATCTGTGGAGTGGTTGATTTGTGTGCGTGTGCTTCAGTATCATTCCCCACTAGTTTATAGATCACCTTTAAAGTATTCAAGGTCATCCCTATGCTGTTTTCTATTCTGAGAAATATGCCATATCTTGCTTAGTGCTTTACTGTGCTTTCTCAGATTGGTAGTTCATCTAGTTGAAAGAAGTTTAGACTTAACAATGTTTAAATTGGCAAATCTTTGTATTTAAGATCCATTCACCCCCCCCTCTGGATCTAACAAGTGGTATCAGAGCGGGTTACTGGCTTTTCAGATCCAACGATCTGTAGTAATTCCTGGTGTTTCTCGGTGGTTTCTTTTTCTATTTGTCGTTTACTATTACTGGTTGTCTGCTTCCGATTTGCCAATGGCTCATCCTCCGGTTTTTAATGGGTCTGGTTTCCCTAATTGGCTTGGCAGTCTGTGCACGTTCATAAATTCAGTGAATCCTAACCTCTGGAATCTTGTTTCCAAAAGTCCACACAAAATGCCTAAAGATGTGTCCAAATGGACGGACAAACATAGAATGAAAAATAATGAAAATATGAGAGTTCTCAGCATTTTAAGAAGGACTATTGATTCTGACATCTTTCCATTTGTTACAAATTGCAGGTTTGCTAAAGATATCATGGACAAATTGATGGCAGCCTATAAGAGAAGTGATGACATCTGCTTGATGGTTAATGAGAGCAACCATAGCAGTGATCAAGATGAGTTCGAAGATGCTGAAGAGGTAAACAATCCATTCTCTAGTTACACTTTAGATGATTGGGAAGATGCCTATGCCAACCTGTTAGAATCTTATGAAAAACTAGGGAAGAAGTATAAAAGTCTGAAAAAAAAGTTAAATAATCTAGAGAATCCTAACTCTGGAGGTGAAAACATTGAAATTCTGAAAACTGAAAATGAAATATTTAGAAGACAATTGTCGAATCTAGATGCAATCAATTCAGAACTTGATCAAGTCAAATCTGAAAACAGAAAACTCAAAAAACAATGTCAAGAATCGGAACAAAGATTAATCAATCTTGAAAGTGAAAACAGATTGATCACTGAAAAGTTCGAGGCTGTTAGAGTTGTCAATTTAAAGTTTCAGGAAAACCTTGAAAAATATGAACCAGAAAACCAACAAGAAAATGTTAAGGAAAACCAGTATTTCCTAACTGATATTTTGTTCGATGATGATAAGCTTGAGAAGGAGAACAGTAAATTGAAAGCAGAAACTGAGAAATGGAGAAAAGAAAATGAGGGATTGAAACAGTTGAATACCGCTATGTCAGAAAGACTTCTTGTCATAGAAAAAGGAAAATGTGTTCTTGATGAAAATCAAAATGAGTTCGAACTGAAACAAGAAGTTGAAACCCTTAAAAATCTGAATGATGCAATGTGTCAACAAATTAAGTCTTGTGAAGAAGAACTGGCCAGTTATGAGTTTAGTATTCTAGCTCTCCAATAAGAAAATAATGATCTTAATGAATCCTTGTCTAGATTTGTTGAAGGAAGGAACAATTTAGATAAGCTTCTTGGAAGCAAGGTTAATTTTCAGAAGGAAGGATTAGGCTATAATGTTGCAAATAAAAAGAGTTTTGGAAACAAAACTCAAACATCTTTTGTTTCCTGTTCTAATGCTCACAATTCTCCGGACCAACCTGTCTTTCAGTTTACTGCTCAGAAAATTTCGAAAACAACTGAAAAACAAAAGAATAAAATTATTTCTGCCACCTCTTTGCATGTTCCACATAAGACATCCTCACACACACATGCATACAAAAAGAAAGAGATTTGTCATTACTGTCACAAATTTGGCCATTTGATGCATGAGTGTAAAGTGATGGAAAAGGATGATCTAAATGCTAGTAAAAGGCTTGCTAGAAAAACTTATCTTAAAAATCATGTTGTTCAGAAAAAGGGGATTCAATGTTATTGCTGTGGCAAATTAGGCCACATTGCATCTCACTGTTGGCACAACCATGGGAAAGATGCTCATTTCAAGTTTGTTAAATTCCCTGCAAACAGAAATATTTTTGATAGAAGTAAGTTTGGTTCTAAAGGCCAGCACATTATGTGCTTTAACTATGGCAAGGGAGGCCACATTGCAGCCCACTGTTGGCATGCTCAGGGAAGGAGATTTAACTTTGAATTTGTTAAATTCCCCATGAATCAAGATGCTTTCAGTAGAAATAAATATGTTTTCAAAGAAAAATTTATTTCATGTTCTGAGTGTGGAAAGCCAGGCCACAAAATTGCTGATTGCAGGCTGGCAAAGAATAAAAGACAAAATTTCCATGATAAAAACAGATACTTCCATGAAAATGCACATAGATCCCATGTTAATGTTAATGTGCACAAAAAGAGTTCAAAATCTAGTTTATCATGTCTCTACTGTGGTCTAGTTGGGCATTCTATAAACAATTGCTCTTTGATGATATTTGATGATTCAAAAGCCCAAAGGTTGTGGAAAACACCCATCAGAGGTGCTACTAACCATGCAGGACCCAAGAACTCTTGGGTACCTAAATCTACAAAATAAGAATCTGTTTTGCAGGTGTGCTTGGATTGAGGAATAAAAGGGGGTTCAATAAACCAAGACACCTAAATATGGTAAAGCCCATTTCTGCACTCTTCCAGGCCTATTATCTGAATTTCTTTTGATTCTGTCCCCAAAGCTGCATGTCTAGATTAATCTGTCAATGCACAAGCTTGCACTTTATGTTCGCATTATTATTTGCTTCGGTATGTTTCCTTAGTGTTGCATTCATGGAATAAAAAGGCTGACTGATTGGTATATAAAATGGCGATTGTGGAAGGACAGGTTAAGCCTATCTGGAAACTTTCCCCATGCGTGATGGTGACCCTTATGGTCTATGCTGTCCGCCAAGTATGAATTGTCAGTCTGTATGAATTTGAATCATAGATTGCATATATTGAAAACTCAAGTTCACAATTGAAAATTCATAAAGATTGTTTGACCTGGAAGCCTTCATATGATAACATTTTGAGAGATTGCTCATGGGTTCAATCTGGTCAAGTTTACTCTGCATACATTTGATTCATAAATGTCATCTCTTGCCTGAACTTCTTGTTTACTTGATATCTTGCTGCATATAAGGCTCACATGCATATGCTCAATGGTGCATTTATATAAGAATGCGGTTGTATCTCATGTTTTTTATGCATCACCCAGAGGGTACTCCGCCAAGTGCCATGGGTATTTTTGCACTTAAGGCAGTCTAGACGATCATGAGCATAAATCATAAAGTCTTGCGCTAAGCTTGCATGTGTGGCATATAGTCAGGGGGAGTTAATTAGGGTAATTCTTGTGTCTCACACATATGTACTTACATTCTGTCTCATGCATATTGTCAGGGAAGTTTTTGAAAGTTCTGAATCTGAATCATGTCAAACTGATAGTCAAGTTCATTTATCCAAGCTGCTAAAATCAGTCATCTTTTCTTATAAGAAGCAGTGATGCACCTTGAATGCATTGCGGGTTTGAAACTAATGAACCTTAGAGATTAAAAATAAAAGTCAATGAAAAAGGATCGTGAAACACTTTTAATAGTTCTCAACCAACTAGCACATATCATGTCTTTTGGAGTCTTTCTAAATCTGATATTGTCTAGACTTAGGTTGATTTGGTTGAGAAAACCCGGAAGCTTGTATTTTTTTTAAACAACACTCTCTGAAAATCAAATGAGCAGCTGTGTTAAAATGATAAATCATACATGCCAATGGCAGAGCAATGATTGAATGCACTGAGAAATTGGGTACTTCATCAATGAAATGGAGACAAACTCGTGTCATGAAGTGCTTCAAGTTATCTCTGTTCAGAAAATCATTAAAGGTTAGTCTCACTAAGTATCTAGGGGTACTGGCATCTGATAAACGTGTACCCTTACAAGAAAGTTGAACACTAAATCTGAAACAGAATAGTAAAAACTATTGAGTAACTAGGAGCACTGGCCTATGATAAACGTGTGCTCTTATGTCAAAAGGCAAGGTTATACTTGACTGTTCTAATAGAGTAAGGAAAAGAATAGAAAAATTGACACTGCTCCTCTGAACTTTAGATCAGGACTGTGTTTTTGTTTAATCCCAATACATATTCTGGTTTCTCCTGATAGATACATTGATGTTTAGATAATTAAGATGAAGCTAGATAAAATCTGACATGCATCATGTTCTTCTGGTTCTCCACTATTAAGAGTTCACACTGATTGCTTTTCAATAGAGTGAAGTGTCTATTCTCTAACTTTCATAATTTTTAAACCACTTAATTCTTGTATGCATTAATCTGAATTCTTATACTAGAAGAATCTGTGCTAGGCTTGCTTTGTCAATGAACAACCATTCAGCTTGTATTTCATGCTTATCAGAACAAGTCACTTGCATGGTCCTCATGTCATGATGTCATTCATATAGTCAACTGCATTTCATTCATATTGCATATTCCAAATAACTTGTTTGAGTGCATTCATTAAGGGGGAGCATAAGAAAACTCAAACATTGGTATTCGTGGTATTAATCCAAGGGGGAGAATTCTTGATTGTCCATGTGGTTCAGCTATGTCACAAGAGAATATCTGTTCAGGAGAAGATTTTGAGTCATTACCTCTCTTTCAGCAATAATGATCATTCCTTTTTGATGTTGTCAAAGGAGGAGAATTTGTGTGAGTCATTTGTGTTGAGTGCTCATTGCATATTTCATACTTGAGTGCTCATATTGGCTTAATCATCATGTTAAATCCATTGCAATGACTCATAATATTGCCATCATCAAAAAGGGGGAGATTATTGTGTCCCCTGTGGTTCTGAAGTTTTGATGATGACAAATATTATGTCTCTTTATATATGACCTTGATCACTTAATTGTGATGCATTCATTGATGATTTCATTATTTAAAAAAATATGAAATATGTCAGAACATGTTCTAAAGATGATTCAAGAAGACATGAAAAGAAAGTCAACGGTCAACTCCAATCGACAGCAAGTCAATTTCTGGTAAAATGTAAATCAGCTTCTGATAGGTAAAGTCAATGATGATCCATGCTTGATACCTGTTCAGGTCAGTTCAGATATCTCAGACTTCCATTTGGTTGCATATAAAGTCTGTGTTGGCTTTGCGTGACGTCTGTGCAACGTTTTGGGTCTGTGCATGCTGATGGACCATGCACATTTCATTTCTTCATGTAGACAGTTGTGTGCATTTCATCGAACAGTTGCTGTGCATGTCATTGCTCTATGCATCAAGGTCAACCTTAGTGTTCAGTCTGGTCATGGTTAAGGTCAGTGCATATCGATTTCGGTCTTCAATAAGGTCGGTGCTAGTCCGTTCTGCATTGTGCATAGTTTGCCTTGCGCATGCAAGGGTCGGTGCAACCCCTTCTTCAACATAGTGACCAAGTCGGTGCTAGTCTGACCAAGTCGGTGCTAGTTGCACTTCATGCGCACCCAAAGTCGGTGCTGGCTGCACTTATATGCATGAAGGTCTATGCACGTTTTCACTACAATGCACATAAGGTCGGTGCACACAAAGTCAGTGCACACTTGGTCTTTGCATGTCAGAGCAAGTCTTGCACATCATTCTCAGTGCAGTTTTAGACATCATAGTCGGTGCACGTTTTGCGTCTCATGCATATATAAGGTCTGTGCAACATCACATAGTCAGAGCATATTCTTCATCAAGTCGGTGCATGTTTAGGCTTCATGCAATAAGCATTCATGAGGTCGGTGCATACTTCAAATATTTGGGTCTGCATGTCGGTGCATGTTTTGGCTAGAACAAGTCAGTGCACATCGGCAATAAGCAGAAACAAGGTCAGTGCACGGTTGTGTCTCATGCAATAGAGGTCGGTGCATCTATGGTCACACGCATGCATAAGTCAGTGCTATTTTGCCTTATGTCTATATAACGTAGGTATACATATGGTTTTAAAGTCGGTGCACATTTAGCGTTGGCCTTATTAGAGTCGATGCTAGCATGGAGTGTCTAGCATATAGGGTCTGTGCTAGTTTGTCATCCCTTGTTACTGGGTTGGTGCTAGTTGCACCTTCTGCATTGACAGAGTCGGAGCACATTTTGAACTGCACACATTTAAGGTCGATGCTAGCACATTGAGGTCGATGCTAGTAAGTCACGTATTGCTTACGAGGTTAGTGCAGGTTCCTGTTGTACTATGAACACAGTCGGTGCACATTTCTGCCTCATGCACATAAGGTTTGTGCAGCGGCCTGTTTTCCCATAAACAAGGTCGGTGCATTGTTCTCATCTTGCAGTACCATGTCCGTGCACATCTGATCATATGTTATGAAGGTCTGAGCATATGTGCATTTGAAGTCTGAGCATGTTGTTATGTTCGAGCATTCTTCACGCCTAAGCTTCTATTAGGTCTGTGCATATTGAGAACTAGCTGACAACAGTGTGTTTGATGAAATGCCTCTCTTATGACTGACAGGTTAAAGACAGCACGTGAGGTCGAGCTAAGACCAGGCAGGTGTTCCCAGAAATGGTGGAATGCTGGCGGATGGACCCAGGGAGCTAATGATTGGCATGAGATCCTAGGGAAGCATCTTCTGCCATGTGGATTAAGATTCCCTCTGCACCTGACGCGTGGCCTCTCTGGAAAAGGTGGGAATGAGCCTCCTTCACGCCTAGGGCATGAGCTCGTGGGACCCTACCTGATGCCTTATTTAAAGGGCCTCGTTTGCGATCGAGAAAAAAGAAGAAGAAAGTGAAAAGGTAGAAGCAATGAGCGAAGCTGAAGAGAAGAGATCAAGTAGAAAAGAGAGTAGCAGCCAGATTGGAAAAGAACCTGAGAAGAAGAAAAGAGCGAGAGCGAGAGTGGAAGAAGAGAGAGCAGTTCAACGAGAGAAGAGTGCAGCAAGCTGATCAGTATGTTCGTGGATCAAATCCAGAACGATTATGCTCTTTGGAGCTTCTTATTTTTCATCCTTCGCTTTGTTTTTCTTTGTTACCCCTTTTACATTTTCTGTGTGTTCTTCTGATTCCCTGGTTTGGGATCGAGTTCCTCCTGTGTGTTCAGGAGAAGGGAGACTTGGGTCTCCGGTTGTGAGTGGCTGCGTGTCACTCACGGGTTCTCCTCCGATTTGGAGGAAGGGAGACTGTGTCTCCGGTTGCTAGTGACGGGGTGTCCCTAGTGGTTCCCCTCCGGGTTGGAGGAAGAGAGGAGAGTGTTCCTCTGGGTCAAGCTGTAAGGCAGCGTTTGTTGCAGACTAAGTCTGCTTTGAACTCTAGCTTGTGCTAGTGGAATCCTCACTCGGTTTGAGTGAGGGGTGGACGTAGGCAGACTGTGGGTCTGGCTGAACCACCTAAAATTTTGGTGTTCCGTGTTTTGCTTTGTGAGTTTGCTCTTGCCTTCTACTTCCCTCACAGGGCCCTTGTCAAGTTGGGTGTGCGCCGCCTGTTCGATTCATTGATTGCCTGATTCGTCAAATCTGTGGAGTGGTTGATTTGTGTGCATGTGCTTCAGTATCATTCCCCACTAGTTTACAGATAGCTTTTAAAGTATTCAAGGTCATCCCTGTGTTGTTTTCTATTCTGAGAAATCTGCCTTTTCTTGCTTAGTGCTTTACTATGCTTTCTCAAATTGGTAGTTCATCTAGTTGAAAGAAGTTCAGACTTAACAATGTTTAAATTGGCAAATCTTTGTATTTAAGATCCATTCACCCCCCCCCTCTGGATCTAATAGGCTGGTCCGCCTAAACCCCTGGGGAGGGGTTTAGGCGGGGCAGACCAGCCTCACCCCCAAGGCTGGTCCGCCTAAACCCTATTAAACCAAAAAAGGGGGGGTTTTCAATGAAAAAAAGCCCCCAGCCCATGCCCAGTCTGCCTAAACCCTTGGGTTTAGGCAGACCAAAATGGACCCCCTGGCTAGTCCGCCCAAACCCCTCCCAAAAACTAAAAAAAAATATTTTTAATGAAGAAAAACCCCCTCCGTGAGGGGTTTAGGCAGACCAAACCAGCCCCTTGGGCAGGTCCGCCTAAACCCTCCCTCCCCCACTCCGTAAACCAAAAAAAGGTTTTTTCTAAAGGTTTACCCGGACCAAGTTGGCCCCCCAACTTGGTCCGCCAAAACCCCTTCCCTGAACCTTCACATTCCCTATAAAATCCCCCTTAGGGCGCTCAAGGAAAAAGAAAAAAGAATGGCATGCAATGCAAGGACCTACGACCTAACCGCTGCACCCTCGGAGTTCCTCCGCAGGCACCCAGCAAGGGCCGTACGCAGAACGCGAGGAACTAAGTGCGCGCGTGGTTGGCTTGTTGATCGGCTTGTACACGCCGAGGGTATGTCTCACGTACTCCCCTCACGCGGCGTCTAGCCATCGCACACAAGTCCATCCCCACCGCACATAAGACGTTATGACAACGGCGAACACACCTGTATCTCGGGTCCACCCCCGTATGACAACCCACGGTGGCTACGCATACGCCATGATGCCGCACCTACTTTCGACATGGAACCGCATGCCTACTGCTCGCCCCGAGGTGGCCGCCAACCACTTTTTCTGATGACTCGAGTTAGCCGGACCCTGGCCCAGAAGTCATATTCTCAGGGCCAGTCTCAACTCCCCAGCATGACGACACTCACCTTCTGAGGCCCGGACCCGACCGCTTACCTTAAGCCGCATCCAACCTCCTTCAGGCGCCAGCCCATGGTGCCCCTGCCACCTAGGCAGTCTCGATCTCTTCATGGGGAGCCACTGTAAAACATGTAGATATCCGCCTTATCCAGCATTGACCCGGGGACCGACCCACGTGTAATATCCTGGACCTTTCGGATCCTTTTTAGTGGGTCCCAGATCTTGTTTCTCGGAGTGTCCTGCTCCGTTGTGTCCGAAATTTCGTTTCGGACATCTTCTCTGTTCAGATCAGCGCGATCCGGAGTTATTTCGGAGGCCCGGAAGCGTTCCGCGGCTTTTCCGCGCGTGTTTTCCGATTACCGGTGTTTATTTTGGTAATTCCTTCGGAATCTCGTTGCGGGTGAACCGGGTCGTTCACCTAGGCGAGAGTGGTACTGTTGCGATCGGTGCGTTCCGAGGATCTCGGAAATGTAATTTTTTATTTTTCGATATTTTCTGGAATTTCTGGATTTTCCTATAAATACCCCCCCCCCTTTTTTTTTCTTTCTCTTCCCCACCCTCTTCTTCTTCTTCTTCTTCCTCCTTTCTCCCCCACCGTGTGACGCCCTCTCTCCCTCTCTTTTTCATCCGGCAAGACCGCGGCGAGCCCCTCCGGCTGCAGGCGGCTGTGGGCGACGGCGTGGTGACGATGGCCACGGTGAGGTGATCGTGGAGGCGTACGTGAACCGTGGGAGCTCAAGGAAGAACGAGGGTTTTCGAGCATTCTTCGCGATTCGTGGTCGATCTGACGCGTCTCAGGATGCAATTGAGGTAGGGTGATGTTCCCTAGCCTCCAGCCTTCCTTTCCCGCGATTTGTAGGCCGAGGGGAGGCCGAGACATGGGATTTCTTACGGGTATGGGGTTTTCCATGATTTGGGGAGAGCTCGCCCGATCTATGGAATTGATGCATGATTTCACATTTTGATGGCCTAGAATCATGCTAGGGGTCCCCAGGGGTCTTCCCCTTTGATTTACCCCTCTCCGGTGGAGGGATGGGAGCGTGGCCAATTTTTTTGGGCATTTCCCGTCGTTTCACCCTCGGGCGGGTGTGACGGTCCTTCCAGTGACCGTCACACTATGTAACACGCCCAGGTGGGTGCGTTACAGCCCTGAGTACAGCCAAGTGGGGTCTGTGGGCTGTGACGGTCCCACGATAGACTGCCACAGTGCTGTGACGCACCTAGGTTGGACCATCAGGGGCGTTCGACCGTTGGCTACTGGCCGTTGATTTTTGACGGTTGGGGGTCAAGGCATGTGACACACCTGACTTGGCGCATCACAGCCATGTGACGCCCCTATGTGGGTGCGTTAGAGCAGACACATTCCCACGTTGTAACGCACCAGGGTTGGTCCGTTACATGCTGTGACGCACCGAGTGGCACGCGTCACAGCTGTTCTCTATTGTCTTGTGATGCACTAGGGTAGACGCATCACAGACTGTAACGCACCAGGGTAGGTGCGTTACACCCTGTTTTGCACCGAGCGTGTGACGCCCCTGCGTTGGGCCGTCAGGTGACTGTGACGGTCCTGCCTAGACCGTCAGAGCCTGTGACACGTCTAGGGTAGACCGTCATGCTCTGGGTTGTCCCGGGTGGTTTGCAACCCCGTTTCTGTTCCGACCGTGGTCACCGTGAGACGGTGCGGGTACGTGGGGCGGTCCCCGTACGTCGTCGGATGCGGACGTTATTTTCTGTTGACTTGAGAGTCTACTCCGTAGTGACCCTCCACTACTCATAGCCTGCTTACACGCGAGTGGTCCCACCAGGGAGTGGTGGAGAGGCTACCCTTAGAGACTGTTTGTGGACCGATTTCCGTCGAGCCCCGCGTCTACCAGCCAGAGTCCGGCTGAGGGGAAAATCAGTCAGAGGGCCAGACCAGGGACGCACGGTCTCTGTGTGCACACGTGGTTGGGGGCGGTTGGACCCACGCTGACGAGCGTGACCCCAGCTAGTCACTTGTTTGTGGTTACTTGTACGGTGTCTCAGTTCCCGCTGGGCCAGAGGGAGACACCTGAGACGCGGACTAAGACGTCAGTGGACACTTTCGGCCTTGCTTCTAGTGGGAGGTACTCCTGTCGAGTCGGGAGTGACAGACCGTCAGTCGTTGAGACTTCGACCTTCGGGTTTTGTCGTGTTAGCCGTGGTGTTCCAGTCGTTTCTCTGTGGCACGTGTGTTGGTTTTCATGCCGGAAGATCGAAGTTTTGTAGACAGCAGGGTTCCCTCTCCGAGGTACTCGCTTACTGCTAGCGTAGCGGTTTCTCCGTTTGCGAGGTAGGGTTCGAGTGATCCCTACTGAGTCTTGTTCCGAGACTCAATCCTTGCGTGTTTTCACCGTGTTTTAGGTGAGTCGCGGCCTCAGGGGAGCACGTCTGAGGCTCAGCGTGGTTCAGGTGCCAAGCGTTAGTGCCAGAGGTCAGAGCTGGGATATTTCCCGTGTAGCTGTACTTTTCTTTCTTGTCTCTGTACTAGTTGTGGACTACTGCTGTTGTTATTTTATTGTTATCTTGTGGACCATGTATCATGTAAACTATTAATTTATTTCCTGCTTAGTAATATAACTATTTATTTCTACAATTATTTGTGATACTTGTGTAGTCTCCACACCATTCCTTTAACTCTTCCGAGTCTTCGGGCTCGTGGGTGGCGGTACGAGTCTCGGGTTATCGGGCCTTCCCGGTAATCGGATTCTCGGGTCGTTACAGCTGGTATCAGAGCAGCGGTTGTGGGATTATACGAGAATCATAAGTAATTATAGTGGTCCACTAGTCCACAGCAATGATGTACAGTTGACGCTGGCATCGGGCATCGTGCATTTTCTTGACCTTGCCGTTTTCGTGTTTGTTGTCTTTTGCCCCAGGTGCGAGTATGGCGTCGAGGCGTGGTACTCGCTCTCGGTAGGGACAGTCGGCTGGAGGTTAGGAGATCCAGCAGAAGGTCCCAGCGGGACCAGGAGGAGCATAGTAGAGCGCCACCAGGGGCCACCGAGGTAGTGGATACTGCGAGGTTTCCGGGGGCCGAGGATTTCTTCCGTGGCATGTACCAGCTTATGTCTCGCCAGTTCGGCGGAGAGGCTGGTGAGGGCTCGTCGACCAGGGGTGGGCCAAGCCGAGCAGTGAGGGATTTCATGCAGTTTCATCCCCCTTACTACGGCGGTCAGCCAGACCCTGATTTGGCCCGGAGTTGGCTCGACGAGATGGAGTTCAGTTCCGCGGGGGAGTACTGCGGAGGACAGGGTGATGTTGGCCTCCAACCAGTTGTAGGGTACGGCTAGGGAGTGGTGATCTTCCGAGTGGAAGACGTCTTTCCAGCTTCGTCCACTTGAGCAGATTACATGGGGCGACTTTGTCAGTGCTTCCGAGTATACCTACTGTCCAGAGTATATTGCTACGCAACGGATGCGTCAGTTTCTAGAGCTGATTCAGGGCGACATGTCCGTGTTGCAGTACAGGGCCCGATTGGTTGAGTTGGGTTGATATGCACCTCATATCATGGAGCATGAGAGGGTGAAGACCGCACAGTTCGTACAGGGCTTGAGGCATGAGCTGAGGCACCATTTGATCGCGAATGCGGCCACTGACCTGGGGACAGCGTCTCGTGTTGCGGCTTCTTTGGAGATGGATATGCAGAGGACTCGAGGACCGATTAGCCAGGGGTAGTCTTTGTCGGGTCGCAGCCAGCAGTCGACTACCCAGCAGCAGGGTTCTTTTCAGCTTGCGTCGGGTGGTTCAGGAGCGCCGGCACTGACAGCGTCGGCGACAGGATCTGTGTCTTTTAGCTCGAAGGTCAAGAAGTTTCTTAAGAAGGGTTTCCATAAGAAGCACAAGGATCAGGGGCAGGCATCATCAGGCAGTGTACAACACCCGGTCCCGTTTTAGCGTCAGAGATCAGTGGGTGGATCGCGAGGACCGTGTCCACGGTGTAGTGAGCATCACCTAGGCAGGTAGTGCATGGCGCCGATTGTTTGTTTTGGGTGTGACCAGCCAGGGCACATGGCGCGTGACTATTTTCAGAGGCAGCAGCAGTAGGTTCCCTAGCAGCAGCAGGGACAGTATCTGCCACTACCTAGGTCAACTAGTGTGGAAGGCAGGCAGAGAGCTCGAGGCCAGATCATGCATATGACTAGGGTAGAGGCAGTGGCGTCGCAGCTCGTGGAAGGTACCGTTCAGATTTTGGGTTGTGCGGCTCGGGTTTTGTTCGATTCTGGCGTGTCTCACTCGTTTGTTTCAGAGGATTTCGCGCTGAGTATTGAGGAGCCGGTGACCCAGTTGTCCTATGATTTGGCAGTAGAGTTGCCTTCGGGTATTTTTTTGATCACTCCATATTGCTTTGATGAGGTTCCTATGTGGGTGGAAGGGCGGAGTTTCCCGGCTAGGCTCTATGCGTTGCCGCTTCAAGACTTTGATGTGATTTTGGGCATGGATTGGCTCGAGGCACATCATGCGTTGGTGGATTGCAGCTCGAAGAGGGTTTATTTCCGGCGACTTCACGGACCCACCTTCTATTTCCAAGGTATCAGGTCTTCCTCTTCCCGCTTTCTTATTTCTGCAATTCGAGCTCATCGTTTGCTTGATGCGGGTTGTCAGGGTTTTCTCACCTCCGTGGTTGTGACTAACCGGATGGAGCCGGATGTCGAGGACATTCCTGTGGTGTGCGAGTTCCCCGATATTTTTTCGGAGGACTTACCTGGATTACCTCCCCAGCGGAAGATCGATTTCGTGATCGAGGTTGTGCCTGGTACGGGACCTTTGGCGAAAGCCCCCTACCGTATAGCCCCCGCTGAGTTGAGGGAGTTGAGGGCGCAGTTGCAGGAGCTGCTGGCCAAGGGGTACATTCGTCCTAGCTTTTCTCCTTGCGGTGCGCCCGTGTTGTTTGTGAAGAAGAAGGACGGTAGCTTGCGGTTGTGCATTGACTACCGGCAGCTGAATGAGGTGACCATTAAGAACAAGTATCCGTTGCCGCGGATTGATGATTTGTTCGACCAACTTCAGTCTGCGCGAGTGTTCTCGCGGATTGATTTGCGGTCTGGTTACTATCAGCTGAGGATTCGCGAGTCCGACGTGGAGAAGACTGCGTTCAGTACGAGGTACGGGCATTATGAGTTCTTGGTGATGCCGTTCGGGCTCACCAATGCCCCCGCAGCCTTCATGGACTTGATGCAGAGGGTGTTTCGTCCGTATTTGGACCAGTTCGTGGTCATATTTGTGGACGACATCCTTGTTTATTCACGGTCTGCCGAGGAGCATGCGTACCATTTGGGTGTGGTGCTGCAGACGTTGCGAGATCACCAGTTGTATGCGAAGCTCAGTAAGTGCGAATTCTGGCTTCGTGAGGTGCACTTTTTGGGGCACGTGATTTCTGGTGATGGCATTTTCGTGGACCCCGCCAAGGTCGAGACAGTAATGCAGTGGCCGAGGCCAAGGTCTGTGACGGAGATCCGGAGTTTCTTGGGGCTTGCGGGCTATTATCGGTAGTTTATCCAGAATTTTTCTTGCATTGCGGCCCCGATGACTAGACTCACACGGAAGGATGTGCCTTTCGTCTGGTCTGAGGAGTGTGAGCAGAGTTTCAGGGAACTGAAGAGATTGCTCACCTCGGCTCCGGTGTTGGTTTTACCTTCTGGATCGGGAGGCTTTGTGGTGAGTACAGATACTTTCGAGGTCGGATTGGGTGCTGTGTTGATGCAGCATGGTAGAGTGGTGGCTTATGCCTCTCGACAGCTAAAGCCCCACGAGGAGAACTACCCTACTCATGACCTGGAGTTGGCAGCTGTGATCTTCGCGCTAAAGATCTGGAGGTATTATCTGTATGGTGAGAGGTTCGAGGTGTTCACTGACCATCAAAGTTTGAGGTACGTGTTCTCGTAGAGGGACCTTAACCTCAGGCAGAGGCGATGGATGGAGTTTATGAAGGATTATGACTTCACCCTATCTTATCAGCCGGGCAGGATGAATGTCGTCGCCGATGCTTTGAGTCGGAAGGTCGCGGTCAGTGCCTTGATGTTGAGGAAGTGGAGGCTCTGGGAACAAGTGCCCGAAGTTTCATTCAGGCTCAGGATTCCCCAGGAGCCAGGGTTGGCAGTGCTTGCGAGTCTGACTGTCACGCGTGCTATCCGCCGTCAGGTGACAGAGGCTCAGCATGCGGACCCTGAGTTGCCCCAGATTTTGGCTTTGGCTGATGTGGAGCTCAGCGAGGACGGAGCCGTGAGATTCTGTGGTAGGCTGTACGTCCCAGCTGAGGGGCAGGTTCGTCGTGCGGTGTTGCGCGAGGCGCATAGGAGCAGGTACACCGTACACCTGGGTGTGACGAAGATGTATCGGAACCTGTGGAGGCAGTTCTGGTGGCCTGGCATGAAGAGAGATGTCGCCGCATTTGTGGCTAGGTGCCTGACCTGTCAGCAGGTGAAGGCGGAGCATCAGCCACCAGGAGGTACTCTCCAGCCCTTTGATGTTCCTGTGTGGAAGTGGGACCACGTGACCATGGATTTCGTGGTGGGATTACCGAGGACTCCCAGTGGGCATGATAGTATTTGGTTGCTGGTGGATAGGCTGACGAAGCTGACTCGATTGTTACCGGTCAAAGTCAGCTGGAGCGTGTCTAGGTTGGCTCGTCTTTATGTGGAGCGGATCATCCCGTTGCATGGGATTCCCATTTCCATCGTGTCAGATCGGGATCTGCGCTTCACTTCTGGATTCTGGGGGAGTTTTTAGCGAGCGCTTTGCACGGATTTGGCTTTTAGCTCGGCGTATCATCCTCAGTCAGATGGTCTGTCAGAGAGGACCATTCAGACTTTGGAGGACATCCTGAGATCTTGCTGCCTGGAGTGGCAGGGGAGTTGGATTCACCACCTACCGTTGGTGGAGTTTGCCTACAACAATAGTTATCATTCGAGCATCGGCATGGCTCCTTATGAGACTTTGTATGGGCGTCCGTGTCATACTCCACTTGATTGGCTTGAGGTCGGTGAGCATGTTTTGACGGGACCGGAGCTGGTGCAGCAATGTGTGGATGTTGTACACCTGGTCCGTCGGAACATGTTGGCGGCCAAGAGTCGGCAGAAGAGCTATGCTGACCGTAGGTGACAGCCCCTCGAGTTCGCCGTGGGCGATTGCGTGTTCTTGAGGGTTTCTCCGATGAAGGGGGTGATGCGCTTTGGACGGCGTGGGAAGCTGAGTCCCCGCTATATTGGTCCTTTTGTGATTGTGGAGCGCATCGATGAGGTTGCTTATCGGTTGCAGTTACCCCCTGAGTTGGCGTCGGTGCATGACGTGTTCCACATCTTGATGTTGCAGAAGTATATGCCTGATGACTCTCATGTGCTCGAAGGTTCTGTTTGGCCCGAGGTGACTCCAGATCTTTCTCTCCTAGAGTTTCCGATCCGCGTGGAGGATAGGCGAGAGCAGCGCCTGCGGAATAAGGTCATCCCCTTGGTTAAGGTGGTGTGGCAGCGGTACTCTGGTGGTGAGGCTTCTTAGGAGCGTGAGGACGAGATGCGTCAGTAGTTCCCTTACCTGTTTGAGTGAGTCTTCCTCTTCTTTCCTCTTGAGTTGTCCTCAATTTCAAGGATGAAATTTCTTAAGGGCGGAGGGCTGTAATATCTCAGATATTTCGGATCCTTTTTCGTGGGTCTCGGATCTGGTTTCTCAGAGTGTCCGACTCTGTTGTGTCCAAAATTTCATTTCGGACATCTTCCGTGTTCGGATCGGCGCGATCCGAAGTTGTTTCGGAGGCCCGGAAGCGTTCTGCGGCTTTTCTGCACGTATTTTCTGATTACCGGTGTGTGTTTTGGTAATTCCTTCGGAATCTCGTTGCGGGTGAACCGGCTCGTTCACCTAAGCGAGAGTGGTACTGTTGCGATCGGTACGTTCCGAGGCTCGCGGAAATGTAATTTTCTATTTTTTGGTATTTTCCAGATTTTCCAGATTTTTCTATAAATACCCCCCCTTTTTTCTCTCTCTTCCCCACCCTCTTCTTCTTCTTCTTCTTCCTCCTTTCTCCCCCACCGTGCGACGCCCTCTCTGCCTCTCTTTTTCATCTTGGCGAGACCGCGGCGAGCCCCTCCGGCTGTAGACGGCTGTGGGCGACGGAGTGGTGACGACGACGATGGCGAGGTGATCGTGAAGGCGTACGTGAACCGTGGGAGCTCAAGGAAGAACGAGGGCTTTTGAGCATTCTTCGCGATTCGTGGTCGATCCAGTGCATCTCGGGACGCAATTGAGGTAGGGTGACGTTCCCTAGCCTCTAGCCTTCCTTTCCCGCGATTTGTAGGCCGAGGGGAGGCCGAGAGATGGGATTTCTTACGGGTTTGGGGTTTTCCATGATTTGGGGAGAGCTCGCCCGATCTATGGATTTGATGTATGATTTCACGTTTTGATGGCCTAGAATCATGCTAGGGGTCCCCAGGGGTCTTCCACTTTGATTTCCCCCTCTCCGGTGGAGGCATGGGGGCGTGGCCAGTTTTTTTGGGTGTTTCCTGTCGTTTCGCCCTCGAGCGGGTGTGACGGTCCTTCCAGTGACCGTCACACTATGTAACGCGCCCAGATGGGTGCGTTACAGCCCTGAGTGCAGCCAAGTGGGGTCTGTGGGCTGTGACGGTCCCACGATAGACCGCCACGGTGCTGTGACGCACCTAGGTTGGACCGTCAGGGGCGTTCGACCGTTGGCTGCTGGCCGTTGGTTTTTGACCGTTGGGGGTCAAGGCATGTGACGCACCTGACTTGGCGCGTCACAGCCATGTGACGCCCCTATGTGGGTGCGTTAGAGCAGACGCATTCCCACGTTGTAACGCACCAGGGTTGGTCCGTTACACACTGTGACGCACCGAGTGGCACGCGTCACAGCTGTTCTCTGTTGTCTTGTGACGCACCAGGGTAGGCGCATCACATACTGTAACGCACCAAGGTAGGTGCGTTACACCCTATTTTGCACGGAGCGTGTGACGCCCCTGCGTTGGGCCGTCAGGTGACTATGATGGTCCTGCCTAGACCGTTAGAGCCTGTGACGCGTCTAGGGTAGACCGTCAGGCTCTGGGTTTCCCCGTGTGGTTTGCAACCCCGTTTCTGTTCCGACCGTGGTCACCGTGCGACGGTGCTGGTACGTGCGGCGGTCCCCGTATGTCGTCGGATGCGGACGTTATTTTCCGTTGACTTGAGAGTCTACTCCGCAGTGACCCTCCACTAGTCGTAGCCTGTTTACACGCGAGTGGTCCCACCAGGGAGTGGTGGAGAGGCTACCCTTATAGACGGTTTGTGGACCGGTTTCCATCGGGCCCAGCGTCCACCAGCCAGAGTCCGGCTGAGGGGAAAACCGGTTAGAGGGCCAGACCAGGGACGCACGGTCTGTGTGTGCACACGTGGTTGGGGGCGGTTGGACCCACGGTGACGAGCGTGACCCCAGCTAGTCACTTGTTTGTGGTTACTTGTACGGTCTCACAGTTCCGGCTCGGCCGGAGGGAGACACCTGAGGCGCGGACTAAGATGTCAGTGGACGCTTTCGGCCTTGCTTCTAGTGGGAGGTGCTCCTCTCGAGTCGGGAGTGACAGACCGTCAGTCATTGAGACTTCGACCTTCGAGTTTTGTCGTGTTAGCCATGGTGTTCCGGTCATTTCTCCGTGGCACGTGTGTTGGTTTTCGTGCCGGAAGATCGGAGTTTTGTAGACAGCAGGGTTCCCTCTCTGAGGTACTCGCTTACTACTAGCATAGCAGTTTCTCCGTTTGCGAGGTAGGGTTCGAGTGATCCCTACTGAGTCTTGTTCCGAGACTCATTCCCTGCGTCTTTTCACCGTGTTTCAGGTGAGTCGCGGCCTCAGGGGAGCGCGTCTGAGGCTCAACGTGGTTCAGGTGCCCAGCGTTAGTGCGAGAGGTCAGAGCCGGGGTATGCCCCGTGTAGCTGTACTTTTCTTTCTTGTCTATGTACTAGTTGTGGACTACTGCTGTTGTTATTTTATTGTTATCTTGTGGACCATGTATCATGTAAACTGTTAATTTATTTCCTGCTTAGTAATATAACTATTTATTTCTGTAATTATTTGTGATACTTGTGTAGTGTCCACACCATTCCTTTAACCCTTATGAATCTTTGGGCTCGTGGGTGGAGGTACGAGTCTCGGGTTATCGGGCCTTCCCGGTAATCGGATTCTCGGGTGGTTACATCACGCGTCGGAATTGTCTCGCGGCTTCTGCCCATTGTACTTCGGCCTCCTCGGCCCATTTGTAAAGCCCATGTGGCACTCATATAGCATGAAACCAGTTGAACACATGTACCGACTCAGGGCTCAACCTCTTCATGGCGCCCAGTTCCTTCAGTCACAACGGTGCCTCTGACACCCGACTGCCAGTCACACCGGGCCCCAAGCATGACCATCGAGGCCTCCTGACGCCCGCCTCCTTCAATCACAACGGTGCCTCCGACACCCGACTGCCAGTCACACCATGCCCCGAGCATGACCATCGAGGTCTCCCGGTGCCCGCCTCCTTCAGTCACAACTGTGCTATCACGCCCCGAACCGATAGCAGCGGAACGTGTCATTTGCTCGGAACGTGGGAGTTAAACAGTTGTGAACAATCAGAGCATGAAACACGAGACCAAATAATTTGGAGCAATAATAAAATTTTATTTTCAAATATAAGTCTCTTACAAATTTCAAACTCCAAATTAAAAGACTCAACTATATTACTATGTAAGAAAATGAAACGACGCACTAACGGACTTAAATAAGATAAACTAAACAAGAGACACCATGCTAGACTGAAGAAAGATAAAAGACTCGGGTCCACTAAATTTCAGAGCTCTCTGGCACACTTGTCCCTCCCGTGTGAGTCTCGGTCTCGCTAGCCACCGGCTTACCTGAAAAATGTTAGAATAAACAGGGTGAGCGAACGCTCAGTAGGATTTATATCTCAAGAACTAGCAATGCTTTAAGTAGTTACATGTTACATGAATGCAAGACTATTGTACATGAATGATCGCAAAATGAAATGAGAATATATCAATTAAAACAGGAGATGGAATTTCTAGCAAAATGGGATAAGCAAAATGTCAAGGAGAATATCAAGCATGTGTTTTATAGAATAATGTCACGAGATATTGGCTATTTAGAGTTCTAGTATGTACCACGACGAGTCACACACGCAAGTAATATGATGTAATGTCACGAGAGAGAGAGAGAGAGAGAGAGAGAGAGAGAGAGAGAGAGAGAGAGTGAGTGGAACGCCATTTATCTAGAATGACAAGTACTTCGGTGCAATGCCACACCGTGGTCAATTTAACTCCCATGGACACAAGTACTTTCAGGTGCTCCTCTCAGGACCTGACCGGGCCCTAAATGTGCAGGCATTGGTTCATGTTATATTTTTGGCATCCACTTTCGTTTATAGCCAATAGAATTCCAAGTAACAAGCTTTTGTAGGATAATAAGGTAGATTCATGAAATTTTATGAGCTCAAGGGCAGAACCCTTGAGTAAGGATGGACCTGCGATAAACCACGCAAAATCATGACAAGCGGGAACACTGGGTGAAATGCCGCCCACACAGGCTGTCGCCAAATACAGAATCAACGCCCACTGTAGTGGTCACCCATTCTTTGTACAACATGAGGAAATAGCGCCTTTTCGGACGGTCGCTCATTCAATGAGCGCCCACTCTTAAGGTCGTTATTTACTTGCACAGGACAAGCTTGAAGAAATAGTTCCCATCCAGACGGTCGCTCATTCAATGAGCGCCCACTGGCCTGGTCGCCCATTCAACCAGAGACATACTTCTCACAGATTTGCCAAAACAGCGCTCTATGAGGACCGGGTGTCATGCTCCTTGTGAGTCACATGACAAATAGAGTTCCGGGATTTTCAAGGTACAACCAGCTCAGATGGCCTTGAGAGAATCCAAGGCTACGTGGAGACTTACGGAGGTCCCAATGATAAAATTGCTAGTCCGAAGGAAGGAATATCCCCCAGAGGGCTCATTCGTCACCGAGAGTTAAGGGCTATGCGTGAAATGATAAGAAACATGGGGCTGTATCTACGGACTGAGACACAGTGCCAAAAGACCTGCGATATGGGCCAGGAAACACGCTATGGAAATCAGGAATATAGGGAATTGGCGACTCACTGAAATGTCGCATATTATAAATTCACGACCATCCAGAATGTCTCCAATTCAGTAATTTACCAGAAATAATAAGCAGGTTTCTGGAATTGGCGCCCAGACACTGGGGTGCCCATTTTACAGGGCCTGGAATTTAGCGCCCACCTGGTTGGTCATGTATTCCAGAATAAATATATTTTTCTTTCTTTTTCTTTTCCAGCATCATAAACGGGAATAATACACGAAAAAAATGACTTATTATTATGTCGTGTATTCTGTTAATAGGGTACAGGAAAATATATTTTTGCATGAAGTAATGCATAGGGGTGGCGACCCAGAGCTCAGTCACCATTTAAGAAGCGACAGTGTGGCTAGTCGCATGTTTAAAATTTTCAGGGAATGTGCGCCCAGGACCTTGGCCGTTCATTCTTCTCGTTGATCGAATTAGTTGTTTTAGGGAACAGCAACTGAGTTTCTGGATTGACAAAATCACATGGAACAGAGTATATGGTCATGTAAAGAAAATTAATAGGAGTCTACTAGCCTACTTATACATGATTTTTAACATTAGAATTGCATCATTACTGTTTTAGAAGATGGGTGATTTATTTAATCATGTTGCGAGAAATAGCAACTGCTTTGGTGGTCGTGCAATAATGGACGACTTAGCGAACGGTCGCCCATTTTACATAGGCGACGACCCACACAGTCGTTCATTAAATATGCGACTTCCTCATTGGTCGCATTTTCCCATGCAAGCAGAACAAATGAGAAAACTGTAAAAAACAGAAGACTATATGTATTATTCCTAGCATGCATGACTATTACTACGATTTGGGCCTTCATTCCTTGAGATTTCCTACCTTTTTGGGTGGGAAAACGAGGTAGAAGGCTCCACATAGGAAGGAGAAAGGAAGCAGAGGTACGCCACAGCGGGGTGAAGGATGGAAGTCGACCACGCCTTCTCCACGTACGACCAACACGATCTCGTAGACAAGAGGAACAGGGGATGACGAACATAGGAGGATGCCCACCTATTGATGTAGTGCCCCAGAATTTATTTGATAATTTTATGGCATTATTAGCAATTAAATAGACTAATTTGGAGTTATTAATCAATATAAGGCCAAATGGTGTTAATCAATTAACCCAACTCACTTAATTAAAGTCTAAAGGGTTTTAAGATCAGGCCCATTTAGTTTGGCCCATATTCTAGAAGGTTATTAAGCTTATCCTCGGAATTATAAGGATAAATACAACTTAATACAGATAATCAGGCGGATAATGAATAGAAGAGTTTGATTTCCCTTGAACTCTGGGAACGAGTAATGTAACGGTCTATCGCGACACCGTCACATGACTATAACGCACTGGCCATAGACCGTTACATCCTGTTAGTTCCATAAAAGAAAGAACAAGTACAAAGATTAAAACTTTGGACTCTTATCCACTAAGGATCGACTGGGTAAGAGTTGTAATAATACTGAGGACTCTTAGAGACTAGGATTTGATGAAATAAGGACTCTAAACTCGATCTAATCCTCAAACCCTAGCCTAAACTCTATAAATAGGGCATAATTTTAAACTGTGTGACCCTTACTTTTGGGACGTAAAGAAGCAAGGTAAGGAGTCATTATCTCTGGTAAATTCTTTAGAAGTATTTGTTTACAATACTCTAGACAAACTCCCCTCCAAATTTCACATCTTTAAGTCAAGAGGTCGTGGAGTTAGAACATAAGAAAGTTGCTGGAAAAGTCACAAGAGGAAGAGAAGAACTAGGGCAAGGTTCTCAACCAAATTCAGGAACTACAGTCTAAGTAAGAGGTAGGTTATCTCATGAACGGCAAAAATAACTTGATAGGACTAAGAGCCTCTGTTTTGATTGGATTTCATGCATGCTAGATCATCAATTTCATGTTTTATTGGTTCTATGCATATCATGTTTCCCTTAGCCCTAACTAAAGATTAAAGACTTGACTATCCATCTATTCATCAATACCCATGCATATAGACAACCTTTACTTTGTTAACATATCTAGAAACTCATGATGTTTTGATAAAAGACATGATGTGAGTTGATCTCTTAGCTTCTATAGTTGTTTCCTGTTAAGCAGAGACTGTAACGCATCACAGAAGGACCGTCACTTCCATGTAACGGCCCCACGACAGACTGTTATACTCCCTGATTGGATTTGGGTTTCACGGTTGATTATAACGCGCTTGGACAGACGCGTTACATTCATGTAACGGCTGGGTCCTGACCGTCACCATCACAGTGACGCCCCATCTCCAGACCGTTATACTCTGTGTTCTGTCAACCCCAAGACAGAATATAACCTGCCAATATTATTATTGTTAAAGCCTAGTTACCTAAGTTTTAACCTGATCATGTGATTTTAAGGTTATTTGATCATTCATGATAGGTATTGCATGGTTTGTTATCTCACTTTTACTTGTGTTATGTTAATGAAGCCAAAGTATATAGTTTTGTATTATAAAGCATGATTTTTTAACTTTGTATTGACGGAGTTGTCATTATGATTTTTAAATTTGATTATACATATCTCTCTCTGTCAATAGAGTCAATTCTATAAGTACATGGCACATATTCCGGTATGTTGTCATTAGTTCACACTTTGCACTATAGGAACACAATCTTGGACATGAGGACCTCTCTATTGGATATTCCTTCCAATGGACTAGGAAATCATTATTTCAAGGCCTCCGTAATTCTCCGCGAGCCTGGGATTCCCACTAGGATGCTGAGTTGGTTGTACCATTAAAGCCCAATAACTAGAATACACTATCATGGTTTCTGATTCTCTTAATGTAACGGCCTTGCACTGGACCGTCAGGCTCACATAACAGCCCAAGGCGTGACCGTCAAATTCCTCTGAGTCTATTTTATCTTGCTGGACTCTGGTTACTGTAACGGCCCATTCTGGACGCGTTACATGGTGTAACGGCCCAGTAAACGACCGTTACATAGCTTATATATGTTAACCCAAGGTTTGACCAAGGGTTGATATTTTAATGATTCTAGACAAACCTTGATGATCTAGAACCTATCATATTGCTTAAGAAACTTAATATAATGAATAAACGATAAAAGAATGTACCGTTATGCTGTCGATTTATTTCTATGAGCATAACCTTGTTTAAGTCGTTTTCTTGACTCCTACATTCCTATGTTGAAGCATTCATTCATTGATTTTTGTTATCATGGAATTATTAGAAGTGCTATATTCTTGGCCATACTTTACTGTTATACTGCGTAGAAGTAGCTTAATTTATAACTGAAGATGCGATCGAGCACTGATTGTGTTCAAGGGCTTTATGCTAGTCCCCTCGACTGATTGCTGGAAACATACTATTTTATAAACCATAGGGTATGATGCTACTGGTGTCGCATTGCGCTGGGAGTACTATTTTTATAAATAAGTGAAGATCCACGATACGATACGATACGACATAACATGACATTCTTGCTTGATATTCCACAGAAATTCACGAAGCACTTGCTCATAAGCATAAGATGCTAAAGTGATGAATATGTGGCTTGCTAGTACATTCTCGATATATTCTTGCTCAGCCAAATATCATGTTCATGTTATATTCTTGCTAGTTCATTCTTGATCATTCTATCTTATCTTGTTACTTTGGTTTGATCGCATGATTGATTCGCATTCGCATGATTTTACCTCATTCTTTAGAACTAAAATGTTAATTACTTTAATAGTGCCTTCATGTTGATGCGAAGATACCTACTGGGCAAGTGTGCTCATTACCTATTTCCAATGTTTTTCAGGAGATGGTAATAGTTCGAATTCGGATTCGGGTGATTCAAGTAGCGGGTCCGAGAGCGATTGAATGTTATTATGACAAGAGTGAAGACATAGGAAGTCTAAATTGTCTAGATTGAGTCAATGTGATTTTCCTATTTCTTGAGTCTAGTAGAATGAAAATCAAATTAGTGATTGTATCTTGAATATTGATCTTTTATGAAATAAAGTTGAAGTTTGATTTAAATTCTGTGCAATTGCATTTGTGTGTGTGATTCTCTTGCGCTCTGATTGTTCTTGCTTGCAAGAGGCTTACCATGCCGGCTGTTCGCGCTCCCCGAGCGAGTCTTCCGCCGTAAATAAGGCTCGGAGCATGACAATCGATCTCACGAGCAGCAAACAACTCTTGCTCATTTTGGAGGGACACGTTTTATAGAAGAAGGGTGTCTTCTGAAGGCTTTAAAGTCATAAAGGAGTAAGCTCTTTAACCTTCTCTCGACGTTACTTGGTCCCTTCCTTATTAACAGCCGCTATCCCTATTTTAGTTAGAAAACCCTAAACGTTAACCCCTCCCTGCAATGTATAATGGGTTTTGGGGTTAATAACGGTGATGATCGAGCGGGATCAGAGGCTACTAACGGGAAGGTTTTATGACCTTCCGTGCGTTGCCAAAATGCCTTGCCATATTATCAGCCGCCTGCTGTGTTTGCCTTCCTGAAACCCTAAAGCCATTCGCATGGACTGGCTTGTTCGAATGGGCATATGGGTCACCATGTTGCATGCACGTTAATGGGTTGGCTGGTGGTGTTCGAAAGGGTACATGAGGCATGCAAACGGGTTTTGGATTTACTACTACGTGGCTTTGCTTTGGTGGATGTGTGAGGCCCACATTAATGCATGTGGGTTCCCTTCACGTGTTTGGGTTAAGGCCTTGAGATATATATAGATAGCTATTTGAAATGTATCTAGTTATACGTATTATTCTCTGTTGGCCTCCTTTGTACATATAGTTATGGGTCTTGAAAGTTCACAGTGTTAAGACCCATTTAATATGTATGGGTTTAGTAATAGGTTAAGGCCTTTGTTGTTTATATATTTTATTTGGCCTTCTTATACAAGTATTTAGGAGTTTTATTTTAATATCTCAAATATCTTGATACATAACCAAGCTTATTTATTAAACCTTATATACCTGACTTATATCTATTAATAGTTTGCATATATATATATATATATATATATATATATATATATATATATATATATATATATATATATATGTATATATATAAGGCCCATTAGCCTTAAGCTAACTTCATATGCAAGGCCCATGTGACTATTGGGTTTACCATTAGTGTTTTTATATACAACATACACTAGGGTCTTGGTAGTACTTCATACAGAGGCTTCATTTCTTATAATTTCCTTCACTTTATTTACCTTATTAATTATTGTCTTGGGTATCGGAGTCGGGTTCGATCCTATGAAAGTCTTTATATGTGTGGATGTGTATACATATTTCTGGAATAAGATTCCTTCAAAATATTTGGATTGTATTTCCAATTTGAGCCGCAATTAGATAAAAGGATATACTCAATTTTCATTACTCAATTATTTATTTATACCACTATTGATGCCCATAATCATGCATTTTTAGAGTCAAGAGGGTCCTAGCAAGTTCGTACCTTTAACGTTTCTATCTTATTTAAGGTACATTGATTTATTTTTGCTATTTCCATTTTACATTTATCAGAATTATTCTCATTTTCATTCCATGGCTAATATTTATTCTCTATTTAAATTTTCGGGGTGCCACACCGTCCCCCACTTAAAAGACTTTGGTCCCCAAATTCACATCACCTTTTAGTCCAGACGGGAGAACTAGCTATAATTCATTATGATACTACGCACGTAAAAAAGTAATCTAAAATATATTGAATGGAAAAGATCTAATTTAGGATTGAGGATGAGGGGTACCTTCCACAACTTCTCCTTTGGCGAGTTTCGCTAAAGCTTGAGTTTCTCCTGGAAGCTTCTTGGTCAGAACAGGGCATACAGCTATCTTATGGTCTAAGCTCCCGCAACGAAAACTTGCTCCCGACTTCCACCAACACTTCTCCGATTGGTGACTATACTTCCCACAAAACTTACACCTACCTTGAGAGGAATCTGTCGGAGTAACCCAACCTCCCCCTTTCTTACACTTCTTGCATTTCTTGCACTTCTTACACTCTTGGGTACTACTGCTTATGTTTGGCCTTTTATTTGTTGTAGCGAACTTCTCGAAATTATTGGCTTGGTCTTCCCCTTCAGCTCTCTCTTTTTCTTCAACCGCCTTTTCTAACTCCTGAGTCTTCTAACAAGGTCTGCATAGGCTTGGACGTCCACCAAGACCATCTCAGGGACAAAGTTCGGCTTAGATGCCTCCATTTTATTTAAGTTCCTACAAAAGTAATTGGGGAGATTAAGTATTAATTCAAGGGTTATGATGGTTATTTATGACGAAACTTAGGTATTTTATCCTTCTTTTATACTTTAACCCCAAGCTCTACCCAAATCTCACGGAATTTCCTATAGGATGACCGACAAGGGTACTCAACCTATCTCTTGGACTTAATACCCTAAGGATTTAGAAGTCGAGACTCTGATACCACCTCTGTCACGTCCCAAATCGATAGCAGCGGATCATATCGTTTGCTCGGAATGTGACAATTACACAGTCGTGAACAATCAGAGCATGAAACACGAGACCAAATAATTTGGAGCAATAATAAAATTTTATTTTAAAATATAAGTCCCTTACAAATTTCAAACTCCAAAATAAAAGACTCAACTATATTACTATGAAAGAAAAGGAAACGACGCACTAACGGACTTAGATAAGATAAACTAAATAAGAGACACCATGCTAGACTCAAGAAAGATAAAAGACTCGGGTCCACTAAATTTCAGAGCTCTCTAGCACACTTGTCGCTCCCGTGTGAGTCTCTGTCTCGCTAGCCACCGGCTTACCTGAAAATATTGGAATAAACTGGGTGAGCGAACGCTCAGTAGGATTTATATCTCAAGAACTAGCAATGCTTTAAGTAGTTACATGTTACATGAATGCAAGACTATTGTACATGAATGCTCGCAAAACGAAATGAGGATATATCAATTAAAATAGAAGATGGAATTTCTAGCAAAACGGGATAAGCAAAATGTCAAGGAGAATATCAAGCATGTGTTTTATAGAATAATGTCACAAGATATTGGCTATTTAGAGTTCTAGTATGTACCACGACGAGTCACGCAGGCAAGTAATATGATGTAATGTCACGAGAGAGAGAGAGAGTGAGTGGAATGCCATTTATCTAGAACGACAAGTACTTCGGTGCAATGCCACACCGTGGTCAATTTAACTCCCATGGGAACAGTACCTTTGGGTGCTCCTCCCAGGACCAGACCGGGCCCTAAATGTGTAGGCATTGGTTCATGTTATATTTTTGTCATCCACTTTCGTTTATAGCCAATAGAATTCCAATTAACAAGCTTTTGTAGGATAATAAGGTAGATTCATGGAATTTTATGAGCTCAAGGGTAGAACCCTTGAGTAAGGATGGACCTGCGATAAACCACGCAAAATCATGACAAGCGGGAACACTGGGTGAAATGGCACCCACACAGGCCGTCGCCAAATACAGAATCAACGCCCACTGTACTGGTCGCCCATTCTTTGTACAACATGAGGAAATAGCGCCTTTTCGGATGGTCGCTCATTCGATGAGCACCCACACTTAAGGTCGCTATTTACTTGCACAAGACAAGCTTGAAGAAATAGCTCCCATCCAGACGGTCGCTCATTCCATGAGCGCCCACTGGCCTGGTTGCCCATTCAACCAGAGACATACTTCTCACAGATTTGCCAAAACAACGCTTTATGAGGGCCGGGTGTCATGCTCCTTGTGAGTCACATGACAAACAGAGTTCCAGGATTTTCAAGATACAACCAACTCAGACGGCCTTGAGAGAATCCAAGGCTACGTGGAGACTTACGGAGGTCCCAATGACAAAATTGCTAGTTTGAAGGAAGGAATATCCCCCGGAGGGCTCATTCGTCACCGAGTGTTAAGGGCTATGCGTGAAACGATGAGAAACATGGGGATGTATCTACAGACTGAGACACAGTGCCAAAAGACCTGCGGTATGGGCCAGGAAACACGCTATGGAAATCACGAATACAGGGAATTGGCGACTCGCTGAAATGTCACATATTATAAATTCACGACCATCCAGAATGTCTCCAATTTAGAAATTTACCGAAAATAATAATCGAGTTTCTAGAATTGGCGCCCAAACACTGGGGTGCCCATTTTACAGGGCCTGGAATTTAGAGCCCACCTGGTTGGTCGCGTATTCCAGAATAAATATATTTTTCTTTCTTTTTCTTTTCCAGCATCATAAACGGGAATAATACACAAAAAAAATTACTTATTATTATGTCGTGTATTCTGTTAACAGGGTACAGGAAAATATATTTTTGCATGAAGTAATACATAGGGGTGGCGACCCAGAGCTCAGTCACCATTTAAGAAGCGACAGTGTGGCTAGTCGCATGTTTAAAATTTTCAGGGAATGTGCGCCCAGTACCTTGGTCGCGCATTCTTCTCGTTGATCGAATTAGTTGTTTTAGGGAACAGCAACTGAGTTTCTGGATTGACAAAATCACATGGAACAGAGTATATGGTCATGTAAAAAAAATTAACAGGAGTCTACTAGCATGCTTATACATGATTTTTAACATTAGAATTGCATCATTACTGTTTTAGAAGATGGGTGATTTATTTAATCATGTTGCGAGAAATAGCCACTGCTTTGGTGGTCGTCAATAATGGACGACTTAGTGAACGGTCATCCATTTTACATAGGCGACGACCCACACAGTCGTTCATTAAATATGCGACTTCCTCATTGGTCGCCTTTTCCCATGCAAGCAGAACAAATGAGAAAACTGCAAAAAACAGAAGACTATATGTATTATTCCTAGCATGCATGACTATTACTACGATCTGGGGCTTCATTCCTTGAGATTACCTACCTTTTTGGGTGGGAAAACGAGGTACAAGGCTCCACGTAGGAAGGAGAAAGGAAGCAGAGGTACGCCGCAGCGAGGTGAAGGATGGAAGTCGACCACGCCTTCTCCACGTACGACCAACACGATCTCGTAGACAAGAGGAACAGGGGACGACGAACACAGGAGGATGCCCACCTATCGATCTCACGAGCAGCAAACAACTCTTTCTTGTTTTGGAGGGACACGTTTTATAGAAGAAGGGTGTCTCCCGAAGGCTCTAAAGTCATAAAGGAGTAAGCTCTTAAACCTTCTCTCGACGTTACTTGGTCCCTTCCCTATTAACAGCCGATATCCCTATTTTAGTTAGAAAACCCTAAATGTTAACCCCTCCCTGCAATGTATAATGGGTTTTGGGGTTAATAACGGTGATGATCGAGCGGGTTCAGAGGCTACTAACGGGAAGGTTTTATGACCTTCCGTTAATTGCCAAAATGCCTTGCTATATTGTAGAAACCCGATAATTTAAAATGAGAAATAAATTTTTTTAAATAAATAATACAATTAAATTTTTTTAAGAACTGATTAAATTAAAAACTAGAGTAGTGAAGATTAGTGAATTTATTTGAAATTACTTGAAGTAGATTGAAATTAAATGCTTTAACCCTTAGATAAATCATAGGAAGCCCAATAAAAGTCCATATAATGGACTATGATTATAATTGGCCCATTGGATAATCCATAATTGGTTGGATTAAAGGATTAAAGGATTTATTAATGGATAATTAGACCAAAATTCGTAACACATGTTTAATATGGCATTTAAGAGATTATAATAACCTCATTTCTAGAAGATTGACTCAAACATCAACCCTTACCTAACAGCCCACCTTGGACCAACTGTTTTCACATTGTTTTCACACCAAAGATGGGCTAGATTAAAAAGAGAAATGGAATTTTTCTTCTAATTCGGACTTAATGGGTTAGGTAAAATTAGGTGAGGAATCTTGAGAAAATTGGCCAAGTTTATTTCTGATCTAATCCCACGGACGAGACAAAGTCCAAATATAAACCGGTATTATAATGATCAGGTGCTGGCATTCACCAATACAGGGTCTATTACAATTAGGGGCAATCATACCGTCGTGAGAACCCCTAAGTGTGTAGCCAAATAATGATGTTCCATGAGGGGCTGTCATATCATCATGATCTCCCCTAGTGCATTGGCCAATCCTATTGAGTGTTGGTAGAAGTGATTATTCTACTTCTATATTGTTTAAAGTTCAAGTGATTGCTCTACTTTGATATTGCTTAAAGTTCATCATGAATGTTCTTGAATTGTCTTAATGATAGTACCCATCATCTCATCATGAAAGCTCTTGATATATTTCTGGAAATGACCACCATCTTGTCTACTATCATGATCTTCAAATTATTTTGTTATCTTGAAATTACTTGAAATTCCTTATACAAAAAACTTCATACTTGAAATTCATGATCAACTACTTCCGGACACAAATTGTTTAAATTGTTAAATACTTAAAGATTGCCTAGCTTTAGAGATATAAAATCCTACTGAACTCTTTGCTCACCCTACGTTTTGGTTATTTGTTTCAGGAAAGGAAAATGGACAAGGGAATGGACAAGTGTGAAAGAGTGATTTACCTAGGTTTATGTAGATCAATAGTTACTCTTACAAGAATCATGAAATTCAGAAAATTGTATCATGCCTTTTTAAGGCTTATGAATGATTATGTAAAACCTTATTTGATGGAATAAAAGTGTTATTTACCTCTATCTCTTTGCCTTAGAATTAAATTTGTTAATTCTCTGATCGATACGAGTGCCTCGAAACTGCTCGCGCCTCCGATTTTTCGCGTCGGGACGTGACAGTTTTAGTGGTATCAGAGGCTAGGTTACATAAAACCTAGGATTCTTAAACTTAGATTAGGTTTCCCTTGGTATAGGTTCTAGATCAACATCTAGAAATTTGGTTAAGATCTTAAAACCTTCCCGGTAAGATTGGGTAGAAACACGGGTTAAGTTTTAAAAAGAATGAATTATCAAGAAATAAATACCAAGGAAAAATAATTAAACCCTGTAACTATGGTTTCAGGCTAAATCTAGCAAATGGCCCCCGAGAGAGCGCGATGGTGCGAGATGCAACACACTGTCCAAGGATTAACACAAGCCTTGCAACAAGTTGCACAAGGTGGAGCACGGCATGGAGCCGGGAATTTACATCGAAGATTTCAAAAGATGAATCTCCCGAAGTTTAGTGGATCTACTGACCCGGATGAAGCGGAGAATTGGGTGCAAGAAGTAGAGAGAACCTTTAAGGTAATGCAATGCACCGATGAAGAGAAGGTATTACTTGGGATCTATCAACTAGAAAAGGATGTCCGAGCATGGTGGGTATCTGTCGAAGCAATCTTACCTAATGAACAAGTTACATGGGATGAGTTCTTAGAACATTTTAAGGAGAAGTATTTCTCGGAAAGAATCCGCGAGAAGAAGGCCATGGAGTTCACAGCATTAAAACAACGTAGCTTATTCGTAGCAGATTATGAAGCGACATTTTCTAGATTGGCTCGATATGCCCCACACCTAGTTTGTACGGAGAAAATGAGAGCAAGAAGATTTACGAACGGATTAAAGGTGGAGCTCATTCCTCAATTGGCCCCATTGGAGATTCAAACTTATACAGAAATGGTTAGGAAAGCACAAATTCTAGAAGATGCTATGGATATGGTGGAACGGATAAAAGGGAAAGTCACCAAGAAGGAGTTAGTGAATGGATCCAAGAGCAAGGAACTCGTGAATGACAAGAAAAGGTTCAATGGAGGTAACGATTTCCGTAAAAATAAGAAGCCTCGGAATGATGAACAAATTATTTTGGTCAAGGAAAAATGTGAGCATTGTAAGAAAGGAAGGCACAACCCAGATGAATGTTGGTATAAACTTGGGAAGTGCATCCGTTGCGGAAGCTTCGATCATAAGATTACCCGTTGTCCACTCTTAAAGAAAGGAGCGCCGCAAATATTGGAAGGTAACTTTATAAATCTATCTCGTCCATGATGGCATAGTTTAGATATGGTGAACTTAACACTTGACATGTTATAAAAATGATCTAGTTAGAATGCATAGTTTGGATATGGTAATTTTACCCCACAATTACGGAGAGAAAATCATGTGAATTTGGGGACCAAATTCTTTTAAGTGGGGAAGGATGTAGAAACTCGATAATTTAAAATGAGAAATAATTTTTTTAAATAAATTATACAATTAAATTTTTTTAAGAAATGATTAAATTATAAACTAGAGTAGTGAAGATTAGTGAATTTACTTGAAGTAGATTGAAATTAAATGCTTTAACCCTTAGATAAATCATAGGAAGCCCAATAAAAGTCCATATAATGGACTATGATTACAATTGGCCCATTGGATAATCCATAATGGGTTGGATTAAAGGATTAAAAGATTTATTAAAGGATAATTAGACCAAAATTCGTAACACATGTTTAATATGGTATTTAAGGGATTATAATAACCCCATTTCTAGAAGATTGACTCAAAAATCAACCCTTACCTAACAGCCCACCTTGGAGCAGCTGTTTTCACATTATTTTCACACCAAAGATGGGCTAGATTAAGAAGAGAAGTGGAATTTTTCTTCTAATTCGGACTTAATGGGTTAGGTAAAATTAGGTGAGGAATCTTGACAAAATTGACCAAGTTTTGACTATAAATAGAACCTCAATCAACCCAAAAATCATCCCTGGAGGCTTAAACTATGCTGGTGTGAAGATTGAAGGAGATTTGAAGGAAGATTTGAAGAATCAAAGACTTTTTATTTATTCCGAATTATTTTTTCCTTTTTCTTTGGAAGTAATTAAAGGTAGGTATCTCTCAGGCTAAATTCTAATTAAAACATGCTAGATTGTTCCTTTTTCAATGCTCTTTCCATTGATACCTTATTCATTAAATTTCATTGAGAAATCAGTGAGTTATAGCCATTTTAGTGAAGAAAAATCAAAAGTAACAGAAAAAGTGTCGACCTATAAGGTCGACACTCGGGATCACGATTTCTGTCAAAGAATCGAAAACTTAGTGTAAATTGTCGACCTCCCGGGTCGACACTTTTTCACGACTGAAAAGTGTCGACCTCCTAGATCGACACTTTTTCACGGCCATTCTGTTTTAAGAACAAAACCGCACACAGGAAAAAAGTGTCGACCTCCCAGGTCGACACTTTCATCCCGCAAACAAAAGTCTTTTCCTGACTTTTATATATATATATATATATACACACACACACACACACTTATACCATACCATACCATACCATACCTCACCACAGTGCGGTCCGGTCCAGTCCGGTGCGGCACGGCACAAATAAATAAATAAATATACTAAGATTTTCGTATCCATTCAATTCAACACACAACTCGAGCCCACACCCTATGCCCCTTGGGTTCTGACCCAAGGGTGAGCTCTCCAACATACAAAGCCATGAAAGTTTTTAAAACTTCCAATATGAGACTAAAGATTAGTCACTATACAATAGAAATTATAACATTTAGAAATTCACATTAATTGTAAGTATTTAGTTACCAAAAGAAAGGAAAGGCGATATTAGCATGTTTTAATTCTTACAGCATGTTAAAAATTATTTTTTGTAGAATAAAATTATTTTTTTGCATGTAAAAATCTATTTTTAACCATATTAGTAAATTAATACATGAAAAATATTTCCAGCATGTTAAAAATGACTTCCAACATGATAAAATTATTTTATACATACTGAGATATAAAAACTATTTTCAGCATGTTAAAATCTATTTAAACTATTTTTTTGTGCATGTTAAACCTAATTTCCTATTAAATAATTAGTAAATTGATGTATGAAAATTACTTCCAGCATGATAAAAATTATTTCTAGAATGTTATAATTATTTTTAGCATGTTATAATTATTTTCAGTATATTAAAACTATTTTTCAGCATGATAATTCTATTTTTCTATCAAATAATTAGTAAATAAATACAAAAAAATAATTTTCAACATGATAAAAATTATGTTGTTATCAGGGAATTTCTATCATCAGCATGGTAAACTTATCTTTATCACCTTATCAGTAAATCAATGTGTGAGAATTATTTTAGTATGTTAAGTATTAATTTTAGCATGTTAAAAATTAAATCTAACATGAAAAATTTATTTTTTATCATCTTATCAGTAAAGTAACATATAAAAATCATTTTCAGCATGTTAAAGTTATTTTCAGCAAGTTAGAATTATTTTCAGCATAAAAATCTATTTTCATAACAAAATTTTGATTTTTAAATAATGAATCACCGTTTTTGGCTAAACTAATGCATCTCTAATGTACAAAAATTTTCTGAAAATATGTCTAAATACTTGTAAACCAAATGCACATAAGATTAAACCATGGAATTAAATTAATTCTATTAAACTCTAATTACTTGAATTTCTTCCTAGTTATCATTCTTTCTTGAATTCAACGACTTAATGTCGTTAAACATGAAGCCTTAAAATTATCATTTACTCCTCTTGCTACTTCTGAGATTTTTGCCAGATCTGTACTTATTTATAAAAAGTTTATTTCTTGAAACTCATTGGCCATATATGTGGAATTAATCGAGTTAAATGTCAGGGGCTATGGGTCCCAATTAAATGACATTTAAATGCTATTGTATAAATGAGGGGTTCTGATCTGATCCCACGGGCGAGACAAAGTCCAAATATAAACCGGTATTATAATGATCAGGTGCTGGCATTCACCAATCCAGGGTCTATTATAATTAGGGGCAATCATACCGTCGTGAGAACCCCTAAGTGTGTAGCCAAATAGTGATGTTCCATGAGGGAATGTCATATCGTCATGATCTCCCCTGGTGCATTGGCCAATCCTATTGAGTGTTGGTAGAAGTGATTATTCTACTTCTATATTGTTTAAAGTTCAAGTGATTGCTCTACTTCGATATTGCTTAAAGTTCATCATGAATGTTTTTAAATTGTCTTAATGATAGTACCCATCATCTCATCATGAAAGCTCTTGATATATTTCTGGAAATGACCACCGTCTTGTCGACTATCGTGATCTTGAAATTACTTGGAAATTTCTTATACAAAAAACTTCATACTTGAAATTCATGATCAACTACTTCCGGACACAAATTATTTAAATTGTTAAATACTTAAAGATTGCCTAGCTTTAGAGATATAAAATCCTACTGAGCTCTTTGCTCACCCTACGTTTTGGTTATTTGTTTCAGGAAAGGAAAATGGACAAGGGAATGGACAAGAGTGAAAGAGTGATTTGCTTAGGTTTATGTAGATCAATAGTTACTCTTACAAGAATCATGAAATTCGGAAAATTTTATCATGCCTTTTTAAGGCTTATGAATGATTATGTAAAACTTTATTTGATGGAATAAAAGAGTTATTTACCTCTATCTCTTTGCCTTAGAATTAAATTTGTTAATGCTCTGATCGATACGAGTGCCTCGAAACTGCTCGCGCCTCCGATTTTCCGCGTCGGGACGTGACAGTATCAGTCGCCTGCTATGTTTGCCTTCCTGAAACCCTAAAGCCATTCGCATGGACTGGCTTGTTCGAATGGGCATATGGGTCACCATGTTGCATGCACGTTAATGGGTTGGCTGGTGGTGTTCGAAAGGGTACATGAGGCATGCAAACGGGTTTTGGATTTACTACTATGTAGCTTTGCTTTGGTGGATGTGTGAGGCCCACATTAATGCATGTGGGTTCCCTTCACGTGTTTGGGTTAAGGCCCTGAGATATATATAGATAGCTATTTGGAATGTATCTAGTTATACGTATTATTCTCTGTTGGCCTCCTTTGTGCATATAGTTATGGGTCTTGAAAGTTGACAGTGTTAAGACCCATTTAATATGTATGGGTTTAGTAATAGGTTAAGGCCTTTGTTATTTATTTATTTTATTTGGCCTTCTTATACAAGTATTTAGGAGTTTTATTTTAATATCTCAAATATCTTGATACATAACCAAGCTTATTTTTTAAACCTTATATACGTGACTTATATCTATTAATAGTTTGCATATATATATATATATATATAAGACCCAATAGCCTTAAGCTAACTTCATATGCAAGGCCCATGTGGCTATTGGATTTGCCATTAGTGTTTTTATATACAACATACACTAGGGTCTTAGTAGTACTTCATATAGAGGCTTCATTTCTTATAATTTCTTTCACTTTATTTACCTTATTAATTATTGTCTTGGGTATCAAAGTCGGGTTCGATCCTATGAAAGTCCTTATGTGTGTGGATGTGTATACATATTTCAGGAATAAGATTCCTTCGAAATATTTGGATTGTATTTGTAATTTGAGCCGCAATTAGATAAAAGGATATACTCAATTTTTATTACTCAATTATTTATTTATACCTCTATTGAGGCCCATAATCATGCATTTTTAGAGTCAAGAGTGTCCTAGCAAGTTCATACCTTTAACGTTTCTATCTTATTTAAGGTCCATTGATTTATTTTAGCTATTTCCATTTTACATTTATCAGAATTATTCTCATTTTCATTCCATGGCTAATATTTATTCTCTATTTAAATTTTCGGGGTGCTACCGGTGCCCCCGGCACCCGACTGCCAGCTACTCCAATCACATCAGGGCTCGCGACGCCCGACCATTCAACAACCACAGTCACAACGGTGCCCCTGGCACCCGGCTGCCAGCTACTCCAATCACATCGGGGCCCACGGCGCCTGACCATTCAACAACCTCAGTCACAACGGTGCCCCTGGCACCAGGCTGTCAGCTACTCCAGTCACATCGGGGCCCACGACGCCCGACCATTCAACAACCTCAGTCACAACGGTGCCCCCGGCACCCGACTGCCAGCGACTCGGAGCGCGGAAGATACTCGGATATGCGCGACGAGTTTATATCAATCATGTCAATCAGAGTAGTAGTGTATTCGACACCAAAATAAAGATGCGCAAAAGTAAAGATAACCCAATCCTTTATTTCATAATAGATAGACTATTACAAATCCAATACTCTATTCAATTAAAAAGGAAAAGTACATAGTTGACTCAAGAAAATAGGAAAAAGACTAGATGACACTTGGAGAAGTTCTATCTCTTTCACTCTTGACTTTCCCCATCAGATTGACCTTCTTCGTCGGACTTACCTGAAAAGTAAGGGACAAACACAGAGTGAGAGAACGCTCAGTAGGAAATTATATCTCAGCAACTAGCAAGGGGTTTAAGTATTTATATCTTTCATGAATGCACTATAGCTATGCATGCTCGCATAAAACAACAAGATAGAGAGAGAATTTATCAATAAGACAGCAAGATGAACTAGTCATGAGCTTTCAAGAAAAGATAACAAGATATTCAAGCTAGTATTTTTAACAAGTCATGTCAAGAATTTGGCTATCATGTTTCAAGCAAGCAAGTAATTACCCTTTCTCGGGTCACGCAATTCATGTCAAGTCAAGTACGAGTCAAGTACAAGATTTGTGTGGAATGTCCAATCAAGCTAGTCATGCACTCGGTATAATGCCAGATACCTTATCATTCAACTCCTATGGGCACAAGTACTTTCGGGTGCTCCTCCCAGGACCAGATCGGGCCCTATATGCGCAGGCACTTATCATGTATTTTGACATCCACTCTTGTATATATATATAGCCAATAGGGAATTTCAACAATTTAAGCTTGTAGACACGTAGGATAACTTTGAGAGAATGGAGTCTAAAAATACGACATTGGACATAGATAGGCGATAACAACGGTACAATCACGATGAACGATAAAACTAGGTGGAATTAGGTTCCCTTAACTCGGGTACCATGACAAGTATGGACATTCTTTATATAGAATTGAGGTCCACATGAACAGTACATCAAAGGCAAGATACCCTCATTCTTATTATAGAATTGAGGTCCACAAGAACATCAACAAATGGCATGATATCATCATCCCATTTAGAATTCTCATGATATACTCTTTGCATATCATAAGGGCCGGTATACCATGTTTCTTTAGAGTGACATGGCATTCAATAGTGTAATGGGTTTTTAGGGTACAACCAGCTCAGTCGGCCTTGAGGGAATCCAAGGCTCGAGGAGTCTTACGGAGGTCTCTATGACTAACTCACTAGTCCAAAGGAACGGAATGTCCAATGGAGAGCTTGTATGTCAATGAGAGTTGAGGGTGATCGATAAAACATCATGAAACGTGGGACTATACTCACGGAGTGGAGATATAGTGCCGATATACATATATATAGATATACTGAAACCATCGGTTATCAGAAACAGGCAAAAACATTTTTTCAGGAAAATAACGACTTAAGTAAAGTCACTACTCAAGTAATTAACGCCTTCCGTCAGGGCGTTTATCTATTTTACTTTTTGCAAAATTTTAATATTTCAGTATTTTACCAAAAACGCGCCTTGGTGAAGGGCGTTTATTTACAATGTGACGACGTAATCAGTGGTCGTCCATTCTTTCCTTCTATTTTTACAGAGTATATATTTTCAGAATTTTCTCAAAACACGCCCTGGACAGGGGCGTTACTTTTCAATTCACGTCCTGAACAGGGGCGTTAGTCAAGTGAGAGACGACCTATAAAGGGTCGTGAATTTAAGAATTTACAATATTTCAGGAAATAAAATTCCAAGAGACAAGAGACATGATCATGACAGAAAATTAGCAGGAATTCACAGGTCGAGTCATGCAATATATATTAGATTGGATATTTCATATCTATTGAATTTTTAACGTGGATCAATTATTAATTACATGTGATTTTCATGAGATTAACGCCTACAAGGCAGGGCGTCAAATCTGAAATTGACGACCTAGTGCAGGTCGTTTCTTTAAAGTAGCGCCCTGGACACGGGCGTCTCTTGCAAAAATATTACAGAAACGTGTAGAAACTATCAGGAAACTTATATACATGACATGAATGATGTGTTACTATGAATTTAACTTGTTTGGGCTACGTTGCTTGAGAAAACCTACATTGATAAAGATTTGAACGGATGCAGGTTCTGTGAAGAAAGAACGATACTCTGTTTTATAAACAGAGTCTTTTGAATCTTTCGAACAGTAGCAGCAGCAAGGGTAGTAATAGGTTGCAGATGAAGAACCCTCAATTCTTCAGTAGGTTATGATGACTTCCCTACAGAGAAATAAGATGAAGAAACATTAGTTTTTCTTCATAATACTTACTGAAGGTAGAGGAAAGAAGAACTTACCCTTTTGTTCTTCACAACGTTAATCTTCTTAACCTGTAAGAAGAGAAGAAGATGAAGAACCTGTTAAGGTTCTTCATACCATCGTAAACAGAAAAGAAGAAGAAAGAACCTTGGTTCTTCACATACCGTAGAATAGTCCGAACGCCAAATAGCGTTCTCGGTTCAAGCAGTAGGTTATTTATAGGATTTAGGTGAACCTAATAGAGTTAGTGTTCGATTGGAAGTAACACTTCCATGATAGAGTTATTACTACATTCGAACTCTTTCTCATAGTTATCAACTTACCCTGGATAGACTCCTGGGTCGAACGAAACTCGAACTGAATTAACGACCTAGGTCAGGGCGTCGAATTTAAATTGACGCCTTGTCAAGCGTCGTTTCTTGTTGAAACGCGTCCACGCAAGGGACGTTACGCTAACTTGCCCTTTTTATTTATTTTGGTCGTTTGAAATTTGACGCCTTGACGTGTGGGCGTCCTTTCTTCAAAACACGCCTTAGGTAAGGGCGTTTTATTGTAAAGTAGCGCCTATATCTGAGGCGTTATTTTCATCAGGGTTTAATTATTTTTATTCCAAGCTCTTTCATTTATTTATTAAATCTTTTAATCTATTTTGATTTATTTTATTTATCAGGGTTGCTACACTCTCCCCCACTTAAAAAGAATTTGGTCCCCAAATTCCATATCATACATTTACATATGGAGAGTGTAGAGTATGTACCTTCTAAAATAAGTCTGGAAATCGCTTCATCATAGATTTCTCGGTCTCCCATGTAGCTTCATGTTCTGAATTCTTATTCCATTGTACTTTTAGCATGGGAATAACCTTATTCCTTAGGGTACGTACTTCTCAATCTAAGATCTTCATAGGCTTCTGTTCATACGTGAGATCCTTCTGGATTACTAGGTCTCCATGTTCAATAATATGTGATGGATCATGCACATACTTCTTCAACATAGATATGTGGAACACATTATGTACTTCGGACAATTGAGGTGGCAATGTGATGCGATAAGCAACCTCGCCAACTCTTTCTAGTATCTCAAAAGGTCCGATAAATCTTGGTGTAAGCTTGCCCTTAACACCAAATCTTCGTATTCCACGTCCAGGCGATATCTTGAGAAATACATGATCTCCAACTTGGAATTCAAGATCTCTTCTTCTTGTGTCAGCATAAGCCTTTTGTCTAGACTGAGCAACTTGCAGTCTTTCTTTGATCAATTGTATCTTCTCGGTAGTGTCCCTTACCATTTCTGGACCTAACAGTTGTTTCTCTCCAACTTCGTCCCAACATAAGGGTGATCGACAACTCCTTCCGTATAAGGCTTCAAAAGGTGCCAGTTGTATACTTGCCTGGTAGCTATTATTGTATGCAAATTCGACCAGAGGCAAGTGATCATGCCAGTTTCCATCAAAATCAGTAATGCATGCCCTTAGCATATCTTCGACTACTTGATTGGTTCTCTCGGTCTGACCATCCGTTTGAGGATGAAAGGCTGTGCTAAAGTTAAGTCTCGTTCCTAACGAATGTTGTAGTCCTTTCTAAAAATGAGAAGTAAAACAGGGATCTCTGTCAGACACGATTGAAACAGGAATACCATGTAATCTGACTATTTCCTTGATGTATAGTGCAGCTAAGACATCAACTGACCATCGACTCTTGATTGGCAAGAAATGCGCTGATTTAGTCAATCGGTCAATGATAACCCATATTCCATCATGTCCTCTTTTTGATTTAGATAAACCCATGATGAAATCCATACCAATATCCTCCCACTTCCATTTGGGAATATCAAGAGGATGTAATTTTCCAGCAGGCTTTTGGTGTTCTACCTTGACTTGTTGGCACATGAGACAGCGTGATACGTAGTCTGCTATTTCCCTTTTCATGTTGGGCCACCAAAAATTTCTTTTCACATCTTGGTACATCTTGGTAGATTCAGGATGAATTGTATATCTTGATCTGTGAGCTTCATTTAAGATCTTCTTTTTCAATTCTGGGCAGTCCGGTATACAAGTTCTATTCTTGAACATTAATCTTCCATCAGAAGCTAATCGGAAATCCGATTGTCCTTCTAATCTGCCCTTGATTTCTACTAATGTAGGATCATCATTCTGAAGTGCTTGTATTTCAGACAATAAATCTGACTGTATGCTTATATGAGATAATGTGACACATCTAGGGTCCGTGTCCATGCTTATATTGAGTTCAGAGAATTGTTCCAGCAATTTCCATTCTTGAATCAGACAATTGGCTAACAGTGCTCTCGGCTTTCGACTAAGGGCATCTGCTACATGATTACCCTTTCCGGGATGATATTGTATATTGAAGTCGAAGTCCTTGAGATATTCCAGCCATCGTCTTTGCCTCATATTTAGTTCCTTCTGTGAGAAAAGATATTTGAGACTCTTGTGATCGGAGTATACAGTAAACTGTACTCCATAAAGATAATGTCTCCATATTTTGAGTGCAAATACTACCGCGGCCAATTCTAAGTCATGGACGGGGTAGTTCTCTTCATGCTTCTTTAATTGACGAGATGAGTAGGCTATAACCTTCCCTCGTTGCATTAGAACACACCCGAGGCCAATGCCAGAAGCATCAGTGTATACCTCGAACTTTTCTCCTTCAATTGGCAATGCTAAGATAGGAGCTGTAGTAAGATGATCCTTGAGAGTTTGGAAGCTTCTTTCACATTCCTCATCCCATTCATAACGGATCTCCTTGCGAGTTAACCTCGTAAGTGGCACGGTGATTTTTGAGAAATCCTTGATGAATCGCCCGTAATAGCCGGCAAGACCTAAGAAACTTCGGATCTCGCTAGTATTGGTCGGTCTTTCCCAGTTCCTTACAGCTTCAACCTTTGATAGGTCGACAGACAAGCCATCCTTTGATATAACATGTCCGAGAAAAGTCACTTCTTCAAGCCAGAATTCACACTTGCTAAGTTTTGCATATAATTAGTTTGTCCTTAATATTTGTAATGTAATCCTCAAATGTTCCTCATGCTCTTCCTTGGTCTTGGAATAAATCAATATATCATCAATAAAGACCACCACGAATTGATCTAAATAAGACCTGAATATACTATTCATTAACTGCATAAAGGCAGCAGGGGCATTCGTTAGTCCGAAAGGCATAACAACAAATTCATAATGGCCATACCTGCTTCTGAATGCGGTTTTATGAATATCCTCGTCCTTGATTCTTAGTTGGTGATATCCGGACCTAAGATCAATTTTGGAAAAGTACATGGATCCTGAAATTTGATCAAACAATTCATCGATTCTCGGCAGTGGATACTTGTTCTTGATAGTGAGATGATTCAATTGTCGATAGTCGACACATAACCTCATGGATCCGTCTTTCTTCTTTACAAATAATACAGGCGCTCCCCACGGGGAAGTACTTGGTCTAATGAATCCCTTCTTAATGAGTTCCATCAATTGCTCTTTTAACTCCTTGAGTTCAGCAGGTGTCATCCTATAAGGTGCCTTTGAACTCGGACCAGCACCAGGGACTAAGTCAATGGTGAAGGCCACTTCTCTTTGCGGGGGTAATCCCGGCAAATCTTCCGGAAACACGTCCGGAAATTCTTGTACCACTGGAATGTCTTCTAGCTTAGCTTCCTTAGCTTCTTTAACTGTGACAAAGGCAAGGAAAGATGTACATCCTTTCCTGATGAGCTTGCTAGCTCGGAGAGCTGAAATAAGAGGGGATCTGCTCCGACCCTTGGGGCTAGTCAAGATTAGTTCTGGAAATTCCTTGAATGTAACCTTACTATTGCGGCAATCAACCGTTGCCTGGTACTTGGATAACCAATCTGCCCCTAGTATAACATCCTACTCTTTCAGATCTAAACATATGAGATCAATAGGGAGATTTCTACCCTGAACCAATACTTCGCAGTTTTGGTAATGATGTGTAATATCAGTCTCATCATCCAGAGGAGTAGACAAAACTAACTTTATCCATTCCGGTTCTAGGGGTAATGGGCCAGCAAACTTCTTAGAAACAATAGAATGCGATGCACCAGTATCAATTAAGACATATGCATTCTTGGAACAAACATTCAATGTACCTTCCACTAAGCCGCCTCCTTCTACTTGCTCGGTCTCCTTGATTGCATGAAGACGAGCATTCTTGGTTACTGGGCGCCTTCCGTCAACGGCTTGATTGTTAAGTAATGGGCAATCGGGAATCCGATGCTCACGACTCCCACAACGGAGACATGCTCCTAGTTTCCTCCAGCATTCTTCTGCTCTATGACCCGCTTTATCACAATGTTTGCACACTGTATTTGGAGAGGTAGTGGTGATAGAGAAGGGCTTGGTCTTCTTGAACTTTTGGTCTTGTGAGGATGCTCCTCCATTGCAAGGCCTTTTCTTGAAGTTGGGTTTAAAGGAACCCGAACCTGTAACTTGTTCCTTCTTATCCTTACCGCGAATCCTATCAGACAGTTCCGTGGCATCTTCTAATAGTTGAGCTCGGCGTACTATCTCCGAGTAGACTTGAATGTCCATCGGCGCCAGTTGAGTAATAGCTTGGGGCCTGAGCCCATTAAGAAACCTCCTAGCTTTCATTTTCTCGGTGCTAACTAGATGCTTGGCATACCGAGACAATCTAGAGAATTGGGCCTCATACTCGGCCACTGACAAAGATAGTTGCTTTAATGCAGCAAATTCTGCAGCCTTCTTTTCCTGAACTCGGTCCGAGAAATATTTCGCGTTGAAGTGTTCAACGAATTCTTCCCACGAAACCTGATCTTGATTTATAGTAGCCTCTATTGATTCCCACCAGCATCTAGCATACCTTTCTAACTGAAAAGTAGCTAATAAAACTTTATCCTGATCCGTGCATTGCATAACACGGAATATACGTTCTATCTCCCTAATCCAGTATTCAGCGTCATCTGGATCAGTAGAACCCGTGAACTTGGGTGGGTTCATGTTCTTGAAAGTCTGGTGGAGACTTCCTGCTCGTTGTCCACCTCCTTGTGCTACTTATTGCAGCACTTGAGTCATGCCTTGAAGGGTACGCTGCATGTTGCGCCATTGAGCACGTTCGGCAGCCATTATCCTACAATTACAATAACTAGATTAATATGTGCTTGTATTTAAAGACTCATATACTATGTTAACTTTAACAATTGGTTCTACCCAATCTCACTGGTTGAAGGTTAAAACTTATCCTTGGACTTTGGTTTTCCTAGGAATTGAATACCCTAGGCTCTGATACCACAAAAACTGTCACGTCCCGAGCGCGGAAGATACTCAGATATGCGCGACGAGTTTATATCAATCATGTCAATCATAGTAGTAGTGTATTCGACACCAAAACAAAGATGCGCAAAAGTAAAGATAACCCAATCCTTTATTTCATAATAGATAGACTATTACAAATCCAATACTCTATTCAATTAAAAAGGAAAAGTACATAGTTGACTCAAGAAAATAGGAAAAAGACTAGATGACACTTGGAGAAGTTCTATCTCTTTCACTCTTGACTTTCCCCATCAGATTGACCTTCTTCGTCGGACTTACCTGAAAAGTAAGGGACAAACACGGAGTGAGCGAACGCTCAGTAGGAAATTATATCTCAGCAACTAGCAAGGGGTTTAAGTATTTATATCTTTCATGAATGCACTATAGCTATGCATGCTCGCATAAAACGACAAGATAGAGAGAGAATTTATCAATAAGACAGCAAGATGAACTAGTCATGAGCTTTCAAGAAAAGATAACAAGATATTCAAGCTAGTATTTTTAACAAGTCATGTCAAGAATTTGGCTATCATGTTTCAAGCAAGCAAGTAATTACCCTTTCTCGGGTCACGCAATTCATGTCAAGTCAAGTACGAGTCAAGTACAAGATTTGTGTGGAATGTCCAATCAAGCTAGTCATGCACTCGGTATAATGCCAGATACCTTATCATTCAACTCCCATGGGCACAAGTACTTTCGGGTGCTCCTCCCAGGACCAGATCGGGCCCTATATGCGCAGGCACTTATCATGTATTTTGACATCCACTCTTGTATATATATATAGCCAATAGGGAATTTCAACAATTTAAGCTTGTAGACACGTAGGATAACTTTGAGAGAATGGAGTCCAAAAATACGACATTGGACATAGATAGGCGATAACAACGGTACAATCACGATGAACGATAAAACTAGGTGGAATTAGGTTCCCTTAACTCGGGTACCATGACAAGTATGGACATTCTTTATATAGAATTGAGGTCCACATGAACAGTACATCAAAGGCAAGATACCCTCATTCTTATTATAGAATTGAGGTCCACAAGAACATCAACAAATGGCATGATATCATCATCCCATTTAGAATTCTCATGATATACTCTTTGCATATCATAAGGGCCGGTATACCATGTTTCTTTAGAGTGACATGGCATTCAATAGTGTAATGGGTTTTTAGGGTACAACTAGCTCAGTCGGCCTTGAGGGAATCCAAGGCTCGAGGAGTCTTACGGAGGTCTCTATGACTAACTCGCTAGTCCAAAGGAACGGAATGTCCAATGGAGAGCTTGTATGTCAATGAGAGTTGAGGGTGATCGATAAAACATCATGAAACGTGGGACTATACTCACGGAGTGGAGATATAGTGCCGATATACATATATATAGATATACTGAAACCATCGGTTATCAGAAACAGGCAAAAACATTTTTACAGGAAAATAACGACTTAAGTAAAGTCACTACTCAAGTAATTAACGCCTTCCGTCAGGGCGTTTATCTATTTTACTTTTTGCAAAATTTCAATATTTCAGTATTTTACCAAAAACGCGCCTTGGTGAAGGGCGTTTATTTACAATGTGACGACGTAATCAGTGGTCGTCCATTCTTTCCTTCTATTTTTACAGAGTATATATTTTCAGAATTTTCTCAAAACATGCCCTGGACAGGGGCGTTACTTTTCAATTCACGTCCTAAACAGGGGCGTTAGTCAAGTGAGAGACGACCTATAAAGGGTCGTGAATTCAAGAATTTACAATATTTCAGGAAATAAAATTCCAAGAGACAAGAGACATGATCATGACAGAAAATTAGCAGGAATTCACAGGTCGAGTCATGCAATATATATTAGATTGGATATTTCATATCTATTGAATTTTTAACGTGGATCAATTATTAATTACATGTGATTTTCATGAGATTAACGCCTACAGGGCAGGGCGTCAAATCTGAAATTGACGACCTAGTGCAGGTCGTTTCTTTAAAGTAGCGCCCTGGACACGGGCGTCTCTTGCAAAAATATTACAGAAACGTGTAGAAACTATCAGGAAACTTATATACATGACATGCATGATGTGTTGCTATGAATTTAACTTGTTTGGGCTACGTTGCTTGAGAAAACCTACATTGATAAAGATTTGAACGGATGCAGGTTCTGTGAAGAAAGAACGATACTCTGTTTTATAAACAGAGTCTTTTGAATCTTTCGAACAGTAGCAGCAGCAAGGGTAGTAATAGGTTGCAGATGAAGAACCCTCAATTCTTCAATAGGTTATGATGACTTCCCTACAGAGAAATAAGATGAAGAAACATTAGTTTTTCTTCATAATACTTACTGAAGGTAGAGGAAAGAAGAACTTACCCTTTTGTTCTTCACAACGTTAATCTTCTTAACCTGTAAGAAGAGAAGAAGATGAAGAACCTGTTAAGGTTCTTCATACCATCGTAAACAGAAAGGAAGAAGAAAGAACCTTGGTTCTTCACATACTGTAGAATAGTCCGAACGCCAAATAGCGTTCTCGGTTCAAGCAGTAGGTTATTTATAGGATTTAGGTGAACCTAATAGAGTTAGTGTTCGATTGGAAGTAACACTTCCATGATAGAGTTATTACTACATTCGAACTCTTTCTCATAGTTATCAACTTACCCTGGATAGACTCCTGGGTCGAAAGAAACTCGAACTGAATTAACGACCTAGGTCAGGGCGTCGAATTTAAATTGACGCCTTGTCAAGCGTCGTTTCTTATTGAAATGCGTCCACGCAAGGGACGTTACGCTAACTTGCCCTTTTTATTTATTTTGGTCGTTTGAAATTTGACGCCTTGACGTGTGGGCGTCCTTTCTTCAAAACACGCCTTAGGTAAGGGCGTTTTATTGTAAAGTAGCGCCTATATCTGAGGCGTTATTTTCATCAGGGTATAATTATTTTTATTCCAAGCTCTTTCATTTATTTATTAAATCTTTTAATCTATTTTGATTTATTTTATTTATCAGGGTTGCTACAAGTCACATCGGGGCCCACGACGCCCGACCATTCAACAACCTCTGTCACAACGGTGCCCCCGGCACCCGACTGCCAGCGACTCCAGCCACATCGGGGCCTGCGATACCCGATCACTCAACAACTCCAATCACAACGGTGCCTCCGGCACCCGACTGCCAGCTACTCTACTCACGTCGGGGCCCACGGCACCCGATCACTCAGTGACTCCAGTCACAACGATGCCCACGGCACCCAACTGCCAGCTACTCTAGTCACATCGGGGCCCGCGGTACCCAATCACTCAACAACTCTAGTCACAACGGTGCCTCCGGCACCCAACTGTCAGCTACTCCAGTCACGTCGGGGCCCGCGGCACCCGAATACTCAGCGACTCCAGCCACAACGGTGCCCGCGGCACCCGACTGCCAACTGCTCCAGTCACATCGGGGCCTGCGGCATCTTATCACTCAACAACTCTAGTCACAACGGTTCCCCCTGGCAGTCGACTGCCAGCTACTCTAGTCACATCGGGACCCGCGGCACCTAACCACTCAACTTCCCCAACACAATGGTGCCTACTGCCCCGACCTTGATGCTGTCTCATGTCGGGAATACATTGTGACGCCCCTCGGGCGCCATCCTTCTGAGTCACAGGTCCTCTGACGGACACCATGTACAGATACAGAACTACCCACACAATAATGCAATGACCCGGGGACCGTCAAGAATGACGGAATTGCCTCGTGGCTTGCAAGCAATTGTAATCGGGCTCTCATGCCCCCATATAAATGCCTTTCATGGCATATAAGTCATGTAATCCAATCAGGGAGCGGGTCCCCCTCCTCGCCGGAACCAGTCTCTCTGCCCCCAGTTATCCCTATTGTGTTGCTGTTGCCCTATCGTTGTTGCACGGACTAAGCCCTCCCGACGTCGCGGCTCCCAGGGTCCCTGACTCTCTCTTCGGCAAAAGAAACAAAGGTATTCAGATTCAATCCGATGTAAAATAAACACCGGTTGCTTGCGACCGGTGGAGAAAGACGTCCAGTACACGAATCCCCATAATCATTTGTGTACTCGTATCCGTGGAACCCCTTCTATCCATGTGTCACCCGATCTCTCGAGCCACGTGTCGCGTCCTGGCGACGCTTCCCCGGTCAATCCTTGGTTCCATAGGTGATTATCGAGAAATCGACTGGCACACCCGCATTCCACCCAGTCATCCCTATCCCAGTCTCCCAGAATGATGAACCATACGTCATCCCTTCCAGCGTGTTCATATCATTCTCTCTGCCTTCTTCTCAATATCACCGGAATCCCCGCGCGCCCAGTCAACCTATCTCAGCCTTCCGTAAAAAGGCGAGTGTGCCCCCCCCCGCCACGAGGACCAAACACAAGTGACTCCCCGCGCGCGTAAAACACCCACCTATCAGGCGAGATGAGAAAGGAAAGGCCCCCATGGTTGGAGATGTGCCTCAGGATGATAGTTCTCGTAACTGTTGCTTTCAATGTCAGAGGCTAGGCCATTATGCTCGTTCTTGTCCTACTAGAGCCCTAGCCATTGAAAGAATGGGTCTGATGATTTCCCATTTGCCCTTGTGGTGGTAAGTTATGACGCTAGAGCTGACATGTCCAATGAGTTTCAGTTGGAGGATGATATAGTCAGCGATACCCAGGGTATTAGCATTGAGGACGTGCCAGTTGACGATAAGCTAGGGGTCGTTCGTTGCATTTTGACCCAGCCTAAAGAGATCGATGACTAGCGTCACACTGTGATCTTCTAGACTTACTGTCGCCTCGTAGTAAGGTTTGTAGGGTCATTATTGATAGTTAGAGTTGCATTAATGCAATCTCCACTCATATAGTCTTGTGCTTGGGTTTGACTCATGAGGATCATCCCTGACCCTACCATGTGTCCTAGGTAGATATGACATCTATTCCTGTTCAGGTGAGGTGCCTTGTACCCATGCATCTCCATTCATATGAGGCATAGATTTGGTGTGATGTCTTGCCTATGGAGGTTGGGAGTATTATCTTGGGCAGGCCATGGATCTATGACCTAGATGCGACCCTCTATGGTCGATCCAACACCTGTGTCTTCGACCATGGTGGTCAGCGCATCACCATTCAGCCCTCCCGGCCATGGGATCCTCCCTCATAGGAGAGCTCCCCACCTAGTGCCCCAGCTGCTACTGGCTCCTCTCAGCCACCCACTAACGCTGCATACAGTGTTACGCAGCAATGCAGTACTTTCACCCACATAGCTCCTCAGTCTAGTAGCACATCCACACCTGGTGTGTCTATGTTGAGTGCTTCTCCCCCCAGGACCTTACAGTTGATTGCCGCTCGAGAGTTTGAGCAGGATCTCCCTGAGTATGACACTATCTATGCTTTAGTGGGAAGAGAGATAGTGGATGATGACTCTGAGGAGGCACCTAGTAAGCACCCTACCGAGGTTGTCTCTCTCCTCCCGGAGTTTGGGGATGTTTTTTTCACGAACCTTCTAGATGGCTTACCCCTAATGAGTGACTCCAATACGACATTGATCTAGTTCCGAGGTCTACATTACCCAACCTACCACATTATCACATGAACCCACCTGAGCATGCTGAGTTATAGAGGCAGGTTGAGGAGTATTTGTGGAGGGGTTCCGTGAGGGAGAGTATGAGCCTTTGCACTGTTCCTGCACTGTTAGCTCCAAAGTGTTAGATCTAGAGGGGGGTGAATGGATCTTAAATAAAAAGATTTGCCAATTTAAACATTGTTAAGCCTGAACTTCTTTTAACTAGATGAACTACCAATCTGAGAAAGCATAGTAAAACACCAAGCAAGACAAGGCATATTTCTCAGAATAGAAAATAGCACAGGGATGACCTTGAATTCTTTAATGGCGATCTGTAAACTAGTGGTGAATGATACTGAAGCACAAGCATACAAATCAACCACTCCACAGATTTGATGAATCAGGCAATCAATGAATCGAACAGGCGGCCCACACCTAACCTGACAAGGGCCCCTATGAGAGAAGTAGAAGGCAGGAGCAAACTCACAAGGCAAACCACGGAACACCAAAATTTTAGGTGGTTCGACCAGACCCACAGTCTGCCTACATCCACCCCTCACTCAAACCGAGTGAGGATTTCACTAGCACAAGCTAGAGTTCAAAGCAGACTCAGTCTGCAACAAACGCTACCTTACAGCTTGACCCAGAGGAACACTCTCCTCTCTTCCTCCAAACCGGAGGGAACCACTAGTGACAGCCCATCACTAGCAACCGGAGACACAGTCTCCCTTCCTCCAAACCAGAGGGAAAATCGTGAGTGACACCCAGCCACTCACAACCGGAGACCCAAGTCTCCCTTCCTCTGAAACCCAGAGGGAAACTACAAGTGACACCCCGCCACTTGCAAACCGGAGACACAGTCTCCCTTCTCCTGAGTCCACAAGAGGAACCCCGACCTCAAACTAGAGGATCGGAAGAACACTTAATGAAAATGGAAAGAACAAACGAAAAACAAAAGGAGAAACAGAAACAAATGTAGCTCAGTAGGAGCAACTTGGCTTGGTTCTGATCCAGAGGCCAATACAACTCTGATCTTCAGGGAAGGCTCTCTCTTCTTCTCTCTATTCTCTTCTCAGCTAGTCTCCTTCCTTTTTCTTTCTTTCTTGCTTCTCACTCACTGGTTCTTCTTCCTTTTTCTTCTCTCTGGCTCCTCTCCTTTGATCGCAGATGATGTCTTCTTATAGGACTTCAGACCTGGAGTCCCACGGACTCACGCCTCAGGCGTGTGTTGGGCTCGTGCCCCCTTTTTCTAGAGAATCCACGTGGCAGAAGATGCTTCCCTAGGGTCACGTGCCAATCATTTCACCATTTCTGGGAACATGTGCCTGGTCTTAGCTCGACCTCACGTGCTGTCTTTAACCTGTCAGTCATAAGAGAGGCATTTCGTCAAATAGCTTGTAAGCATGAGTGGATAGGTAATGTCATAGACTTAGTTCATATATGAATTATGCACAAACTTGATGCACGTATGAGAGGGTATTGATGCGGACAGCATCGGGGAAGGATCGACGGCAACTCCGGGACGCGAACGAGACTGGATAGGTTGCTACCTCACGCAGCTCGGCCTCACGTCGGACGGTCTCACACCGGGCGACACTCAAATCTCACAAATAGAGAAAGGAGGGAAGGAAAGCAAGAGGAGGGAAACTCTTCTCACGTAATGCACTCTCTTAATTCAATTCATCATATCATAATAACACACCCTAGCCTCCTTTATATAGGAGGAGGCTGTAACAATAATACCCTCAAGATTTCTTATTTGTATCTATGTCCTAGCCTAATAAAATAAACCCACCAACCCACTATTGACTTGTGAGTTAATAAAATTAAAATACACAAAATAACACATGTTAGACTAGCCTAATAAGACGAAAGTAAATATACATGTAGAAATACATATATTTTACTTACATACACACAAATACTCAATACATAAATAAAATACTCAGGATGCTGAGTAGTCGAGTGAATCTCCGAGCCACAAACTCGGTGTCGGGGTAGTGCGGCGTCGGCTCCGAGTAGTGGGTCCGGCAGTGGGCTCGGTGTCCCCACCAACCCTCCTGGGGCGGCTGGAACTCGACTCCGTCGAGTAAGGGGGGACACTGCTGTGATAGTGCTCCAGCAGATCTGGATCGAGGGGCTGGAGATCTTCCCGGCTGATCCAAGAATCATCAGAAGGTGTATGGTCCCGCCAGCGAACAAGGTAGCGATGGTACACCCTACTCCATGTAGTGGTCACCTGCTCATCCAGTATCCTCTCAATTTGCTCGCGCGGTGCTCTCGAGGCTGTAGGACGCATAGGTGTGGGCTCACTCTCAATGGGAGGAGAAGGCTCGAAAGGGTCACTAGGAATCACTGTGGATTCCTTATAGGCCACTAGGTCTGCCACATTAAATGTAGAGCTAATCCCATATTCAGGAGGTAAGTCCACAACATAAGCGTTGGAGCCAATCTTCCGCAGGATTGGGAAGGGACCATTACTACGGGCTTGTAACTTTTTAACGGCTCCCGAGGGGAGTCATTAGGGCCCGACCCGTACCATAACCAAGTCACATTCTTGAAATTCATGGTGACGCCTATGCAAATCAGCTGACTCATGCAGACTCTTGACATGTTGTGCAAACTCTTCGGCTGACTTGGACAATCTAGGCTCGAGGGGAAGGTTGGGTAAGGTGGACCCGGGGGCAAGCTCAATAGCGTGTTGTACATCACGCATAGGAGGGATCGAGAAGGCAAGTCCTCGGGGACGATGCATTGGAAGTGCTGCAGTATTACCGAGACTTCAGTTAGGACTGAGACTCGAGACTCCTTGAATGTGATGGTGACGTCAACAGCCAAAACAGAGGCACCCTCAGCAACCTCTCTATTTAGCTCACCGACATTGATGGAGTCAAGACGCCTAACTAGGTCATGACCAACCTTAGGGGCCTTAGAAACGGGTGTGATAGGTGCAAGAGAAGAGGGAAGGGGAGGTTTCCCTTCAGTGGGAGTTTGAGGATTCTCTTGAATTTTAAGAGTTCTAGTGGGAGTGGAGGTGGAACTCTTACCCGAGATCACCTTTGGGGGTGTTGGGTATAACTGAATCGTCCTCCCATTATGGGACAAGGAACACTGATGGGACTGACCAAATGTAGCGAGGTCTACATCATATATCCATGGTCGTCCTAAGATGACGCTCCTGACCTTCATAGGTATTACGTCGCATAAGATTTGTCATTGGTAGGACTGGAAGTGGATGAGAATGACACATGTGGTGGCGACTGGGATAGAAGTGTCAACGACCCAAGTCACGTTGTATGGCCTTAGATGAGGGTGCATAGGTAGACCTAAACGGGAGACAAAGTCTGAAGAGACTGCATTGATATAGCTCCCGTTGTCAAGGATTACCTTGCAGGGATGAGAGTTCACCATGATGTAGGTTTGGAAGATGGAGCTTCGATGCCAATCATCCTCCTAGGGTGTTGAGATACATCGAACTACACCCAATCTTTTCTAGCTAGAACTCTCGACAATGTCTCCAACCTGCATGTACTCAACATGCGCACCATAAAATATTGCATCCATTTCCTCAAACTGGATGATGAGGTCAGGATCGGCCATATATCTCTCCTGATCCATGGGTGTTTGTAGAGTTGAAATGCGCTCTAGACGGCCTGATGAATTCCTAGACCGACGTGGCATGCACGAGCTCGGACCTAGATGATGCAATCCTGGGACCGAAAATTAGCAAGCTATAGACCCGATTTGTTGGCTAATAGGCAAAGGGCCAATTTGAAGGGACCGGTCAGGGACAGTTGCTTCCCCGTAGGTGGAGTAGTTGTGGAACTACCTCCTGATAATTAGGGTGCCCTAATGCAGCAGTCTAGGGCCTAAGGATGGGTACATACAAGCTCTCGTTTTCCATCCACAGCGATGCACTCAGGAGACTGGTTGCATGGATCGGGCTCTCTCTTACTTCATCGCGCGGCAATTGAAATGATACTAAATGAGCAAGTTTGGAGCACGTACCTAGCTAGACTGAGAGTCTAGCTCCGATCGGATACGAAGGCGAGCGGGGACGTGCGGGCCTGCACGACGTCGACGAAGCTTGAACGGTTACAATTAATTCACTCCACACAGGGAGAATTTAATTTATTACAAAACCACTCAATTTGAAAGTTTTCTCACGCAGGCGAACAAATTAATCCAATCTTCTCCGCGCAGAGAGACTCAGTGGCACATACGTTCCGTAGTTTACGGATCTTCTGTCGACTTATCGGGTGACCCTGGCGCCGATCAGGCCGTTGTTGTTGACTTGTAATGCCACAATTCCCAATTAATATATATAGATATAGATATATAACTATTAACGTATATATATATATATATATATATATATATATATATATATATATATATATATAATAGTTATATATATTTCAACAAATGTTATCCTCCTTTTTTTTCAACACCCTTTTTTAAAATCAAATAATATATATAGATATATATATATATAATATGATACATATATCCTTATATATTATATATTTAACACACTTTTTTTTAACTTTCAACCCCTTTTTTTTCAACCTTCACCTACTCTTTTTTGACTTTTATTTTTCAAACCTTTTTTTCTCTTAACACTTTTTTTTCAACCATGTGCGTGCATCACGCGGCTGGCATTCGGGTCAGCAAAGGAGGCGGGGAGCGCAGGCGGTCCACGCGGCAAATGGTGCAAGGGCGGGTGACCCACGCGGGCGCAACGTGGGTGCTTGACGCGGGGCAGGCGGCAGTTGGCGGGCGACCGACGCACGCCTGCGTGGAAGGGCGGTCGGAGGGCAAGCAAGGGACGGCGGTGCAAGTGGTGCAGGTGGCCGCCGGGCGCAGGGGGTGTGTGAGGTGGGCAGGGTTCGCAGTGGGGGCGGCTGTGAGTTAGAGAGGGAGAGGGAGCAGGCCGGCGGAAGAAGCAGCGAAGGGCGGATGCCAGAGGACGACGGGTGTTGGCGGGGCCATGGCAGGCAGAGGCGCAAGGGCGGCCGGGCGCGGGCTGGTGCGGCAGGACGTTGGGGCGGTGTGCGGATGGAAATGGCAGTACACGCCCTGTAGACGGCGGTAGTCATCGGCTGAAGCTCACGGCGGTCACGAGAGGACGGTGGCACCAGGGGTTGACGCGGCAAGGTGGCCAGAGGGTTCCGGCAGAGGGTGCGGAGTCTGCTCGCGGTGTGTAGGCCGCGGACGACGCGGCTGGCGGCGTGGCACAGAATGACATTCACCGGTAGTCGGTGAAGCCCAACGCACGGTTGTCTGCCGTGGGAACAGGGGAGCCGGGGAAGAGGCACGGCGGCCAGCGGCGGTGCGTGCTGGTCGTGACAGTCGGGTGCACAGAGAGAGAGAGAAATAGGGAGAGAGAAAGAGCGCGGGAGAGAGAGATGGACAGAGAGAGAAACTCACGAGCGAGAGAGAGAAATCACGGGAGGGGGTTTTGAAGTTTTTTTTTCTTTGTTCTTCTGATGCGCTGAGCGAGAGAGAGAGGGAAATAGAGAGAGAGATTAACAGTGAGAGAGTGAGATTAACAGAGAGAGGGAAAAATGGGGAGAGAGAGAAATAACGCAGGGGTTTCTTCTTTTTTTTTCAATTTTTTTCTCTATTTTTTCCTTCTCCAAAACTTCTTCAACTAAGATCTTTCTACTTCTCTTCTTTCTTTTTTTGTTTCTTTTTTTTTTACTCTCTAGCAACCGAGAGATAGAGGGAGAGACGTCGGGGACGTCGGGGTCGTCGGAGACGCCGTTGTTGAACTCTGATACCAAATCTGACGCGGACAGCATCGAGGGAAGGATCGACGGCAGCTCTGGGACGCGAATGGGACTGGATAGGTTGCTACCTCACGCAGCTTGGCCTCATGCCAGACGGTCTCACACCGGGCGACACTCAAATCTCACGAATGGAGAAAGGAGGGAAGGAAAGCAAGAGGAGGGAAACTCTTCTCACGTAATGCACTCACTTAATTCAATTCATCATATCATAATAACACACCCTAGCCTCCTTTATATAGGAGGAGGCTATAACAATAATACCCTCAAGATTTCTTATTTGTATCTATGTCCTAGCCTAATAAAACAAACCCACCAACCCACTATTGACTTGTGGGTTAATAAAATTAAAATACACAAAATAACACATGTTTATTGACTATGACTAGCCTAATAAGATGAAAGTAAATATACATGTAGAAATACATGTATTTTACTTACATACACACAAATACTCCATACATAAATAAAATACTCAGGATGCCGAGTAGTCGAGTGAATCTCCAAGCCACAAACTTGGTGTCGGGGTAGTGCGGCGTCGGCTCCGAGTAGTGGGTCCGGCAGTGGGCTCGGTGTCCCCACCTAGTATACATAGACCTAATGTGGTATATGCACAGACCTATTCATGCGTGTAGGTATGCACAGACAAGGGTATGCATAGACTAAGTATACTTAATACAAAGGTTACCCTCAGCAATTGGGGAAAGGAACTAGACTCCCAGCGCTAAGCTATCACCAGCCTAAGATGCTGCAGAAGCTACTCATTGTATTTGACTAATTAAGCAAATTCAACTAAAGCCACTCAACCATGTTGAGGAACCAACGTTATAAGCATGTGCATGTGTAAGAGAGATAATAGCGATGATAACATTTTCTTGCACAAAATAACGATACCTTTGCAAATCCATGGCACGAAAACCGACATCCTGAAGCGAACATGATCATCGAGCTTTTGATCAGCACGAACTTTATATTCCTTGCTTGCCAGGATAAAAGAGTGAAAAAGGATAGCAATGTGTAGATATTCCTTGACATGGAGGAGCGGCAGACATCAAACTGGACGAAGAAGAAATAAAAGGAAGAGAGACGAGGGCTAGAACTCCCTCGTTAAGGCACAGAGGCCCTGATAACAAGGAACCAAATACAGAATGAACAGAGATTAACTAAGATCAAGGCGGACTAAAGCCTCGAAAATAGCAAGAAAAAGGGTAAGAACGCTGAAAGGGTGAGGAGGAAAGAACAGAAAGACGATGAAAAGATAGCTGTGAAGATAAGGAATAAGGAAAACGATCATCCGACATGGTCGGAGAAGAAGAGTAGTGATCACCCACCAGAGGCGGGGAAGAAAATGCATGAACACTTGACAAGGTCGGGGAAAAGAAATGGAAACCACCCGACAAAGTCGAGGAAGGATCAGAAAAACCACCCGACAAGGTCGGGGAACGAGCACAAGGAATCCCCAACAGGGTCGGGGGAAAAGGATGAGAAGCGAAATCCGGGCGTACCCGGGGAGAAAAACTAGAAGATGCCCCTAGATCAGGGGAAGAGGAAGACATAGGCCGAGGCCTGGAATGGTGAGGATATGAGAAGATGGTAGAAATATAGTCAGGTGGTGGAAGGTACACTACCCAAGGGTAGGAACTGAGCAACATAAAAGATGATTGGGCGAAAGAAGGAGAGACGGAAGAAGAAGGGGAGGAAGTGGACCCCCGAGTACAGAACTGTCGGCCCTTGAACTTATGCCATCGCCTCTTCTTAGCAGCAATCTTCTTGAAACAACTCCGCCTGGCGCGGACTCGGGCCTTCGGGCTTCTTAATCTGTAATACTTTCTCAAATAACAGGCCCACCTAGCAGATGGCCTAGCCCGATCATGAATATGCAGCTCCATTGGGACGGTTGCCCCTAGCTGTGCGATGCCAACCATAGAAAGGTATTCTAGAACAATCAACTCCTTGGGATGAACATCAGGAAGCAATGGAGTTTTGTCGTTCGGCACTAGAACATGGAGCTTTGGCATCTTCACTCGGCAGCTGGGCATGAAGCATAACTCCCTTGTCAGCAGCGCAGGACGGAACTGAGGGAGGGCGATGCGTGGCGTTGACGTGGCCGCCTTACCAATAAGCCGAGGGAGATTGCATAGGATGTACATAATGTCCTTAAAAAATGTAGAAGATACGGCCAATTGCCCCTTGAATGCTGAATTGATTAAACTTTTGGCGGCCGTGTGGGTTAGCACCATCCGGGCGAAAAACTCTTCTGGGCCAGTGAACTGAATAGCAATCAAGCGAGAGGTAATAACAACATCAACAGTGAATTCTCCGGTGAGCAAAGAGACTGCCACCGGCCTCGCTTTAGAAGGAACTGGCACCAATGCTAGAGAACTCTTCTTAGCGACCGTTTTTATAGCAAGTGCAGGCTCATTGTCCCTAGAATAGCTAGGGACCAGGGCTCGGACCGGCATGCGGCAAATGAAATATTGAAGCTTGTAATGCACAGTCAAAACTTGATTCGGCTCTTTATCTCCCTGGGGACTAGACCCGAGGGGCACCAAAGGTAGCGTGTACCTGCTCCGCGAAGTGGGAGGTGGTAGAGGAAGGTTAGAAGGAGGAGGTTTGAAGGGCGCGAGCGACGATGGTGCAAGTGATGGGGGAATAATGATGATGATGGGTATGGGTGGAAGTAAAGGTAAAAGTGGAGGTGTGGGTTTAGGCTCGGCCTGCTCGGCTCAGGGGATGATGGCGAAAGAAGTGGCATCGGTAGCGGGGATGGTTGTGAAGGTGACGAAACAGGGATTATTACAAGGGGAGGTGATGAAGGCAGTAGTGGTGACGGTAATGGGGATAATGGAGAAGGTGATGATGGAGATGTGGCCAATGGAGGCGGCGAAGATAGGGGTGGAGAAGGTGGTGACAAAGGGGGTGATGTGGTTGATGGAGATGGTGAAGGTAAAGAGGAAGGAGGTGAAGGTAGGGGTGGGGAAGAAGGAGGAGAGGAAGGTAGCGGCGTAGTGGGGGAAGTGGCTGGTGGTGGCGCTCTTCGGCGTATCTTTACGACACGTCGAGAGGCGTTGGGGACAGGTGTGGTTGTGGAGACGGAGGGTGAAAGAGAAGTCGCCCGAGCAGAGGCTGGGGTAGGTAAAGGTGGTGGAGGAGATGGGATGAGGGAGGAAGAAGTGAGTAACGGAGCATGTATCTTATTAACTGAAGAAACACTAGGGTGCCCCTGGTCTTGAAGTGGAAATGGTTGCCTAGGCGGCATGGCTTGCTGCTGCTGCTGCTTGCTGCTGAAATCCAAAATAACTTGATGTATGATAGCCCAATCAATCATCTTCTTATCTTCCAAACTGTAAATAAGTTCTCGGAACTCGGGACAGTTCTCGACCAAATGCCCCTGTTGACGATGAAATTCACAGAAATAGAGCAAATTCTCGACCGCGGGTCAGCAAGGCATAATCGGAGGGAGTTGCAATGCATGGGTGGCCATGAAAGCCCTGAAAACATCTGCAAGAGATTCCGGCAACGAAGAGTGAGAAGCTTTCTTCGGGCAAGGCGGATGCCGAGGGGTATGAAAAGGTAATGGGGATGGCAGCGGAGGTTGCGTAGGTAAGGGGGATTGCGTAGGTGAAGGCAGAGGGCTAGAAAGTGAATGAGATGGAGGCGTGGAGGGAGTGGGAATATAGTGGACGGCATCCACCCGCTCGGGGTATAGTGTTTCCTTGACTGGAAGTGGAGAGGCGTGGGGAGATGAAATAGCAGAGGGCTGACTCGTGAAGGGAGATTTAGTGGAGGGACATGTGGAGGCGTATGTGGAGGTATGTGGGTAAGCGGGAGCGGAAGGCCGACTCGTGGAGGGATATGTAGTGGAGGGCTGACTCATGGAGGGATATAAAAGAGATGATGGATGGGAGGCGTACGTGGGCGTAGAAGGTGGCGGTGAAGGAGACTCTCGGTCAAAGGAAACTAGGAGTTGTTGGCTAATGAAGCGGGCTCGACTGTAAAGTTGCTACCAGGAAGTGATATCATTCAGGGCTAAGATGCACCTGAGCTTGGGCGTTGCATTAGAAATAACCATTTTGATCTGCTCGCCCTCCTGAATATGCCCCGGGACTTGCGTTCCCAGGCGACGCCAGCGGTCGGCAAAGGTAGAGAACTCCTCGCCGGGCTTCATCTTCTCTTGGGCCAGATCAACCATAGAATATCTGGGCCCAACCTGGTCCTAGTACTGCTGAATAAATCTTACTTGGATGGCTTGAAAGTTCATCATCTGCTCTTGCGGTAACGTGAAGAACCAATCCTTGGCCGAGCCCTCTAAAGATAGGCCAAACAAATAGGCCATCAAGCATTGATCATGCTGGAATTGGGCCGACTTATATAGGAAATCCTTCAAATGGACGTAGGGGTCACCAATTCCACCATAACGACGATATGCAGGAATCTGTGAACGTGGTGGAAGATGAAGACCTTGAAATGCAGATGGAATATCCAAAGAAGTTTGAGGATTGATTCGGCGTTGCAATTCATCAAGCTGGCGTTGGGCCTGAGCGAACATCTCCTCGGTAGGAAGAGTCTGAGAAAGATATGGGCCAGCCCGAGTAAGAGATGATGAATTTAAATCAGGATAATGATGATGGGCCGGATAAGGGGATCCGGCCTGAGAAGAAGGAAATCTCGTTCCAGGAATGGAGGAATGCATGGGCCTGGAAGAATCGTGTATGTGGGGATGAGAGTTGATTGGGCTAGCAGCAGCGCGGGCGAGATAAGAAGGCATGTTAAAAGAATAGGGTCCAATGGAGGAATAAGGAGATCGGCCCGCATGGGAAGAGGAATCCACGCGGGGATGATAAGATGGAGAAGTATAGGAATAAGGTATAGGGGAAAAATGCTCCATGGGGAGAATGGGGACTTTATACAGTGAACTTCAAATGAGTACAAGAAGGAAAATGACCCTAAGACGAATGCAACTAGATGGAGACACACAAAGATGAACTAGACCAAATGAGCCTAAATCTGACAAAAAGATGCAAATGATGACACTGCAACATGCAATGGAGGGAAGAGATGAGAAAAGAATCAACCAATTACCTAATCAGATTCCAAATGATGTGCGAAAAATGTTTATAAGTTCCCTTTTAGGACCTTAGTGGATTAATTAAGATGTGAATTCACTCAACCACAAGGTACCTAACCAGGGTGGGGGACGGGAAACTGGCAGACTCTAAGGGACTCTCTCTCTCTCTCTCATGAATGCAGACCCTAGACTGGGGGATGATGTGGTACAATCTGTCCGATGTCCGTGTGGGAATCCACGGCTTGCGGGGACTTATAGACGTCCTCGGCAAGGTCCCCTAGTCGGCTCCAAGGAGTATGGAGACGAGAGGAAACCCTACCTAGGTAGGAATGCAACTACTAATGAGAGTGTATGATCCTATGTGCACCGGAGTGCATGCAAAATCTAGCCTAGAAACTAGCAATCAATGATCGATCAAATATGTAAGAGATGAAAGCAAGTATACAACAATGATATAAAGGCAGGGGGGAGATCAGTAATCAGCACCAAGTATCATGAAAATCATATAACGTGGCAATGAAAGTGAAGCACGGGTGCACTGTAGCATGACAAGGATGGTCTCTGTAAGACCGCTCAGGGAGATAGACGGTCTATATACAACCGTATAATCTAGGGAGTAACTACAAAGTACAGGAGTCTCAGAAAATGGTAGAATGACAGAGACAGAAAATAGAAGCGTATTAGGATAGACGGTCTACTAACAGCCGCGTCAAAACTAGAACAGACCTGAAACAACCCCATGACATGAATCCACCCAACACCATGAAGGCAGAAGCGTACCTGAGCCAGCACGATGGATGGGTGAAGACAGGCCGTAGAGCTGATGAACGGGTGATAGGAGACTGCTCGAGACTGTAGGCTGGGGGGAGAAGTGGCACTGTTCGCAGAGAAGGACAGTTGACATACGGCCGCACAATAGTTGGACGGCGTCTGGAGAGCCGCACATGCTTCAGAGGACAGAGACCGCGCCAAGATCAACCTGAAATCACTTCGAAAAGAGGACTAACAAAGCATAAGAAAACGTCATCAAATCACTAACACGATGGGCACTAGGTGTCCCACCGTGATCGCCAAAAAATGGGCTGTTGATATATTTTTACTTTCTCTTCAATACCGGCTTAAAAGATCTCTTCCATCCCTTATACTAAATCGATATGAAAAATATAAAAATATAAATGGTAGAAGGAGACAGAAGCAGATAAACAAGTGTGATCGCCACCAAGGTGCCTAATGTGATTGACACACCGTACCTTGGAAAGGGGGGGTACTCACCTTTTGTTTGCAGCGCTGCAACGATGTACGGCTCAGTAGGAGGCGCCTATAGTGAAAAATGGTCTCACGACATACCGCCTAAGAGCGCTGCAGAGGACGCGGGATGAAGAACTCCTGACGGATGAACGGTTCCACGAAGATCGTAGGAAGAAGAAGAACGGTCCAAGATCCACCGCACCTCCTCTTGAACGGTCCGGAAGAAGCCGCACAAGACCACCACGCCAGAAGTCGCAAGAGTCCAACCTCCACCCTTTCCGGCCGGCCAGAAAGGATGGGCCTCGCGTTAATGAGTTGCTGACCTGCGAAACAGAGTGTAAAACACAAAGAAAAACCCAATATCAGAACTATAGAGTGTAGTAAATGCTAACATGAAAGGAAATAAACGTAACTAAATGAAGTGGGGGATACCTGGGGAGTTTTAAACCCCTGGGGGCGTCAAAAACATGGGAGGGTGTGTGAATGATAGTGCAAGTGAAGAAAAACGTGGAGAATGATGCATGCAACCAAAAGGGAATGACGGACTATCAAATATAAAAAAGACTCAAAACAAAAGTTACTCCCTGGACTGGAGGCCTGTATGGACGTAGAAGGCCTCCCTCCCTGGTCGTAGGTCACTCAAGGATTCGGCAGGGCTTCGCCATGACCTGAAATCTTCCCCCCTTTCGAAGATAGCCTCTAGGGTCTATTTATAGAGCCTAGGAAGCCAGCCCCGAAATTAGGGTTTTTAGGTATTTTCAGGTCGAGATAATCAAAGGAAAGTCGTAGATAATCGAATTATCTCTCATCCAGAAGAAACGGCACTCGAAATGACTCAATATCCGTGGAGAAAATGACGGGAGAAGTTAGGGATAAAACCACGGATAGAGAGAGAAAATCTGTTAATCTTTCAAGAATTGAGACGATGGACGGTCTCACGATAGACCACCAAACGGGATGTGCGGCCATACCCTAGGCCGTCCAACCCTGTCGATGGAAATTCAAAAAATCATAAATATTATCCAACTATCCATCGAACTGACCGAAATCTTCACCGTTGGACTCTCATAGATGAACGGCTAATCATAGACCTTTCATCTACAAGAGCGGCCAAGAGTCAACCGCTCATGCCTGTCGGTGATAAATCAAAATAGATTAGATAATTATCTGAAAACCAGCGACGTTAGGACTCTTGAGAGATAGACGTCTTATTATATACCGCACAATGGTCTTATGCAGCTATGTATAGGCCGTATATATGCTTGTCGGTGATAATTCAGAAAATCAACCAAATATCCCATAAATATGTGAACGGCCCTGTATCAACCGCACATATAGTTGAACGACTGGAGGACGACCGCACATCTACAGGGGCGCTTGAATGAGATGCACACAAGCACCGACTCAATCCAACCAAGGCCCATTAAGCCCTGAATCAATTCGGACCTAGCCAGGGAGGGAGGCTACCCATAAAATTGGCCCAAAACGTGCCAGAAAATAACCCAGCGAGTGATGGATAACTCGAGACATCAACAAATGGGAGTAAGAAAAATGACTCAACTTATCGACAAAAAACTGGTGTCAACATATGCTCTGACTAATGCATGCGTGTGACCATAGATGCACTGACCTCTATTGCATGAAACACAACCGTGCACCAACCTTGTTTCTGCTTATTACAGATGTGCACCGACTCTAGGTGTGTGTGAGACGCTAAATGAGATGCACACAAGCACCGACTCCAGGCCACCATGAGACGCTAAATAAAATGCAGATACACGTGAGGCACATGAGACGCAGAGACGGAATGCATGAAGACAGAATGCATGAGACGCAATGCATTGTGCAAGAGAGACGTAATGTGAGATGCTAAGACTTAGACGCATGAGACACTGGGTGTGCTAAGACATGATAGATACGCAACCAGAGACACAAGAACATGAGACGCAAATGTAGATGCACTGACTTTATACAGTCACAACAATGAGACGCAAATGTGCACTGTCCTTGTGCAATCTCAACACGACTTGCACCGACCCTATATGCTTGACTCTACTGAATGAACAGGGTTGTGCACCGACCTTATAAACATGCAGGCAAGGTATGCACAGACTTGGTGCGAGCGAAACATAACCTGCACCGACCGTCTGTGCTGTTAACACTGACCCTAGCATGAATGAGTAAGGTATGCACCGACTTCAGATGTGCACGCTACAGTGATGTGCATCGACATTGCTCTAGCCAAAACATGCACCGACATGCAGACCCAAAGATTTGAAGTATGCACCGACCTCATGAAAAGCTAACACAGACTTTATATGCAACCAAATGGAAGTCTGAGTTATCTGTACTGACCTGAACATGTATCAGACTTGGATGATCATTGACTTTACCTATCAGAAGCTGGTTCACATTTTACCAGAAATTGACTTGCTGTCAATTGGAGTTGACCATTGACTTTCTTTTCATGTCTTCTTGAATCATCTTTAGAACATGTTCTGACATATTTCATACTTTTTATAAATGATGACAACATCAATGAATGCATCACAATTAAGTGATCAAGGTCATATATAAAGACACATAATATTTGTCATCATCAAAACTTTAGAACCACAAGGGACACAACACAAAGAAAGATGGCACTTGAAGGATGTGTGTGGATAGTCATGCGATAAATCGCATCACGATGAAACACTGTTTTCCCATTCCCCGCTTGGATGACATTAGATATGTTGGCGGGAGCCATAGTATTTTCGAAGATCGATCTGAAGAGTGGTTCTCACTAGGTCCGGATTTAATTTGGAAATGAATGGAAGATGGCCTTCAAGATGAAGCATGGGCTTTATGAGTGGTTGGTCATGCCCTTCGAGTTGTCCAACGCCCCTAGTACCTTCATGCGGTTGATGACTCAAGTGTTGTGACCATTCATTGGGGTGTTCCTAGTCGTCTACTTTGATGATATTCTTACCTATAGCCGTAGTAGGGATGATCATATGGGCCACCTATGATAGGTGTGTCTCACCCTTCATTGTGAGAGCTTGTATGGCAACCTCAAGAAGTGTGCCTTCATAACAGATCATGTTATTTTCTTGGGGTTCATTATTTCTAGTGAGGGTGTCTCAGTTGACCCGGAGAAGGGTTACGGCGATCTTAGAGTGGCCTGAGCCACAATCTATCCATGATGTGTGTAGCTTCCATAGCTTGGCTACTTTCTACCGTCAATTCATATGTGGGTTCAACACTGTTATGGCTTCGATTACTGATTGTATTCGGAATGGAGCCTTTCTTTGGATGAAGGCCGTACCTTTAGCCATTCGTGACACCAAGAAGCGGATGACCCAAGCACATGTACTTCGACTGCCTGACTTTTCAAAGGTGTTTGAGGTCTTATGTGATGCATCTGGTATCGACATAGGTGGAGTGTTAAGTCAAGACGGCCACCCCATTGCCTAGTTCAGTGACAAATCGAATGATTCGAAGCTGAAGTACTCCACCTATGATAAGGAGTTTTATGCGGTAGTGCAAGCTTTGAGGCATTTAAGGCACTATCTACTACCACATAAGTTTGTGTTATACTCATACCATGAGGCCCTCAAGTTTCTCCATGCTCAGAAGAAGCTCAACTCCCGACACAGTCGATGGGTAGAGTATCTTCAGGCCTATACATTCGTCCTTAGACATCGGGCGGGTGTGGAGAATCGTGTGGCAGACACATTGAGTCATCGATCCTCACTTTTATCTATTGTCCACATAGAGGTCATGGGGTTTGAGAGGCTCCAAGAGGAGTACCCAGATTACCCTGACTTTGGTCTAATCTACATGGCGCTCCAGTCTAGACCCTCAAGAGAGTACATTGATTACATCCTTCAGGAGGGTTATCTTTTTCATGGGGATAGGTTGTGTGTTCCGTGGACCTCTATTCGCGAGTTTCTAATTTGGAAGGTTCACGTTGGAGGTCTCACTGGTCATTTTGGCCGGAATAAGACCATTGAGTTGGTGGTGTACCAGTTATTTTACCCAATCTGAAAGCGCGATGTGGCCCGCATCGTGGCCCAGTGCTGCACTTGCGCTACGACCAAACAACGAAAGTAGAATACCAGTTTGTACACTCCCTTCTCTGTGCCAGATCGCCTGTGGCAGGATGTCAACATGGATTTTATCCTATGGTTGCCATGTATGGTTCGTTGGTACGATTCCATCTTCGTGGTGGTTGATAGGTTCTGCAAAATAGCTCATTTTATCCCCTGTGCCAAGACCTCTGATGTTGAAGGTAGCTCGTCTCTTTCTAGCTAAGGTTGTCCATTTGCATGGGTTACTTAAGACTATTGTTTTGGATAGGGATGTATGATTTACGAGCTATTTTTGGAAGACCCTACGGCACCTCATGGGCACCAAGCTCAAGTTCTCCATAGCTTACTACCCTCAGACCGATGGGCAGACTGACGTAGTTAATAGGAGTCTAGGTGACCTTTTGCGATGTCTAGTTGGGGAGCATCAGCGAGGTTGGTACTTGATCTTACCATTAGCAGAGTTTACATACAACAATTCGGTCAATAAGTTTACTGGCATGAGTCATTTTGATATAGTTATTGGCTATAGACCTAGGAGACCTATAGATCTTGTTTCCGTGCCCATTTAGGCCCATGTTTCAGACTCGGCCGAGTCATTTGCTAAACATATTAGGAGTTTGCATGAGAATGTCTGTCTCATATAGAGATCAACAATGAGCACTATAAGGATATGGCAGATGCACACCGACGCCCGCATGAGTTCCAGGAGGGTGATTACATCATTCTTAAGGTCAGACCTGAACGGTTCTCTTAGGGGGCCGTGAAGAAGTTGCATGCCCATGGAGCCGGTCCTTTTCAGATTTTGAAACGAGTAGGGTCCAATGCGTATGTTGTTGATCTAGCAGATGACTATGGTATCAGTTCCACATTTAATGTTTTAGATTTGGATTTGGTAGCCTAACGGGACCGGCGGTGATACCCAGTGAGCCTTTTGAGCCATTACCTCCTCTTGTGAATGACCACACACAAGAGTGTCCACTTTCAGCCACTATACATGTTCGACATGAACAAATTAAGCATATATTGGATGAGCAGGTTGCCACCTCTAGGTGATGCGGAACGGACAGGGGATCGCCCCTCCAGGTGTCCCATCCACAACGAGACCCACCCCGCCAGGTCTGGAGGACTGAGTAGAACGTGGGCCCCACGAACCGGCAGATCGCGCCGTCCGGACATCACTAAAATGCGGGTTTCGGCACCTATGGAGCGACATCAAGATGCTGCCCGTCAACCCAATTCCCGATGCTCCAGGGCCCCACATGTGACCTGTTATCTCCCTACGTGGAGTGGGTCGAAACATTTGTACCACTGTAATATTTGTTAACCGGGAGTACGGATTTGGCCGGGGTTGTCTTCCCCACGTCGGGTGCGTGGAGGTAATGGTCTTAACTTCTCGGCATTACACTTGCTAGTTTAGTATATGGTCATATGCCGCTGTGAGTGCGTTAAGGATCTAGCCCGTGAGTCCATGTCACCGCTGTGAGCAAGAGAGTGACCCATCCCGTGACTCGGTCCGAGCACGGAAGTGATTCGACTATCCTTGACTCTACCGGTTTCTCAACCACGCGGATCCACGCTTTCCCTCACTTGAGAAGACAAGTGAGCATGCGTTTCTGTTAGCGATGTATAACCCATATGAACTCTTAGTGTCGAGCCAAAGTGTCTCCGTTGTTCGTATGTTGCTGGTCGTGTCAACATTTATAGTCTGCGGTCCGCATCACTTAGAGTCGGTCCCCCTGTCCGTCCCGCATCAGTTTGGTATCAGAGCGAGTCAAGTCTAGGGTAGTGGTTGCATAAGTCTTGCACGGTCTAAGTCGAGTCTAGGATCATCATTATTTTCAAAACAAAAAAAGTGTTTTAAAATTGCATTTCATCCCGATAATCCGGTATATTAAAAGGTGTCGCCCGAACGTTAGGTTACGACTATCGGGAAGGCCACACACTCGTGTCGAGGAGATCTTCGGGTCGACCCTCTGCCACGTATCGGATATTGGCTAAGTCTAGGTGCATCATCTTTTGCATTAGTCTGTGTCTCCTAGTCCATGTGTCTTTGCATGCGCACCCGTCGAGGCACCCAATACTAGCCACCACCACCTATGGCAGATTCCCGAGCCCGTAGTTCCGATGAGCCCTCGACGGTCGAGATGTTCTTAGCCCTCATGGATAATCTCGATACGCGTATGGATGGTCTTAGTACGCGTCTAGATGGCGTAGGGACGCGTCTAGAAGGGAGAATGAAAGCCCTAGAGGATCGGGCCGAAGCATTGGACCAGTCCATCCAGGGTCTTGTAAGGAGGATTGGCGTCCTTGAGAGGGCCCCGTGGCGGCGCAACCCGCGCCGACGAATGGCCAACAAGAGCCGGCTTAGCAACCTGCTGCGCCAAGGGCTCATGGGGTAGATGTTGGGAGGCAGCAGGTGCACGAGGTGGATGACTATGCATCTGATAATGAACAAGGGGGTTATGGTCGTCGAAACCAACGATGGAATCGTGATGATGACGACGACCACATTCTTAGGAGCGTGCGTGCGGACCCTCCCCTATTTGACGGGTCTCTGGACCCGAGGTCTATTTAGATTGGGAGGCCGGCATAGACCGATACTTCGAGTGGTTTAAGATGACGGACCACCGAAGAGTTTGATACACGAAGATGAAGTTGCATGCGCAGGCCCAAACTTATTGGATAAATGTGGAGAGCATGTTAATGCAGAGACATTAACCCCCGATCGGTACTTAGGATGACATGAAAATTGCTCTCGAATTGGAGCAATTCGAGGCCGAGTTTGAGCCTACCCATCGGTTGGGCCCCTTTCCCATTCGTAGTGTCGAGCCCCGTGGCTCTTCAGGCACATATCCGAGGGCCCCCATGGCTCGACCTCAGGAGCCCACTCGTCCCGAGCCATTCGCTCCTAGGCCTCACCCTCCACCTCCGATGGATATCCCTCCTCGTCCCCAACCCATGGCACCCGCACCCGTTGCTCGTCCCTTGTTGCCTACTCCTCCTATCCGTCGGGAAGATAAGGGTAAGGTACCTTTGATCGGGGAGCCTAGTGGATCACGGCAGCAGTGTTATCGCTGCAATGGGTTTGGCCATTTCACCAACCAGTGTCCCACTCGCCAGTCTCTTGTCATTGGGGACACATAGGTCGGGGGCGCCACCTCTTCAGATCTTGTGTTAGTCAGCTATGAAGCAGATCTGGAGCTAGCTGACGAGTTCTTTGAGATTGAAGGTGATGGCCAGGATGCCCAGCATTCTGACGATACCCACTTTGGGGTCGTCAGGTGTATTCTCACCCAGCCATAGGCCAGTGATGACTGGCGTCAGACCACCATCTTTCATACATACTGTAGGCTGGGCGGGCAGGTGTGTAAGGTGATTATCGATAGTGGGAGTTGTATCAATGCAATCTCCACGGGCACTATCTCACGTCTTGGTCTTACTCCCGTGGACCATCCTTGCCCCTATCGAGTATCATGGGTGGATTCCACCTCCATTCCGATCAGACTACGGTGTTTGGTCCCACTGCAGTTCCATGCCTACCGTGACGAGATCTGGTGTGATGTCCTCCCCATGGAGGTGGGCAGTATTATTCTTGGTAGGCCGTGGTTATTTGATCGGGATGTCACACTCCATGGCCGGTCGAACACCTGTACCTTCGACCATGATGGCCAGCGGATTACCCTCCATCCCTCTCAACTCAAGAAGCCTTCAGTTAGGGGTCCTACTGGTCCTAGTACTCTGGAGCCTTCCGTCCCGGGACCCAATACCCCATCCCCAGCTAGGGCGATGACCATTACATCGAGCACAGGCAAACCCTCTTCTAGGAGGTTGATGATGATTAGCTCCCGAGAAATGGATCAGGAGGCTAGTAGGGGCAGCCCTGTGTTTGCTATTACGGTCTGGGAGGTGGAGCGAAAGTCTGAGGGTGAACTCCCACCCGATGTCATTCCTATTCTGCAAGAGTTGGCTGATATTTTTTCCGAGGAGCTTCCCGAGGGACTCCCACCTATGTGGGATATTCAGCATGCTATCGACCTAATTCTGGGCTCCTCATTGCCCAATCTTCCACATTATCGCATGAGTCCCACGGAACATGCCGAGCTAAAACGGCGGGTCGATGAGTTGATGCAGAGAGGGTCTATTCGGGACAGCATGAGTCTGTGTGCTGTTCTTGCATTACTCGCCCCGAAGAAGGATGGCACGTGGAGAATGTGCATTGATAGTCGTGTCATCAACAAAATCACCGTGAAGTACAGGTTCCCTATTCCCCGCCTAGATGATATGCTAGACATGATGACCGGTGCCACTATCTTCTCGAAGATCGATATTAAGAGTGGCTACCACCAGGTGAGGATTAGGCCAGGTGATGAGTGGAAGACCGCATTTAAGACCAAAGATGGTCTATATGAGTGGTTGGTTATGCCCTTTGGGTTGACCAATGCCCCTAGCACCTTCATGCGACTCATGACTCAGGTCCTTCGACCTTTCATTGGAGTCTTTGTGGTTGTGTATTTTGATGATATCCCTATATATAGTCGCACTAAAGGGGACCACTTGGACCATCTACGGCAGGTCTGTCTGCTTTTGAGGCGAGAGCAGTTGTTTGTGAACCCACAGAAGTGCACCTTCATGACACCTCAGCTTACCTTCTTGGGTTTTATTGTGTCTAGTATTGGGGTCTTCGCTGATCCCGAGAAGGTCCGGGCCATTGTTGAGTGGCCGAAACCCCATACGGTCCATGATGTCCGCAGCTTCCATGGCCTCGCGACGTCCTATCGTCGTTTCATCCGCGGATTTAGCTCCATCACTGCCCCGATCACGGACTGTATTCGGAAGGGCACGTTTGTATGGACGAAGGCCACTGCTGCTGCCTTTAAGGACATCAAGGAGCGCATGACCCAGACACCGATCCTTCGATTGCTAGATTTCTCGAAGGTGTTTGAGGTCTCTTGTGATGCGTCGGGTGTAGGGATTTGGAGTGTTGAGTCAGGAGGCCCACCCGATCACATACTTCAGTGAGAAGCTGAATGATGCGAAACTACGATACTCCACTTATGATAAGGAATTCTACGCAGTTGTTCAGGCTCTTAGGCATTGGAGGCACTATCTTATACATCTGGAGTTTGTCTTGTACTCCGATCATGAGGCTTTATGGTTCCTCCATTCCCAAAAGAAGCTTAATGCGCGTCACAGTAGATGGGTTGAGTATCTCCAGCAGTACACATTTGTGCTTAAACATAAGGCTGGAGTGGAGAACAAGGTGGCTGATACCTTGAGTCGGCGTGCATGTTTGCTGACTACCATGACTGCCGAGGTCATAGGGCTAGAGAAGATGAGAGAGGCCTATGTTGACTGTCCTAATTTCGGTCAGATTTATACCACTCTCCACGCTGGACTCTCGAGAGACCATGATGATTATGTGCTTCAGGAGGGGTACATCTTTCGAGGAGGCAGGCTTTGTGTTTCCCGAACTTCAGTTCGAGACTTCTTAGTCTGGGAGCTACATGCGGGAGGTCTAGCCGGCCACTTTGGTTGGAACAAGATTATCGAGGCTGTTGAGCACAGATTTTATTGGCCGAGCTTGAAGCGTGCTTGTAGGATGTAAATGTAATCTACCCCGCCCCGAACTAAACAATATAAGCATGCATATAAACATGAAATTGCATGAAACGAAAAGGGGTGACAAGGAATAGAGAACTAACCATGATCGCCACCAAGGACTTACAGCACCAAAATGATGAAGAAAGGATGAAGATGGCGCCGTGTACCTTGGAAAATATGGAGGAAGACGCGGCCTAACGGGAAGCCGCTACAACGTGTGATCGCGCTTGAAATGGGATGCGGGGAGCCGATGTGGGTGCACCTCCTCACTTCCTAGCTGGCTAGAAAGCAAGGGCCTCACGTTCTATCAATAGTCTCTTGCAAAACAAAGCCACAAACACAAGAGAAAACCCATTAGAAACATGTGTAGCATATGTCCCAAAATGATGAAGTAGCATGAAAGAAAGGGGGAGAACGCACCGGGGGAGGGTTTTTAACCCCTATAAGTGGGTGCAAAAGCAAGGTGGGAGTGTTGTGCATGCATAAGATTTGAAATCATGGAATTTGATGGAGAAATGGGGGAGAAAAACGTTGTGTAAAATGGAGAAAAATGTATGAACGTGCCGAAACAGTGCAAAAAAAACTAAGTGTAAAACTGTGACGATTTGTGAAAAGTAGAGGGAGAGAACTAAGCCTAGGTATGAAGAAAGAGAGCCCGGAGAGATGAAAAATGAAGAAGGTACTCCCCTCTTTAAGATGAGACCAATGGAGGATGAAGAGGATGCCGGATGACTCTGTCCCGAGCCAACGAAGGGCGCCCCGTCGCACAGGTTCAAGAACCCGTGATGATTTGTAAAAAGTATGGGCAAAGTTAGGAGGGTAAACGAAGATGAAATCCAGCAAATAAGGTATCAAAATGAAGCCTATACTTCCCTCAATAGCCTGGGGTCGAAGGTTTGAGATGACGATTTGGCATGGCTTCACCCCAAGTCCAAGAAGAGCCCCCCCGGTGCGAGGTACGCACATGGGCTTTATATAGAAAAACTACCCAAGTCCCCAACTTTCCTCCACGAGTTTAAGAGATAGAGTCCACCAAATCACGAGATCTATGGATCAATCTCGAGATAATAGATAGGATAAGAGCTAGGAACAAACGAGACTCTTTTTGGTGGAAGGATCTGGAAGATAGAGTCCATGGAAGGTGGCCCCGGAGCCTAATCTGGAAGAGTTTTTATTGCACGAAAAGCAGAAAAACCTGATATTGCGGCCAAGATTCCAGGAGATATGGTCAATTAAAAATTGTGCTCCGTATACCAAATTCAAGATAATACAAAGGGGAAGACACAGCAACAAACGGGGCTCAATTTAGTAGAGTATTCTAGAAGATAGAGCCCTAACAAGGAGGCCCCATTGCACAGGTTTCGGCCTTAGAATCCGACGGCGAAGAAGATGGAGTTCAGGACTTTTTGGACTCTCTGGTAGATGGACGATCTCACGATAGACCGTTTATTGCATTGGGCGGTATAGCAGTAGACCGTCCAGTCCTGGGGGCAACCGGGGGACTTTTCTCACAAAAAAAAAGATAAACGGTCATCCACGGACCGTTTTTCGAGTTAGGCGGTCGTAAGAAGACCGTTTTATGACATTTTAAAAATAATAAAAATTAAATAAAAAATTAAAAAAAGTTACTGTTCATGGGCGGTAAACTGTTGACCGTTTTACTGTTGGACGGTCACCTTGTGACCGTTCAACTCAAGGAACGGTCAACTGTTGACCGTTTAGCTGCCAGGCTCGCGTGACTTTAGAAATTGAAGCATATCTTGATAACAGTGCAGAATTAGAAAAAGTGGTAGAAGAAGAAATTGTAGATAACTGAAAGATGAACAACGTTCATGAAGAAACTAAGATGAAAAAATAATTAGAAGAGAGAGAAAATAGGGTGAGAACAGAGAAAAACACTGAGACTTGAAAACGGTGGAGAACTGGATAATGGCGTAGAAGAAAAAAATGTAGGGCTTTGAAAGATGAACAACTTTTGTGAAGGACACATTTTGAAAAGAGGAAAAAAATGGGGTGAAAAAGGATCGTTTTCAAGACTGCGCAGCGAGAGGGGGCTGAATGCTTGAGGGAAGCCGGCCTAAATAGGCCGTAAGTTGACTTGGAAGGCCGACATGTGATAAGATAGGCTCCTGGGCTCTAAGAAATAATGATCTCCAAGGCTCAAATAGAATGGAATAATGAAATGGACTCGAAATTCATCCAAGGAAGGCTCCAAAACAATGGGTAATTCAGGGCATCAAAATGAAGAATAAGAGAAATGACTCAACTTGCAGGCTAAAAACGGGTGTCAACAGATGTCCCTCCTTGATGTCCGCTTTGCAAGGGAGCGAGCGAAAGTGACGCGGAGGTGAAATGGAATGGAGATGGAGTGAAAGCGAAAGTGACGTGAAATAGAGATGAAACAGAGATGAAGCGGAGAATACTGAAAAGCGGGCATCAAGGTAAAAGACACCCGTTTTAAACAACAAGCGACAGGAATTCTCCCGAAATCGCCGAACTAACCACCAAGACTGGATGACAAGAATGAGACATGTCTGGAGAACTAAACTAACAAGATGAAATGGAAACACGACCAACCTCATCGGGGACACAATCCACAGACGATGAGGGGGTCGGAAAGGAACATAGCGTAAAAAGTATGAGAAATATAACAGAGATAAAATCCAGATAGGAATCACGCTGGCCAACCAGACCAAGCGGCAAGATCAGAGAAATCATTCAAATTCAGAGTGGAATGAGAATCTCTTATCCAAGAGAACTGAAGCGCAACTAACCATTGTTTGAGGAACAATCTTGAGAGAATCACGAGACGTTAATGCTCAAAATGACATGATGCATGCTGGGCTAAAATAAAGAAATCATCAAAACGAATGCAAAGAAATCATAAAATAGAAAGTACTCGAGAATAGTATTGCTAGATTGGAACAATCAGGGTCAAGACACTATCCGCAACCACGGCGTGCGAGATAGAACCATCGTTCCCTATTTTTCCAACCTAACGGCCTATCCGATGATTAAACACGCGCACCTAGATTATCATCGTTTTTGTTAAAGGGGAACGTCAGATCCTGGAACACATGAATGACCAGCCGGTTCTCGAGATAATATAATAATATAGATACCATATAGTAATGCAACAATGAGTAGGGATAGAGAGCCAAACCTGACTTACCTGCGCAGACGAAACGGCATTCTTTGGATTTTCATTTTCTATTTTTTATGGATTTTCATGTATAAGATAAATATGATAAGCAAGTATAAACATAGCGTACATAACATAACGATTAACTGAATGACAAACAACACGACATAACATAACGATCAGATGAAATGGGGAGACAATGCAACATAACATAACAAAGGCAAACGAGCACATATGCAATGGCATGAACAGACAACATGCATGCATGAACACAGTGTGACAAGACAACAACGCGGTGGGATAACACACGGTTGGGACAAGAACATGACGGATGACCACACAGTTGGGACAAGAACATGGGACATAAAGGGGTGACTAACAACATGTGCAAGACGCGGTGAGGGATAAAACAACATGTGTGGGACAACATGAAGGGACATAAACACATGACAAGGACACGGCGGGATAAAAGACATAAACAAATACGCCCTTCAATCAAAACCCAAGATCAGAATGAAGCAGAACCGCCAGATTCATAATCGTGAGGCAAAGCCCTCTCATAAAGATATGATCATTGCAAACAAAAGCTGAGAAGGACATGAGCTTCAGAACAGATCGAGAGAGTGGATCGACGAAGGAAAGAACAGATCAAAGATGTGGACAGGAGGCAGAGCATAAAGATATAGCGAGGAATGCCTGAGTACTTGCAACCTGCACACTTAGCAAACGGATTACGTATATGTCCTTAAGATAAAAAAATGCATAAAAACAAAAGACATATTTTTAGATTTTTGTAATTTTTTAATTTTTCTTAGATTTTGACATATTTGATTTTTTTGGAGTTTTGATAATATCTAATTTTTTTAGATTTTGACATATCTAATTTTTTTCTTTTGATTTTTGATAATATCTCATTTTTTGGATTTTGATACATCTCATTTTTTTTGAATTTTTGATAATATCTCATTTTTTTGGATTTTTTTGAAATAGCAATCTGCAGCACCCAAGACGGGCTTAAACTACTGGCTAGGGATCGTCGTTCCTACCCCTCTCATTAAAAGCTTCCCTTAAGCAGGACGTGCATGTGATGGTAGCTCACCACAATCAACTGTCTCTAAAGAACGGTGCCCCAACTAAGGCCATACCCGGGATACAACCCAGCCTAAGGGGGAGAAGTGGAAGAATAATTACAGACAAGCCTTATGTAGGATAGGAGATATCAGGGTTCGACTTCCTTCTAGGGCACTACCCCTCAAAGAGTAGGTCTGTTGCGTCGGGGCTTTGTGTCTTTGATTTTTAGACCTATATTTATCAGGCACGTATGCGACCGGGCTCATGACATCCCGCGGGGAACTGTACTGCCACTCTTGCCATGCCTTTGATTCATAATTTTGCATATTGATTCATTTTCTCATTTTGGTAGCCCTTATTGGCCAGATATAGCATGAAAGCTCACTTTTGAGGGTCAAGACTGCCCCTATTTGAGACCTCTCCTGTATTAGGGAGCGCCTAGGTTGGTCATCTCATCCATCCATCTTGCCCCCGCACTTGGCCGAGCAGAGAAGAGAAAAGGCCTTCGTGCATACCCAAAGTATGGCCAAAGCAGCAACGGTGCGCCTCAGAGAGATCGGCTATGGCTTGCCGTGTAGTGTGTGAAAAAATCTATACTCAAAGGTCACCCTCAACAATCGGGGAAAGAAACTAGACTCCCAGCGCGGAGCTATCACCAGCCTAAGGATGCTGCAGAAGCTAACTTTTTTATTTGACACAAAGTTAAGATCTAATTAAACAAAGACTCTTAAAGCCACTCAATCATGTTAAGAAATCATGTACAGAAACAATAGAAATAATGGAAATGAAAGCACGTTCTTGCACAAAATAAAGATACCTTTATAGATCCATGGCGTGGAAACCAGCATCCTGAAGCGATTTCGATCATCAAGCTTTGAGGAGCGCGAGTAGCTTTGCATTCCTTGCTTGCCAGGATAAAGGATGAAAGGAGAGCAAAGGATTGGATTCCTCGACACAGAGGAGTGGCAGACATCATACTGGATGAAGAAGGGATAAAAAGGAAGAGAGATGAGGGCTAGAACTCCCTCGTTAAGGCACTGAGGCCCTGATAACAAGGAACCAGATACATAATAAACAAGGATTAACTGAGATCAAGGCGGGCTAAAGCCTCGAAAACAGTAAGAAAAAGGGTAATGACCCCGAAAGGGTGAAGAGGAGTGAGAAGAAAGAGGAGGATAAGAATCATCCTACATGGTCAGAGAAAAGGAATTAGAATCACCCGACAGGGTCGGGGAAGAGAAGTGATAGACACCCGACAAGGTCGGGGAAGAATCGGGAGTAGCACCCAGAAGTCCTAGGGAAGAATCAGAGGAGACACCCGGAAGTCCCGGGGAAGAATCGGATGATGTCCCAAGATCGGGATGAAGGGATGACATAGGCCGGGGCCTAAAATCATGAGAAAATGGAGAATCCGGAGGTTCCGGATGAGGGGAGAAAGAAGAATGGGGGTTTGCGGTCCCGAAAAGAGAAGAGAAAATTATGGAAACTGGATTAGAGGAAGGGAGGTACACCACCCAAGGGTGGGAGCTGAGTAGAAGAAATGATGAATGGAAGAAAGGAGAATAAGAAGTAGTGGCCCCTCGAGTGCACAACATGCGGCCTTTGTACTTGTGCCGCCGCCTCTTCTTGGTAGAAATCTCCTTGAAATGAATCCGTCTGACACGGACTCGGGCCTTCGGGCTTCTTAATCTACAATGTTTTCTCAAATAGCGGGCCCATCTGGCGGATGACCTAGCCCGACTGTGAATATGTAGCTTCATCGGGGCGATTGCCCCTAGACTCACGGTGCTAACATGCTGTGGACATTCTTGAGCAACTGAATCCTCAGGATGATGAGTATCATGGAACCATGGAGTCTTATCTCTTGGCACTAGAACATGGAGATTCGGCAACTCTACTCAACAACTGGGCACGAAGCATAACTCCCTTACTAGAAAAGCAGGACAGAACTGAGGGGGAGTAACGTGCGGCGTTGTCGTGGCCGACTTACCAATAAACCGAGGGAGATTGCATAACAGGTGCAGAATGTCCTTAGAGAATACAGAAAACACGGCCAACTGCCTCTTGCATATAGAATTCATCAGGCTCTTAGCGGCCGCATGAGTGAGCACCATCTGGGTAGAGAACCCCTCTTGGCCAGTGAACTGAATAGCAATGAAGCGAGGAGAAATAACAACATTGATAGTGAATCCTCCGGCGAGCAACGAGATTGCCACCGGCCTTGCTTGTGAAGAAATTGGCATTAGTGCAAGGGAACTCTTCTTTGCAATCATTTCTGAAAATGCAGGCTCTTTATCACCAAAATAGCCAGGGACTAGGACCCGAATTGGCATGCGGCAAATGACATCTTGAATCTTGAAAAGCACAATCGAAACCTGGCTCGACTCATTATCTCCCTGGTGACCAGACCCAAGGGGCACCAAAGATAACGCACACCCGCTCCGTGGGGTGGAAGGGGATGGAGAAGTGGAGGTAATAGGCTTGGAAGGTGTGGGTAAAGGCTCAGAAGGCGTAAGTGGGGGTAAGGGCAAAGGTGGCGGCGTAGGAGGGGGTAAAGGTGAAGGTGGAGATGTGGGTATAGGTATAGCCTGCTCAAGCTCGGGCGATGATGGCGAAGGGGAGGGCAAAGGCGGTGGAGATGGTGGAGGTGATGGGATAAGGGTCTTTGGGAGAGGAGGCGGTGAGGGCGGGAGTGATGGCGGTAGGGGTATTAGAGATGGTAGAGAGGGTGATGTGGTCAATGAAGGTAATGGAGGTGAAGATGGTGAAAGTGGTGCTGAGGCAGAGGAATTGGAGGGTCGTGGCGCCCACCTTCGACGTATCGACACGACACGTCGAGCGGCGTCGGGAGTAAAAGCGATGGTGGAAATGGAGGAGGAAGAAGAGGTAGCACTAGCCTGAGCAGAGGCTTGGGATGGTGGAGGTTCTGGAGGTTGAATAGGAGATGGTGAAGGTGAGGGGGTAGGTGGAGATGAAGAGGGTGACGAGGTAGGCAACGAGGTAGGCAAAATCATAGGTGATGGAGTAGGTGGCGGAGCAGGTGTAATGCCCGATAAAGAATCATAGGGGTGCCCCTGGTCTTGTAGTGGAAACGGCTGCCTGGGCGACGACTGCTGCTGCTGCTGGCTACGGAGATTTAAGATAGCTTCATGCATGGCGGCCCAATCGATCATCTTCTTGCCTTCCAGACCATAAACAATTTCTTGAAACTCGGGGCAATCCTCAACCAAATGCCCCTGCTGGCGGTGAAATTCACAATACTGAAACACATTCCCGGCCGCGGGTCGGCAAGGCACAATCAGAGGGAGCTGTAATGCGTGAGCGGCCATCAAAGCCCTAAAAATGTCTGTAAAAGACTCCGGCAACGGCGGAGAAGGAGCCCGCTTCGGGTACGGTGGATGCCGAGGGATATGGGAAGGTGATAGAGAAGGTTGTGGGGATGGAAGCGGAGGTTGCGTAGGCAATGGCGCATGGCTAAGGGAAGGATTTGGTGAAGGCATATGCGGAGCAGGATGAGGGGGTATATAGACGGCATCCACCTGCTCGGGGTGTGGTGTTTCCTTGACCGGAGGTGGGGGTTCATGCGGGTATGAAGAGGCGGAAGGTTGACTAGTGGAGGGTTGATATATGGAGGTATATGAATATGTGGAGGTATATGGGTGTGGGGGAGCGGAAGGCCGACTCATGGAAGGATATGTGGTGGAGGGTTGACTCATGGAAGATGATGGATAGGTGGCATATGTGGGCGTTGAAGGTGAAGGTGAATGGGACTCTGGGTCAAGGGAACTTAAAAATTGTTGGTGGATGAAGCGGGCTCGGCTATAAAGCTGTTGCCAGGAGGTGATATCACTCAAGGCTAAGATGAACCGATACTCGGGCGTTCCATTAGAAATGATCATTTTGATTTGCTCTCCCTCCGGAATATGCCCCGGGACTTGAGCGGCCAAGCGACGCCAGCGGTCGGCAAACGTGGAGAATTCCTCGTCGGGCGTCATCTTCTCTTGGGCCAGATCAACCAAAGAATGTCTGGGCCCAACCTGATCCTGGTACTACTGAATGAATCTTGCTTGAACGGCTTGAAAATTCATCATCTACTCTTGCGGTAACGTGAAGAACGAATCCTTGGCCGGGCCCTCTAAAGATAGGCCAAACAAATAGGACATCAAGCGTTGATCATGCTGGAACTAGGCCGACTCATATAAGAACTCCTTCAAATGCACGTAGGGGTCACTGACTCCACCATAGCGACGATAAGCCAGAATCTGTTGATGTGGGGGGAGCTGAAGACCTCGGAATGCAAATGGGATATCCAAAGAAGTTTGAGAACTGATTTGTCGCTGCAATTCATCAAGCAGGCATTGGGCCTGAGCGATCATCTCCTCGGTAGGAAGAGTCCGAGAAGGATTTGGGCCAGCTTGAGCAAGAGATGATGAATTTAGATCAGGATAATGTTGATGGGCCGGATAAGGGGATCCTGCCTGAGAAGAAGGAAAGCTCGCTCCGGGAATTGAGGAATACATGGGCCTGGAAGAATTACGAAGGTGGGAATGAGAATTGATTGGGCCAACAGCAGCACGGGCGGGACAAGAAAGCCCGTTAGAAGAATAGGGTCCAATAGAGGAATAAGGAGATGGGCCCGCATGTGAAGAGGAATCCACGCGGGGATAAGAAGACGGGGAGGAAGAAGGGTAATATATAGGAGAAAAATGACGCTCCATGAGGACAAATGGAGACTTTATACAGGAAAATCAGGGAAATACAATGAGGGAAGTAAGGGCTCAAAAGAGGGGGACTGACTCAATAATGCAAAGGAAAATAAAAGAAAAAAAAAGAAACCTAGGACAATGAGACTAGACAAATGGACACACAGAATGGACTAACATAAATGGGCCTAACAACAAAATCTATATGGATGATGGGGGATGCAACACAAAATAACACAAGTGGGCTTGGACAAGCCCACACAACACAAACAATATGAAGGATTTCACCCAAGTCAAACAAGTTAATATGATGGGAAGTATTTTATTGTCAAAGTTCTGGGTGGACCTTTTAATGATTTGAATTGAGATTAATTCCCTCAAGATAGGTGTCCTATAGGGAATAAGGTCCAAACTTTGGTTTGACTAAGGTTAATTCTTTCATAACGTATGCAAATGCAAGCCTGAGGGGTGGAAGATACAGCGGCCTGGCGTCCGTGTGGGAATCCACAGCTCGCGGGGACTTACGGAGGTCCCGGATAAGATCACCTAGTCGAGCCCAAGGAGTATGGGAGCGAGAGGATCACTTACCGAGGGGGAATGCAACTACAATATGCCAATATGCATGATCCTATGTGCACCGAGGTGCATGCAATTTCTAGCCTAAGTCTAGCAAATCAAGACAATCATGAAATCATGCTAACATCACAAAAATGCATGAAAAATGTAAAAAAATATAAATAACAATGATGCAAGGCCTAAAATAGGGACAACTAGGCACTAAAAGATAAGAGAAATCATTGAAGGATGACGTACCTTTGTGTTTGCCCCTGGACCTACAAGTGAGTTTTATGCATAAAATGTAAAAATGAAGGTAATATTTAAGTAGGTAAATAAAGTCCAATGCATGCAAATAATATATGGATGTAAAGATAATATAAAAGACTACATAATAGACCCAAAAAATAGGTAGAACAGACCCTGGAAGGCAATTTAAATCAGCAAACAAAATGGCCCTGTGAATCTGTCCCGAATCTGCCTACAAATTAGATGCAAAAATGCAAAAATAGAGGCACTTTTTAAATATGCAAATGATGTCCAATTGTTGCAAACTTTATATTTATGGAAAGACAATACAAAGGACAACACAATGCAAAAAGAATCAGCCCAATCCGACGTCGGGAGACAAAGTTATGCCCAAACGAATAAGGCCACTGCAAACAGAAATCCTGCCCGGCCAGAACCATTAAAAGGTCCCTGGATGACCGTTTATACCCTTTGTGCGGTCTACTAGATTACCGCCCAACTGATGGACGGTCCAGGGAGGACTGTTTATAACCCCAGAGGGTTTGGGCGGTCCTGGAGAGGCCGTTTAACGCGTTAGGCGGCCCTACGATAGACCGTGCAACCCTGACAGACCTGAAAATGGACAGAATGATAGAGAAACGTGGAGAAGACTATCCAAACATGCATGAACACCCACCCAACATGCAAGAGACTAAAAATATAACGTGATGGGCACTAGGTGTCCCACCGTGATCGCCAAAAAACTGTAGATATAAATGTTTCAATCTACCCCGCCCCGAACTAAACAATATAAGCATGCATATAAACATGAAATTGCATGAAACGAAAAGGGGTGACAAGGAATAGAGAACTAACCGTGATCGCCACCAAGGACTTACAGCACCAAAATGATGAAGAAACGATGAAGATGGCACCGTGTACCTTGGAAAATATGGAGGAAGACGCGGCCTAACGGGAAGCCGCTACAACGTGTGATCGTGCTTGAAATGGGATGCGGGGAGCCGATGTGGGTGCACCTCCTCACTTCCTAGCTGGATAGAAAGCAAGGGCCTCACGTTCTATCAATAGTCTCCTGCAAAACAAAGCCACAAACATAAGAGAAAACCCATTAGAAACATGTGTAGCATATGTCCCAAAATGATGAAGTAGCATGAAAGAAAGGGGGAGAACGCACCGGGGGAGGGTTTTTAACCCCTATGAGTGGGTGCAAAAGTAAGGTGGGAGTGTTGTGCATGCATAGGATTTGAAATCATGGAATTTGATGGAGAAATGGGGGAGAAAAACTTTGTGTAAAACAGAGAAAAATGCATGAACGTGCTGAAACAGTGCAAAAAAAACTAAGTGTAAAACTGTGACGATTTGTGAAAAGTAGAGGGAGAGAACTAAGCCTAGGTATGAAGAAAGAGAGCCCGGAGAGATGAAAAATGAAGAAGATACTCCCCTCTTTAAGATGAGACCAATGGAGGACGAAGAGGATGCCGGATGACTCCGCCTCGAGCCGACGAAGGGCGCTCCATCGCACAGGTTCAAGAACCCGTGATGATTTGTAAAAAGTATGGGCAAAGTTAGGAGGGTAAACGAAGATGAAATCCAGCAAATAAGGTATCAAAACGAAGCCTATACTTCCCTCAATAGCCTGGGGTCGAAGGTTTGAGATGACGATTTGGCATGGCTTCACCCCAAGTCCAAGAAGAGCCCCCCCCGGCGCGAGGTACGCACAGGGGCTTTATATAGAAAAACTGCCCAAGTCCCCAACTTTCCTCCACGAGTTTAAGAGATAGAGTCCACCAAATCTCGAGATCTATGGATCAATCTCGAGATAATAGATAGGATAAGAGCTAGGAACAAACGGGACTCTTTTTGGTGGAAGGATCTGGAAGATAGAGTCCATGGAAGGTGGCCCCGGAGCCTAATCTAGAAGAGTTTTTGTTGCACGAAAAGTAGAAAAACCTGATATTACGGCCAAGATTCCAGGAGATATGGTCAATTAAAAATCGTGCTTTGTATACCAAATTGAAGATAATACAAAGGGGAAGACACAGTAACAAACGGGGCTCAATTTAGTAGAGTATTCTAGAAGGTAGAGCCCTAACAAGGAGGCCCCATTGCACAGGTTTCGGCCTTAGAATCCGGCGGCGAAGAAGATGGAGTTCAGGACTTTTTGGACTCTCTGGTAGATGGACGGTCGCACGATAGACCGTTTATTGTATTGGGCGGTATAGCAGTAGACCGTCCAATCTTGGGGGCGACCGGGGGACTTTGCGCACAAAAAAATATAAACGGTCATCCACGGACCGTTTTTCGAGTTAGGCGGTCGTAAGAAGACCATTTTATGACATTTTAAAAATAATAAAAATGAAATAAAAAATTAAAAAAGTTACTGTTCATGGGCGGTCACTATTGACCGTTTTACTGTTGGACGGTCACCTTGTGACCGTTCAACTCAAGGAACGGTCAACTGTTGACCTTTTAGCTGCCAGGCTCACGCGACTTTAGAAATTGAAGCATATCTTGAAAACGATGCCGAATTAAAAAAAGTGGTAGAAGAAGAAATTGTAGATAACTGAAAGATGAACAACGTTCATGAATAAACCAAGATGAAAAAACAATCAGAAGAGAGAGAAAATAGGGTGAGAACAGAGAAAAACACTGAGACTTGAAAACGGTGGAGAACTAGATAATGGCGTAGAAGAAAAAAATGTAGGGCTTTAAAAGATGAACAACTTTTGTGAAGGACACATTTTGAAAAGAGGAAAGAAAGGGGGTGAAAAAGGACCGTTTTCAAGACTGCGCAGCGAGAGGGGGCTGAATGCTTGAGGGAAGCCGGCCTAAATGGGCCGTAAGCTGACTTGGAAGGCCGACATGTGATAAGATAGGCTCCTGGGCTCTAAGAAATAATGATCTCCAAGGCTCAAATAGAATGGAATAATGAAATGGACTCGAAATTCATCCAAGGAAGGCTCCAAAACAATGGGTAATTCGGGGCATCAAAATGAAGAATAAGAGAAATGACTCAACTTGTAGGCTAAAAACGGGTGTCAACTGTGATGTTGCTCATATTGTGGCCCAGTGCCGCACATGTGCTACGGCCAAGATGAAGAAGCAAAGCTAGGGCCTTTATACGCCTCTTCCCGTGCCTGATGCTCTGTGGCATGATGTTAGCATAGATTTTATTTTAGGATTGCCACGTACCTCTAGGAAGTATGACTCGATCTATGTGGTGGTTGATCGATTCTCAAAGATGGCCCTTTTCATTCCATGCTCGAAGACTTCGGATGCTTCGAGGGTAGCCCGCCTTTTCCTTACTCATGTGGTGTGCAAGTTCGGGTTGCCTCGTACCATAGTGTCTGACCGTGATGTTAGGTTCACCAGTTATTTTTGGAAGACACTGTGGCATATGTTGGGTACTCACCTCAAGTTTTTCACTGCATATCATCCCTAGACAGATGGTCAGACCGAGGTGGTCAATAGGAGTCTGGGTGATCTTTTGAGGTGTCTTCTCAGGGACCGTGTCGGTGATTGGGATCTCATATTACCACTGGCAGAATTTGCATATAATGATTCGGTTAACAGGTCTACCGGTATGAGTCCATTCGAGATTGTCACAGGTCGTAGGCCTAGGAAGCTAGTGGATCTTGTTCCCATGCCCATTCATGCACGAGTGTCTGAGTCTGCCGAGTCATTTGCTAGGCATGTTAGGAGTCTGCATGACGACATTTGTCGTCACATTGAGGCCAGCAATGCACGGTATAAGGAGTTAGTCGATGCCCATCGACACCACCGTGAGTTCCAATAGGGTGAATATGTCATGATCAGGGTAAGACCTGAACGGTTTCCCTCTGGAACCGTAAAGAAATTGCAAGCTCGCGGAGCCGATCCATTTAGAGTGTTGAAACGCGTTAGATCCAATGCGTATGTTGTGGACCTGCCTGAGGAATATGGTATAAGCTCTACTTTCAATGTGTCGGATCTAGTTGCATATAGGGATCCAGCGGTGATCCCTAATGAGCCTTTCGAGTCATCTCCTCCCATTGAGAGTGATCCCACACCTGAGTGTCCACCACCAGCCACATTTCCACAGTAACGAGAGCATATAGATCATATACTGGATGAGTAGGTGACAGTTACCAGGAGTGGATCCCACCCGCGCTACCTAGTGCGTTACAGAGGGCGACCGACCACCGAGGATACTTGGATCACCCGTAGAGAGTTGCAGTGGATAGATCCAAACCTACTTGAGCGCTACCAGAGCGATGCAGACCCTTACTCGACAGGGTTGAGTTTCTCCCACCCGGGGAGAATTGGTGCAGACACCAGAGCGGTCAAGAAGCACGAACCGACGGGCCGTCGGTACCGTACGCGGAGCACCACCCGAGCTACATCGGCTTCCATCTGGCTCGGAGACAGTCTGGAAACTCCCCCTTGAGTCTTAGTATTTATCATATTTACTGGGATTTTATTTGTGTGTAATGTGTGTTTATTTGGCTTTATTCAAATTGTAATTCGGATTGTAAAGGGGGTTTATTTGTAATTTGGGACCACCCGGATCCCGCTGGCCCCCCATCCCTTCTCCCATTGATCCATCTCAGCTCTTGGGCCCATGTGGGGTCAGTCAACCCTCCAAGGTAGGCTTCTAGAAGAGTTGGACCAAGGGGGGGACAAGAGATTAAAAAAGTCCAAGAAGGGGGCATGAAGGTCAAGGGGGCGCCCCCCATTTACTATATTATATTAGGATTTTTAGTTTATTTTATTTAGTTCCAAATCACATGGGAGAATAAAATGTGGACTCCCTCTTTTACCCCCCACCAATCCTAGATCTAGGGATACAACTAGTCTTTTTGTATTTTCTATAAGAACCTTATATTTTCATTTTGAGTGGAATTAATGCAAAGAAAATCTGAAATTTCTTCCACAAGGCAAGGGCCGCCCCTCTCTCTCTCTCTCCTCTCTCTGCCTTATGTAGCTGGGAAGGCTGTGAATCAGAGGTGTGAAGCCTCATCTATCAGGTGTGAAGATCATCGTCGCCGCCGCCGCCGCCATCGTGCCGCCGTCGCACCACCGCCATCGTCGCCGGAGTTCTATCCACTCAGGATAGCCCCCTGATCCCGAAATTTCTGCTCTCAACCATGAGATCTTCTAGAGCCCAAACTTTCAAGGTGAGTTCCATAGGTCATTCCCACTTCCCATAAAAATTGGTGGGACTTCTAGCATTTGTTTTCCATTTTTCCATTTTTGTTCTCCCACTCCTTCCAGATCTGCCTGCAGTCTGTCCAGTTTTCCAGAAACCAAATAGGTCGTTCATGAACCCACCTTCCCCTGGTCTGAATGACTTGATATTTTTATTGGGGATTCTGTCCACCTAATCCTTCATCCAAGAATTTTCTTGGAATTTCTGGAGTCCTCTACCTATTTTTAAAAATCATGGTCAGATCCCAAATTCAGTTCTGTCTCTACTGTCCAGATCCGACCACCCGGTGCTAGAAAATACTTTTCCCTATCCACATCTCCAAAAAATCTTTCACAAAAATTATATCCGTCTTCCTCTCTCTCCTCTCTACAACTTTCATGAAGAGCTCAACCTCTAATTCGGAGCTCTACATCACGGTCAATGCTGGTTCTCAGTCAGATCTCAGTCTGCCTGACCAGATCTGAGACTGAGCACAGCCCTATTCAAAAATCTGCCATCAAAATTACGGCCCCGAAGAAATTACAGGAGCCATAGCGGGTCGAAGGGTTTCGAGTCAGCGTTCCAACGGTGCTGGTTTCGCACCGATCCGACGTCGGTGCTGATCGCAGCAACAGATCTCGTCGGGTCGCGCGCTATAAAACAGAAGCATCAGATCTGTGGGCAGCAACTCCAATACTTGGAGATCGGAGCCGATCGACCACCGCCCGGTGTTCCAGTCCGGCCGCCGTCCAGAGGATCGCCCCTCCAGGTGTCCCATCCACAACGGGACCCACCCCGCCAGGTCCGGAGGTCTGAGCAGCATGTGGGCCCCATAAACTCGCAGATCGCGCCGTCCGGACAGCACTAAAATGCGGGTTTCGACACCGACAGAGCGACATCAAGATGCTGCCCGTCAACCCAATTCCCGATGCTCCCGGGCCCCACATGTGACTTGTTACCTCCCTGCGTGGAGTGGGTTGAAACATTTGTACCGTTGTAATATTTGTTAACCGGGAGTACGGATTTGGCCGGGGTTGTCTTTCCCACGTCGGGTGCGTGGAGGTAATGGTCTTAACTTCTCGGCATTACACTTGCTAGTTTAGTATATGGTCATATGCCGCTGTGAGTGCGTTAGGGATCTAGCCCGTGATTCCATGTCACCGTTGTGAGCGAGAGAGTGACCCGTCTCATGACTCGGTCTGAGCATGGAAGTGTGTCGACCACCCTTGACTCTGCCAGTTTCTCAACCGCGCGGATCCATGCTTTCCCTCGCTTGGGACAACGAGTGAGCTTGCATTTCTGTTAGCGACGTATAGCCCATAGGAACTCTTAGTGTCAGGCCAAAGTGTCTCCGTTGTTCGTATGTTGCTGGTCATGTCTACATTTAGAGTCCGAGGTCCGCATCACTTAGAGTCGGTCCCCATGTCTGTCCCGCATCACTAGGGATGCAGCGTTCCAGTGCTACTTAGTGTGATGGAGGGGTTGCCCTTCGACCAATGACACGTGCTCACGAGGGATGAGTTGCAACAGATCGACACCAACTTGCTAGAGTGGTACCAGAGCGATGGGGACACTTACTCGACGAGGTCGAGTTTTGCCCAGCTGTGGGGGATTGGTGAGGACATGAGAGGTCGGGCCCGTTTTGATCCAGCATTCATGTCCCTATGACAAAGGAATCCACGCACGACGCAAACTACTCGGGCATCTATTTGGCTTGGAGGTGATTGAGAGTTGTAGGGCTATAGATGAAGACCCCGCTGAGTCTTTCAGCCCATTAGGGGCCCATTTGAGTCTTTTTTTTTATTTTTTTATATTTTTCGTCCAAAGTTCACATGATTTTTAGAGTACTGGGGATATTTGGGTCAATTACTAGGTTAGAGATTCACAATTGGGATTAACCCAAATCCCTATTTAAGTTGTTGTTCTTGTTATTTGGAGAATAGAAATGAAGATGTTTAGAATTTGGGATCATAGTCATCGTCATCTTCTCCCGTGAAGGGATCCAGATGGGGTGCGAAGCCCTAGGGCGTCAAGCCCATCCCTAATCCCCCTCTCCTCCGTCTTCTTCCTCTGTTCTCCTCTCCACTATCAAATCCCCCCCTCCATCGTCTTCCTCTTCTCTTCTCCCACAACCATCTTCTTCCTCTTATTTTCTCACCACCGTGAACCCCTCTTCCACCACCCTCACAAATCGCAGCCACCCAAGGGAGAACCACCTACGGCCTCCTCCTTCCCCAACGTCGGCGAAGCAGCAGCAACATTAGTAGTCTCCGTCATGGTCGTCGTCCAGCCGGCCTTCATCCCATGACGTCATCGCACTGGAAGAAGCCCGCCCCTGACCGACCGGTCTCCAACCCAGGTGACATGCCCGGCAACCCCTGTGGCCAACCGTTATAGCCCCGTCGCCCACAATTGACCTCACATCCACCACCAACAAGATCGGAATAGTCCTCTCTACAACTACCCCGGGCATCATCGACAAACGTCGTTGCTTTGTTCGCACTGCCACCGGTAGCCCTGCTCCTGCCGGTCCTGCTAGAGGCACTACCGGCCCACCGGCCATGCCGGTGGCCTCGTTCCCCCACCACTGCCACACTACCACAGCCATCCTCCTATGCCAGTGGCCTGCGACCTCACCATCGACGGCTCTCGTCTCTCTCCCTCTCCCTATCATCTCTCTCTCTCTCTCTCTCTCTCTCTCTCTCTCTCTCACATTTCTACAGTTAAAAATATCAAAAAAAAATATTCCCTAAAAAAGAGAGAACGGTAAAAATAAAAAAAGGGGGCATATGATTTTCTGAAAAAGAGAGAGAGAAATAGCAAAAAAAGGAAAAGATAGGAAAAATACAAAAAAGAGAAGAAATCCTAGCTTCGTCTTCATCCCGTATCAAGATCATTCCAGCCTATTGCGGCCCTACTCATCGCGATGTGTCTTCATCCCGGCATACCATTGTTGTCATCACCCATCATCGAGTGTTGTCTATCAACCTGCTCTGCATCTCGAACTCCACTTTTAGCTTGTTATGTCCTTGCGAGGAGTGGGCTTTAATTTGGTACTATAATTTTATATTATTTACTCTGATTGTACTCAGGATACGTGAGTTGGCCAAGATTCTTCTCCCATGCACTAAGCGTGGAGGTATGTACTTTTCCCTTCTTAGCACTTGTTTATTTAGTATTTACTTTAATTTGTCGCCGACGTGAGAGAAGATTCCTAGCCAATTACTTCTGCCACCACCGGAGAGTGAGTTCAAGATCCATGGAAAGGGGTGGAATAAACCACCCAGGGTGGGTTAGGGGTGGGTCACCCGGGGTGACGTACCCGCCCCTAACCCACTCCAAAAATAAACTAGGTCTTAGAATTTAGCCTGAGAGAACACCTACCTTAGAATCGAATTAGAGAAGAAGATGGAAGAAGAACACATAATGCCTAATCCTTGATCCTCCTCCTCAATCCACGCCCTAGCACATCATAGCACGACCTCTAGCCTCTGCCACCAATTATCAAGGTTGTCTAAAAGAGTTTAGGGTTCTATTTATAGAGTTTAGGGACCTAAAGAGTCCCAATTCGACTTATTAATTTAGAAAAAAATTCCTATTCTGAAAATCTCGAGGTCTATCTATATTTAGGGTCACCTAACATGAGATTAACCCTAATTAGGCTAGGATTTTACTTGATATCAACCCTATCTAAGTGGATTAGGGTTTTATTATGATTTTTTGACCCATTTACTTGAGTTTTAACCTATTTAACCCTATTAAAATTTAAAGATTTGGGATATTACAAATTTTAGAAATTAATTCCTTCTTTTAAGCCCAATAAACTTTCAATCATTAGCCCATTTCACTAATCCAATTATTGTAAATTTTATTTAGCTCATATTAAATATATCAAAATTATTCAGATTTTATTCATGAGATTACATTTATTTATTTATTTATTTATTTTAATCCGAATTGTTACACCCTCCTCTACTTAAAAAGAGTTTGGTCCTCCAAATTCACGTGATATTCTTTCTAGTTGTCTAATTCCTACAAAATAATTTCAAGAGTTAATTATTGATTCCTTTTCAGAATTTAAACTCATTTTAGTACTTCACTCAATGCTATACCCCATCTCATCGGGTAATACATAAGGAACTACATAGGTTATAGGACCTAATACTCTTGGTAACCTATACCTATGGCCAAAACCTATGATTTTAACAAAACTTAGGCTCTGATGTCACTTCTGTCATGTCCTTATCTAGTAGCGAAAGCAAATTCAAAACGTGCCAGTGAATAGTCATATCAATCAGAGCACTAGGAAATAACAACCACAAGAAACAAGATAAAATTTGGGCAAAAATATAATTTTATTAATAATCAAATTCATTATTACAATTCTTGACTCAAAAGAAAAAGACTCAAATACAATACTCTCATTATTTCTAATTTAGACTCAAGATAATAGAAAAGATTCGAGTCTTCAAAAGTTCCAAGAGCACTCGATCACTTTTACCCTTCTCTATCAGAGTGAATTTCATCTTCGTTATGACCTGAAAAATATTATGAAATACTAGGTGAGCGAAAAGTTCAATAGGAATTACATCTCTTTGACCAGGTAAAATATAAGTAATTAATGTTTTGATAATGAACAGAAATGCTATATGATGAAACGATACAAAACACGAATCAAACCCACGAAAAATAATCGGACCAGAATAAGATAGAGAATCAAGGGAATATGAGATACAACACAATCATAGGAATCGAATGTCCAAGAGATAACTTGATGAAGATAATAGATTAATAATGAATCAATAGCAAGAAAATAATGTATGTTAAGAAGAGAACATGTACAAATGAACATAACTATAGAATTGGCCAACAAATATTTGAGTTCCAATAATAATGCCCCGCCTTGGGCCAAGTAAGTGTGATATCATGTAACTCAGAATAACATTCATGTCATGCATAAGTAAATTGTCTAGATTTTAACATGCAGATCATAATTTGGTGCAATATCATACCCAGAATTTTCCCATAGGTACAGAATTGGACATTCCGTCCGAACTAGTATTGATTGTCATGCAGACCCAAATCCCTTAATAATTACTAGACAATTTTATAAAAATAAATGGCCAAGTGAACTCAAAGAGAGTTATGTTCTAGAATAACAAATGGCATAGTTAAAGTGCATGGATTATGCAAACATAAGTACCAAGTAAATGGAGATCAAGTATAGAACTTTAGGGTAAATTCATGAAAGAATAAGGTGTACAGACGTATAAGGATGATAATCACGTCAAATCACATCAAAACAGTCAACTTCAAATTTATAGGACTTGATAAAACATGGTCAATCGTGCGAGCACGACTCACGAAAAATAGAATTGAACGCGGTAAAAGATAGGGCCGCGATTTACAGAACACGGTCTAAAAATTGGGTGTGTTCAGACACGAACGCAGACTTTGAGTACGCCGGCTCCAGGAACCAGAAGCTTGAATGCGGTCTCTAGGTACGCCGCGTTCAGAACAAGATGTACAAAACCAAACAGAATCTTGTTTCATGGTTCCAAAGGCCGGTCGAATCACATCTTAAGCCAGTAAGACGTGATTGTGAGAGTTTTTAGGGTTTTTATGGTACAACTAGCTTTGCGCCCATCTGAGAATCCATGGCTCGCAGAGAGTTATGGAGACCTTAGTGAACAAATTCCAATCCAACGAAAGAAATCTCTGACGGAGGTTCTAACTTCATCAAGAATTGGACTTTTGCAAGAACTAGAAACTATAATGAGTCGGTAGATACATGCCACTAGGGTGACATGATCTTTAAATAACAAAATAAAGTGATCTAATAAAACACCGATCATAACCAATTAAATCGGTGGCTAAATAAGGAATAGGTTAACCATATGCCGACATCTAAGTATTTTAGAGACAAAGGATGTAGCACCCCAGATAATTTTTTAGGATTTTTTTAGAAAATAAATAGATTTTTTTAAACATTTAATAGGCTTAAAGGACTAAATGGGCTAATTAATGGATTAATGGGTTAAGGTTTTATGACAAAAAGGCCCAGCTAGTTACTAGATAAGTCAGCCCACTTAAAATGGACCATTAAACCAAAAATTGAGCCTTTTGGCCCAAGCCCAAACCCTAGAGACATAATAGGAATTAATTTCCCTAATTAAGTTGGATAAATAAGAGAAATTAGAAGTTGAATTAGAATAAAACTCAAAATTTGAAATTCTCAGACAGGTCGCGGCCTATCGTGCGACCGTTCTTGAGAAGGCGGTCAAGACCCGACTGCGATCTAATTCTAAAGACGGAAAGTGATAAATACGGGAAACTCAGATTTCTATCCACCAAATCCCCACGATTCGATGCTATCTAGAAGAGAAAATCTATCTAGAACTCTTGGGGATCGACTTGACACCCAATAGGATCCTAAATTTTGAGGAAAATCCTTGCCCTAGGCCATTCTCTATAAATAGGTCTCAGATCGACCTGCGCGAACCCTAGTTTTGGATCACGCGTAGCAGAGGTATAGTATCGTCATTTTAAGTTCTTCCTTTAGAGTTATTTGATCCCCTTAGTATCTTCTAACAAATCTTTGATTTTCATGTTAGGAGGTCAAGCAGTCAAAGAGTTAGAGAGTGCGGAAGTTGTTGGTTCTACGCAGGACGTGCAGGAACAAGAGCCTTCTTCCGGCGAGAAATCTGAAGTCTAGGAACTATCCTAGAGGTAGGTTGTCTCATGACTGGCTTAAACATCAAATTAAGAGTAAAAGCTCTTTGTTCTCTCTCGCTTCCATGCACCATGCTCATAGTATTTCAAATTTTACTTTGATCGCGTAATAGGGTTTTTAGTTCATGCAATCCATCAAACTCTAATGAAAAAGATAATAGCTTTAGATGCTTTCATGCCTTCGCATGCATTACATACATGTTAGCATGCTTTTCCCTTCAGTTTTATCTTTGTTGTATCTCTATTTGCCACAAACTTGGGTCTTGTAAAGCTGGTATTGCCTCTGTCTAACGGCAAAGAGATAGCGATCGACCTAGGAGCCGCAACCTGAAATCGCGGTCGCCTGACTAATCGCGACCTACCAGAAGGCGGTCGTGGGAGAACCGCGATCTGGCTACTGTTCACGCCAAACAATAACTAGATCAAGCCCTATGATTTCCTGTTATGTATAGTTATCTATGCCATATTTCGTGCTATCTCGTTAGGGTTTTGTTACCATATCATGTTTAAGGGTTTAATGTTTTGTTACTATATCATGTTTCCAACTTATTTTCATCATATACTAGTTTCACAAATAGACCTTATAGTTTTGTACTAAGGAATTTTCATTTTTGATGAACTTCTTACACTTCGATCTCTATTTTGGCACGTTTCCTTCTCATCTTATTTCTAGTTTCATTGCCTGCACATAGCCCGTACTCCAGTACGTTTGCTATTAGTCACTTGCACTTGATAGAAATATTTTCTTAAACTTTAGTGCCTCTCCGTCGGAAATTCCTTCTACCGGACTAGGTTATCTTGTTTCAAGGCCTCCGTAAATCTCCGCGAGCATGGGATTCCCACTAGGACGTCGAGCTGGTTGTATCCTAAAAGTCCAAAGTTTAGATGAGCACTTCACGATTTCCTATGTTCTGTCTTAATCGCGGCCTAGCAAATAACCATGTTCTGCTAATCGCGGCTGACCACTTGACCGCGTTGATGTTCAGCCCAGTTTCGAGTAGATCCAATTCTGTGCTGAGTCGACGCACTTCCTGATCGTAGATTGCCAATTAACCGCGTTCTCCTTATCGCGGTCCCCTGACAACTGCGTTCTTTCAGGACTGATCAACCCGAGGGTCTGACCCAAGGGTGTTGATTATGCCCTGTTTATAGTCCCAGGTGACCTTGTGATTATCTGGAACATGAACCTATGTCTAACAAGACATTAAAAAACTATGAAAGTAATAAAATTGCCATTATGCTGCCGAAATCCTTCCGTAGCACAACATCCTTTTAATTCATTCTTGATCTCTTTTTCGATGAAATCTGTACGTTCATGCCTTGCTTATTATCTCTTCAATGAATTATTGCCTTTGACATTATTGGCCGACTTTATTGAAATTTCTCATATAAGTAGCTTGATTTATAACTTGAAGATGCAAGGGCGGGCACGGATGGTGTCCAAGGGCTCCAGTCTAGTCCCCTAGGTAGATGCCCGAAAATATACTATTAACCGGGGTATAATGATTACTGGCGTCGCATTACGCTTGGAGTATTTTTTTTATAAACTGACGAAATCCACGAGACAATCTCATGAAATTTACATGTTTGTTACATGACTTTCTAGTGCATAGCCTTTTCAAGGTTATGAAAAGTACATTCTCGTTACATGATAGTACATTCTTGTGATTGATTGAAAGGTCAACTTATATTCTTGCTAGATTATGATCATATATTCTTGCAATATCATGTCTTTACAATCATATCTTTCTACTTGTTGTTACTATGGTTTTTATCGCATGTTTTATTGCACTCTCATTATCTTACCTTCTAGAGCTAAAACATTAATAATTTAAACTATGTCGTTATGTTGACACGAAGATACCTACTGGGTGAGTGCGCTCATTCCCTACTTTTTCAATCTTTTCAGGAAGTGCTAGTGGATCTGAATCGGATTGTTCAAGTGGCGATTCCGAGAGTGAATGAAGTTCGAGCGAAGCCCTAGAAAGTTAGAGTGTCTTGTGTCCATTATGTTAATTAAAGGACGTGTAGATGTAATTTTTTATTTTCTTGAGTTTAGTGAGTCATGTGTCAAAAGAGTCATTATGTCAATTGTAACTTTGATTATTATTTAAGCAATAAAGTGAAGGTTTTGTATATTATAGTGTGTACAGCATTTATGCTTCGTATGAATGGATGTAGCGCTTTGATTATCTTGCTAGCTAGAGGCTTACTTTGCCGACTGTTCATGATTCCCGAGTTGTTTCCGTTGTATATATCTCGAGGCTTATTAAGTCCTAGGAAAATGTCAAGTTATAGGACTAAGTCCAAGGTTCTAAGGATTCCCAACCTATGAACTAGGAAAGAGTTATTTTCCAAACCCACATGAGATTGGGTAGAGCCCGGGGTGAGATAGTTCTCTATTAAGAATTAACCTCTAGACAAAAAACCTCATGAATTCTGAGAAGATGATAAAATTGTTTATTTTCTCATGCATCTTACTTTCCCAATGGCTGGAAACCGAGCTAACTGGGAGGCAATGCAACAAACCATTGCGGGTCTCACTCAAGCCCTCCAAATGTTGGCACAAGCAGGCGCGCGAGCTGACGCGGGAGATCTTCATCACAATTTTTGAAGCATGAACCCTCGTTTCTCTGGGTCATCTAATCCCGATGAGGCGAAAAATTGGATCGACAAGATGGGCCGTATTTTTCATATTATGTAATGCACGGATCAGGAGAAGATCCTGCTAGCAACCTTTCAACTCAACAAAGATGTTCGCACTTGGTGGAAGGCCACATCGGCTTATCTGCCGAATGCACAGCTCCGCTGGGAAGAGTTCCTCGAGCTCTTCCGTGAGAAGTATTTCTCGAAGCATGTCCGAGAGAAGAAGGCAGCCGAATTTGCCGCTTTAAGGCAAGGGATGATGTCAGTAGCCGAGTATGAGCTACAATTTTCAAGGCTAGCACCATATGCCCCACATCTTGTCGGTACGGAATTATTAAAGGCCAATCGATTCATGGACGGATTGAGGCATGCCTTTGTGAAGCAACTAGGCCCACAAAATATCCGAACTTATTCGGAGATGGTGCATAGGGCGCATTTATGCGAGAGAACCCTTGAAAAGGTGGAGAAATTCAAGGGGGAGGGTGAAGAGTCAAGCCGTAGGCATGACAAGAGAGCAAAGAAAGAAGAGAAATTCATCATCATGGGAACCTATAAATCTCGTGATAACAAGAAAAGATCTCACAATGGCAAGGGCAATGGCAAAAATAAAAGAGTCAAGGAAGAAGAGAAGCAAGTCATGGAGGCTTGCAAATTCTGTGAGAATTTCAGACATACTGCGGAGGAATGCTGGAAGCGTCTCGGCACGTGCTTGCGTTGTGGCAGCCGGGAGCACAAGATGTCGGACTGTCCTCTCATGAAGGATCAACCCTCAAAGCATGATGGAGGACACAGGCGGCAAGTTCACCTAAATGGCGTCATGGATGATGAACCTACAAAAGATGAAGACGTGATCGAAGGTACTATTCAAATCTATTCACATCCAGCTTTTATCTTATTTGATACCAGAGCATCTCATTCTTTCATTTCCACTGCTTTTGCAAAAACTTTACCTGTTTCCTCGGTTCCCTTACCTTCGGACCTAACTATTACTACACCTTTAGGTTCTAGAACTGAGCTCAAATATCACTACCTAATAGTGAAGTAACCATAAAAGGTCATAATCTTCCTGCAAATCTTGTATGCCTAGAGATGGAAGGCTACGATGCAATCTTAGGAATAGATTGGTTGTTGAAACACTATGCCGACATTAATTGTCGCCATAGGAGAATCTCCTTCTACAAACCTGACCTTTCGAAATTCTCTTTTCTTGGCATCAAGTATCGAAAGCATCCCGTTCTTATCTCTTCTCTTCACGCCTGAAAACTCATCTCGCAAGGTTGTGAAGCCTTTCTTGCCTCTATAGTTATCACTGAAAAAAAAAAGAAATCATTCTTGAGGAAATTCCTATTGTAAAAGAATTCCCCGATGTCTTTCCTTCCGATCTACCTGGTTTACCGCCCGCGAGGGAAGTAAACTTTTTCATTGAATTAATTACTGGAGCAGGACATGTTTACCGGGCTCCTTATAGGATGTCTCCCTCGGAACTCAAGGAGTTGAAGAAGCAACTACAAGAATTATTGGAAAAGGCTTTTATAAGACCGAGCACATCCCCTTGGGGTGCGTCTGTTCTCTTTGTAAGAAAGAAGGATGGATCCCTCAAGCTATGCATTGATTACCGGTAATTGAATCAACTAACAATCAAGAACAAATACCCATTGCCGCGTATTGATGAGCTGTTCGAGCAGATCTCTGGAGCAGAATACTTCTCAAAAATCAACCTCAGGTCTGGTTATCATCAACTAAGGATCAAAGATGAGGACATTCACAAGACTACGTTCCGAAGTAAATATGGGCACTATCAATTCGTGATTATGCCATTTGAGTTAACCAACGCCCATGCAGCTTTCATGCAGTTAATAAACAACGTCTTCGGGCCCTATCTTGATCAATTTGTGGTCATCTTTATAGATGACATTCACATATATTCCAAGACACAAGAAGAGCATGAAGAAGACATAAGAATAGCTTTGCAAGTACTAAGAGAACATCAACTTTATGTGAAGCTTAATAAGTGTGAATTCTGGTTGAAGGAGGTTTCATTCCTTAGTCATATTATTTCAAAGCAAGGTACCTCTGTGGATCCTTCTAAGGTTGAAGCAGTCAAGAACAGGAGCAGACCAACAACTGTGACTGATAAGGTTGATGCAGTCAAGAACTGGAGCAGACCAACAACTGTGACTGGAGTCAAGAGCTTTCTTGGTCTAGCGAGTTATTATAGGCAGTTTATAAAAGATTTCTCAAAGATCACTGTTCCTCTGACCAGGCTAACAAGAAAGGAGAATCCTTTTATATGGTCAGGAGATTGTGAAGAGAGCTTCTTGACTCTCAAGCAACATCTTACTACTGCACCTATGTTAGCACTGCCAGTTAAAAGTGGTGGTTTTGAGGTCTACACCGATGCATCAGGCATAGGCCTCGTTTGTGTTCTAATGCAGCATGGTAGGGTAATATGCTATGCTTCGAGACAGTTGAAACGTCATGAGAAGAATTACTCGGTGCATGATCTAGAACTAGCTGTCGTTATCTTCACCTTGAAGATATGTAGAGATTACCTTTACGGAGAGAAATTCATAGTATTTTCAGACCACCAAAGTCTGAAATATCTTTTCTCTCAGAAGGAAATAAATATGAGACAAAGAAGATGACAAGAATATCTCAAATATTTTGACTTCTCTATTCAATATCACCTAGGAAATGCTAATGCTGTAGCAGATGCACTCAGTAGAAAACCTTTGGCAATTATATCTAGCCTCAGGATAGGTATGACAAATCTCTTAGAAGACTTTGCTACGTTGAATCTGGACATAGACTCGGAAGAGTGAGAGATGTATTATCGCCAACATCAGGTCACAACCCACATTGATAGAAGACTTAATAAAACTACAAGAGAATGACCCTACACTGGTTGAGATCAAGACCAACATGGTCAACGGCCATATTTCTCTGTCACGACTGATGGAAGATTATTATTCCAAGGTCGGATCTGTGTGCCAGATCATACATATACAAAGAAGCTAATTATGGAAGAAGTTCACATGTCTCGATATGCAATTCACCCTGGAGCTACCAAGATGTATCAAGACCTAAAAAGAAACTTCTAGTGGCCAAATATGAAGAGAGAAGTGGTGGATTTTGTTTCTCGCTGCTTAACTTACCAACAAGTCAAGGCGGAACATCAAAAGCCCGCCGGAAGACTACATCCCTTAGAAATTCTTGAGTGGAAGTAGGAGAGTATAGGGATATATTTTATCATGGGTTTGCCAAAAATAAGAGGTGGACATGATAGAATATGGGTCATAATTGATCGACTGACAAAGTCTGCACATTTTCTACCCATTAAAAGTCAATGGACAGTGGATATATTAGCAGCACTATATATTAAGGAGATTGTTAAACTGCATGGAGTCCTTATCACGATTATATTTGATCAAGATCCGCGCTTCACATCACATTTCTCGAAAGGTCTACAACATTCCTTGGGGACCAGATTAAATTTCAGCCACAAACAGATAGTCAGACTGAAAGAACTAACCAAGTGGTGAAAGATATGCTCAGGGCTTGTGCGATAGGCTTTGGTGGATGTTGACACGACCATTTGTCTCTAGTCAAATTTGCCTACAATAACAGCTACTAGGCTAGCATTCAAATGGCACCGTTTGAGACACTGTATGGAAGAAGTTGTCGTTCACCAATCTGCTGGAATGAAGTTGGGGAGAAACAACTTCAAAGCCCAGAATTAGTCAGGGATACAACCGAGAAGGTGCAACTTATAAAAAAAAAAAACTCCAGATGGCACAATCAAGACAAAAGACATATGCTGCTATTAGAAGAAGAGACCTGAAATTTCAAGTTGGAGACCATGTGTTCCTCAAGATTTTCCCAGGTCGTGACATCAGGAGATTCGACATCAAAGGTGTAATACCCTGGATTCTTATCGGATCTTTCGGATCCTTATCGGAGAGTTTCAGATCGCTTTTGTGAGTCCTGAGTTAAGTTTTATGATCCACGTGAGTTTTTCTCTCGTACTAATTACGGAACCCTATGGTGAGTTTATTTCTCAATTCATCAACTCGTGGACACCGCAGTTGCGATGTACTCTCCCTGAGGATCGTTCGATAATTTTTATGTATTTTTCTGAATTAGTGGATTTTTGGGTCAATTATCAAATTTTCAGAAATTAGGAAAATTTCCTAATTTCTTTTCTTTTTATTCTTCTTCCTCTCTCCTCCCTTCTCATTCGCCGCCCTGACCTCTCTCTCCCCCGTTTTCTCTCTTCTCTCGCCCTCCCGGCTCCGACTGCAGACGGAGGAGGCTCGGGCAGGTAGAGGAGATGCCGTGGGAATGGTCCGGTGCGCGATGGGGCGAGGATCGGACCGTTTCTGGCGTGATCCAAAACGGTGGATTCAAAGCCGACGGTCGAGCTCGTGACGTGGTTTTCGGCGCGGTTTAGTCACTTCGGTGCACGGAATCTTCGGTGGAGGTAGGGAGACGGATCGCCTACTTCTCTGCTACGTTCCCTCGTAGTTTCACACCGAACGGTGAGCATCCGAGTGAGTTTCTTTCAGTTTAGGGAAAACCATGCTTTTGGGGTGTTCATTGGGTTCACCAAAAAATGGTGACGGTTTTCAGCTAAATTAGAATCATTGGAACCCCCAGCATGTTAGCTTTCCATTCCCGCAAGTTCTATCGCGATCGGTGGCCATTTGGGGCCGGTACGAGCTCGGGAACCTCGGTGACTCGATTTGGGTCGATTCGTTGGAATCGCCCGTTTCTTGCGTTTTTAATGTTGCATAGACCCCTTCTGGCCTGTGGAAGGTTAATTTTGTCGATTAGGTTTGTTTCCCCTACGTTTAGACGCGTATGGGGCGTGGAACGGCCGAGATCGGCCATTACCCGTGTTTTCCCGCCGTATCGTGCTTGCGGTGGTTTCAGAGACCGCTACAGGTCTCTGGCGGCCCCACGATGGACCGCCACACTTCATAGTGTGTCGGTTAGTTTTAGGTCGGCTGAGGTTGGCGGCCCAACCTCTGACCGCCACTTGCCTCTGGCGGCCCTATGGGGGTGCACCAAGGTTCATTTTTCCTCGATTTTAGCGTATGTCGGTTCGAGTTGGCGGCCCTAGTTTTGACCCCCATTGTCCTGTAGCGCGCCTTTCTTAGGCCGCTACTATGCATTTGACCGGGTCAATGTTTTAAGTTGGTTGGCCTTAGCGGCCTAACCTTCGTCCGCCTCTTCCTTGTAGCGCGCCCTTCTTAGGCCTCTACAGTCCGTTCATCTTACGTCAATGTTTTAGGGCGGTCAGTGTGGCGGCTCATGTTTTGACCGCCTTAGTCTGTGTAGCGCATCTTCATTAGACCGCTATAGTGGTTTGACTGGATAAGTCGGTTCGAGTGTTGACTGAGTGTAGCGGCCATATCTTTGACTGCCACAGTCACCTTGCGGCCCTATGTAAGACCGCCAGAGTCTTTGCCTCTGTATGTGTAGCGGCTTCTTCCTTGACTGCTTGTGTTGCTTAGCGACAGAGTGATGTACCGCTTGCGTCCCAGAGGATGGTTTACCTGTATTTGGTTTCCGATTGTCATGGCTTGACCTTGTGGTTTGCCCGTTGTCCCGTGGATGTCTCTTGATGTCCTATGAGGGCTATGACCACGATATAAGGTTGTCAAGCATGCCTTGGTTTCTGTATTGCTGTAGAGTCGTTGTCAGGTTCCGGTCAACCCGGTGAGACCCAGTGGTTGACAAGTAACCTTGTGTGTGTCTCGACTATTCTGGATACAGCGAGACAAAGGTTCTGGATACCTTGAGGTATCGTCTTACCTCGGTTTGTGTGTCCAGGTGTGCTGAGGGTCGTGGTGATTCCTCATATCTCCGCGAGTCGTTTTATGTGGATGTGTCGTTTCCTCTGGCTTAGGATTAGATCGATTGGTGGCTTGTTCCGTCGTTACGCGATGATCTTGACTCCGAGTCGTGAGACTCAAGGATCGTTGTGTCAGTAGGTCTAGTTGTCCTGTCCTAAGTCTGTTGGCAGTTTGGTATGCTGCCTTGGTGCTTCGTAGTACGTGCGATAGTGCTTTCTCGACCTGTCTGTACTCCAGCACTCCTGTTTCCGAGTCTCTGTGTCTAGTGAGCCTCCACTAGTCGTAGCCTGACGACCTCGAGTGTCGGTCCACCTGGGAGTGGTGGTAAGGGTAGTTCCCGATATACGATTTTTAAGCTAGTTCCGTGGGCCCCTGCTTAACGGTAGCGTCCTACTGGGGGGGAAACTAGCTAGAGGCCTGGCTCAAGGCAAGAGTCGGTGTGTGCATACGTGGTCAGGGGCGTTTGGGCTGGCGCCGATGGGCGTGACCCTGACTAGTCACTCGTTACTGTAGTTCCTGTTCTAGTTTTGTGTGTATCTCAGTCTCCGTCGTTCTCGGTGTCCGTAGCGAGATACTTGTGGCGCAGTGTAAGACGTCAGTGGACGCATCTGGTTGTTCTTCTAGTGAGGAGGTGCTTCCGTCACTTGACATTTGACTCTCGCGTTTCTTGTACATCGTGACCTTCTCGGGTTAGTCTTTTATTGGCCTTACCCGAGGTTGGCTCTGTGTTGCGTGCATGACGATCTAGTCGTGTATGCGTTAGTGTATGTTGTATGTCTAGGTCTTTTCTAGGGCTTTCACCTGGTTTCGTGGGCTTTAGCCTTTGGGCTAATGTTCAGCTGACGGATTAGTAACTCCTGACTTTGTGAGATAAAGTTCACCCTTTTGTTGCTGTTGGAGTAGCTTAGGGATCCGTGCTTTGCTCGATAGCCGTGTTCTCGTTCCTTACGGCTTTGCTTTTCCCTTTTCTTTTAGATGTTCCTACTCCTTCCGTTTCCGGCTTTCTGTTACAGCTTTCTAGTGGTAGTTTTCCTGCTTTGCTACTACTGTTATTTTAGCTGTTGTTCCGTGTTACAGCGTGTTTTTCAGTGGGGATCCGCATGACCCCTATTGAGCCAGTGACACGAGGCTCACCCCTGCTTTTCAGGTGTGGTCGTCTCTGCTTCCTCGCGGTTCTTGGTGTGGCGTGTACGTAGTTGCCAGTGGTACCTGCGTCGGGCTTCCCCCGACCTCAGTGTACGCCCTTCTTTCTGTTGACTGTACTTATTTTTCCTTTGGATTGAACTCTGGTATAATTGTTAATTTTAACTGTTAATTAAAAAGTAATTTTAATTCTGCTACTTTAGCAAACCTGATTAATGAAATTCAATTACTTACTGTTATATCTGCGACTTCAATGTACTACATGACATTCCTTTTATCCCTTCGGAGCTTTACAGCTCTTGGGAGGCTTCACGGGTTCCAAACGGTATCGGGTCTACTCGGTAGTCCTATTGGGTATATCCGGTATCCGGAGTCTGGGTCGTCACAGGTGGTATCAGAGCATTGTTGTATACAGTGACCAGAGTCCTGAAAGTCCAGTACAGTCTTTCGCTGGCTTATGTTTCGCAATTCTTTGTCGTTTTGTTTTCCCGATAGCTGTTGTCGTGGCATGCGTCGTGTCTCCTTTCCTATGAGACGTAAGTGACGTTACCTTGTTTCAGAGGTGTTAGACTTGTGTTCACATGTGTGCCATGCTCGTTCTCTGGATCGATTTCCCTTGAGATCCAAAGCGTGTGCTTGTGATGATGGTCTGACGGCGTCCCTCTGAATTGTGATTTTTGAGATTCGTGATGTTTCAAGTTGTGTCTTGGGGTTTGTTCGTCCTTGCTTCTTCTTGTTCGCTCCTTAAATTTTGAGGATGAAATTTCTTGAAGGAGGGGAGGCTGTAATACCCTGGATTCTTATCGGATCTTTCGGATCCTTATCGGAGAGTTTCGGATCGCTTCTGTGAGTCCTGAGTTGAGTTTTACGATTGATAAGTGTACATTTGTATGAGTTAATTTATGATATTCACACATTTTATGAGCTTTAATATTAGTAATTGTGCACTTATCACACTTAATATCAATTTTCGATCAAAATACTTAGTTTGATGAAATTATTATAATTTGATCAATAAATATGTTGTTTTACAGGCACTCGACAAGAACTCCACAAATCTACGTAAAAATAAGTCGAAACCCATGGCCGACCAAGCCCAATCTTAATTCAAAAGAAAATAAAAAAGAAGAAAAAAAAGAAAACTATAAATATATATATATACTCATATATAGATATATCTCTATCTATCTATTCATATATATATATATATATATATCATATTACTATATATATTTCTATAATTCAAATAAAGAAAAGATAAAAAAATAAAAATAAATAAAAATCAAATACTCACTTATATAATATATATATACATTCATATAATCTATTCTTAATATGTATATCTATAGATATAATATAACATATCATATATATATATATATAGAATATATATATATATCTATAGAGAGAGAGAGAGAGAATATACACGTTATATATATCACACCTATATAACTAAGACATTCACATTATATATATATATGTAATAAAACATGTTAACCATTACGTCATATGTAACCATGGCCACCATGTATATACACCCTATATATATATATATATATATATATATATATATATATATATATATAATATAAGTAACGTGGGAGCCATGGGTAGGCTTCATGGGTAGGTTTCTCAACGTGGGTCTTCACGTTGGAAAACATGCAATATGTGGGCTCCTTCTTCATGGGGCGCACTTGGATTCTCACATGGTCAAGGTTGCAACTAGCAGGGGCTTGGCATAGGCAACACAAGAGGCCAAGGCTTCAAAGTGTCAACAAACAACGTGGGGCCATGCAAAGTGTCCAGCGGCAAGGCTTCTACAGCAAGTGGCTCTACTTCGCAAAAGCATGCAGGAGGTCCACGCTTGGCATCCGGCAAATTCTGGCAGCCTTCACGCGGGGTTAACATGAAGGTGGGGTTCACGCGGCCAGACTTTGGAGATGGTGGAGGAGTCTTCAACGGACTTCCACACTGCATATGCACGTCGGCTTCGGCAATGGTTCACACGGCTAGTTCTTCTTTCACACGGACCCAACGTAATGGCTAAAGGCAGGCTTCTTGCGACTGTGACTTCACACACATGATGGCCGCGGGGTTCACACAGAACGAAGAGTGCAGAGACAGAGCAGAGAGGAACAGAGGGTTTGCAAAATCTATAAAAGGGGTTGAGACGTGGTTTAAAGAAAAGAAGCTTTGTAATACATTTTTTTAGTTCCTTTGTTATTGTGAGAACTTTGTTTAAATGTTGTGTTTTGGAAGAATCAAGGAGAGAGAGAGGGGCAGGAGGCCCTTCAGGTTTCAATTTCATTCACTGTTACTTTATGTTTTTGAGTATTTTAGTCTTGTTTAGTAATTTACATGCTTATATGATCTTCATTTAAATTTATTGTCTTCTTCAAAGTTATTCATATTTAAGTTCTATACATTTTCTCTTTCTACCATTTCCTTTAATTCCTCTCCATTTTTAAATTATTACACAATTTTCTGTCTCTACACTCTTCATAAAACTTCTTCCTAACTCTCAGATCTTCAACTTTGTCTTCTGTCACTTCTTCTAAGTTTGTCTGGTTTTAGAGTTATTTCTATTCCTATCTCACCACATTTTCATTATAATTTTTCATGTGTTCTTCTATCCATTCCACCCCTTCTAAATTGCATCCAAATCTCTCTAAGGCGGTTTCAATTCAATTTTCATGATTTTTAAATCTTAAAAACTCAAGATTTTCAACTTTCAAATCTACTTCTCCCTGTGGATTCGACTCGGTCTCACCACTTAACTAATCCATTTATTTAATTTATGGGTCGGATATTTTAATTTGGTAGCGGGGCGTATTAACGACGTGCGTTATCCAGCATATCAAATTTTCGCGCCGTTGCCGGGGAAGAGTTTATGATTTTTAAGTTGATTATTTTGTGTTTGTGTATATAAATTGATATTAACAATTTTTACTTTGTCAAAAAAAAAGAGAACGAGGGATCGCTGTCAAGTAAGTATCTGACTTTCTCTCTCTTGATTTAATTTCTTTCTTCATATTATTAATTGAAAATTCAAAAAAAATCTTACCGGTTAGATAGGTTCATTAATAAAAACAACAACAAAAAAAGAAAGCACTTGAACCCAAAAAAAAATTGCATTTCAAGATTAGAAACTACACACCCTGTTTTAGGGCATGCATCATTTAGCATAAGATTTTTTTTTTGTTTAATTTCTGTCATTGCATTTTTGAAGATTGTAAGGGACAAGGTACGTTCTACTTATCCTATTCTATCATGCATATTGCATAAGAATCCCTTGTTTGAAATTATGGTGTGCATTTCATTTCAAAATATTTTAAGGGCAATATCCCTAAATAACATAAGGTGGGGATTTCATCACCCTTTTCTTAGCCCACAAACCACATTTTTCTTGCATCTTTACATGACCTAAGCCGCAATAAAAATCAGTAGACACTGGCCCTAGGAGATCACACTGTGATTTTAGTATGATTTGAGTTTATCCTCTTGTGGAAACCGGTGCCTAAGGCAAGACGGTCGGACGGCAAACGCCTTAAGCGGGCTAGTGGTTACTTAATTAGGACCTTGTGAAAGCAAGGGGAGCCTCCCACTACCCCACCCCTTACCTGGCTGGTGAAAATTTTGAGGATGAACTTACATTGTATTTTGCTCACTTTGTGAAACCCCACTTGAAGATTCCAAGTACCCCTAGGTGTCCTAGGTTGAATTGTGTGATAACTTGTTCGTGTCTTCTTAAAACAACAAAAATAAAAAAAGGAGTAATATTTTGTGCATAATTCAATCTAATCTTGCTTTAAGGAATCAGAGTGTATGCATGGTAGGAGATCTCTTCGTCCTAACCTAGCTCAGCTTGATTCTGAGATTGAGAGAACCCTACATCATAATCTTAGGAACACTGGGGTTGAGTCTATGGAGATGGAGGCCCAAAAAGAAGGAATTGTTGCCCAATCTAGAACATTGAAAGATTACATGTATCCTTCAAGGGCTAGCCAACCCTCTTGCATCCAGTTACCTGAACATAATGGGCATTTTGAGCTTAAATCAGGAATTATCCAGATGTTGCCTATCTTTAGAGGGGAGGAAGCAGAGAACCCATATCATCATGTGAGAGACTTTGAGGAGATTTGCAGTACAATGAGCTTCACTCACCTAAGTGCTGAGTCCCTTAAGTTAAGATTGTTTCCATTCTCTTTAAGGGATAAAGCCAAGAATTGGTTGTACTCATTATGGCCTCGGTCGATTACAACATGGGATGGTCTATCCACTGAATTCTTAAGGAAATTTTTTCCAAACCACAAGACTGCCACCATTAGACAAAAACTCAATAGCTTTATCAAGCTTGATGGTGAAACTCTGTGGAGATATATGGAGAGATTCAATGATCTTCTGCTGCAATGCCCTCACCATGGATTTGAACAATGGAGATTAGTCTAAATTTTGTATGAAGGATTGGATTTCAATACTCGGACTATGGTAGAATCCATGTGTAATGGGGGGTTCACGAATAAAAGAGCAGAAGAAGCATGGGCATTTTTAGATGAAATTACAGAAAAATCACAACAGTGGGAAACTATTAAGGAACCAAAGAAGGCAATTACAAGGGGAGGTTTGTTGCAAGTGGACAGAGAAGTTGATATAGAAATCAAAATGGGAGCATTGGCAAAAAGATTGGAAGCCTTAGAAATGACAAATTTTGGGAAACCTTATGAAACTGTCAAAAATATTGAGCCTTCTATGTGTGTGTTGTGCAATGGTTCGGATCACCTGGTTGAGAATTGCTCTGAAATCCAGACCTTTAGAGAAAATAGGGCACAAACCAATTCATAGCAAAGACCTAACAACAATCCCTACAGTGACACCTATAACCCAGGTTGGAGGAACCATCCCAATTTTTCTTAGAAATCCCAACAGGCTCAGGCCCAAAACTCCCAGGCCAATAATTTTCCAAATAAGGCCCAATATCAGACCAACTTCCAAAACCAAGCCTTTAACAGAGGTCAACCTGCACACCCATTACCTATACAGCCGCATCAACAATTTATCCCACCCACTTATGGCCAATCATCTCAATCTCAGCCATCCACTCAAAATGAGGATAGACTTTTACAACAATTCCAACAACTTCTTTCGGCTCAACAACAATCTTTTACTGCCCAACTTCAACAAGCTGTTTCTAGGATGGAGGTCCAGGTCGGTCAAATGGCTGAGGCAAATATGAGGAGGGAACCAGGCCAATTGCCTAGCCAACCCATAGCCAATCCTAGGAACCACCCGCCTGGCTTTAATCCACAACCAACCTTGCAAGTGCCACCCAGGAACCCTCATGTTGAGAATGCTAAAGCCATCACTACATTAAGAAGTGGAAAGATTCTTGCAGATCCATACGATGAGGGAAGGGGTGAAGCCAGCTCAAGCCAACCTAAGATTTCAGATCATAAGGATGAGGAACCCATGCCTACTTCCACCACTACAGTGGGTCATGAGGAGAATAAGAAGGACAAAGGGAAAGTTCAAGTTGAGGATACCCCTGAGATTTATCAACCTAAAATCTCTTTTCCATCAGCCCTAGGAACAAGAAAGGAGAAGAAGGAACGACAGGCTCAGGCCCGTAATGAACAAATGTTGGAGATATTCAAGCAAGTTCACATCAATATCCCACTTATAGATGCCATCCAACATGCTCCTGCTTATGCTAAATTCCTCAAAAATCTGTGCACACAAAAGAGGGAGCCTAGGACAGCCACTATAAAAATTCTACTGTCAGAGGATGTAAGTGCGGTTTTGTTGAACCAACTCCCACAGAAAATGAAAGATCCTGGTGCACCACTCATCTCTTGTGTCATTGGAGGCATTACCTTTGAAAAGGCACTATTGGACTTAGGGGCTAGTGTGAATTTACTGCCAACATCTGTTTATCAAAAATTTGGGATAGGAGAGCTTAAACCAACCCCGGTGATTCTCCAATTAGTAGATAGATCTGTTAGGACACCTAGGGGGTTGGTGGAGGATGTCCTTGTCAAGATAGACACTTGCTACTTTCCTGTAGACTTTTTGATTCTTGACATGGAACTTAGCCATGATCTGGCTCAAAGTCCCATTATATTAGGTCGACCCTTCCTGGCCACTACTAATGCTAATATCAATTGTAAGTCGGGGCTCATGGACATCTCTTTTGGAAATCAGAAAATCACTCTCAATGTCTTCAAGGCTTCTAAACACATGGGGAATGAGGAGGACTGTTATACAGTTGATGTAATTGAGGACCTCGTTGAAAATTATTCTCCCTTGGTCTTAAATGAACCCATTGATTTAGATGAGTTGGATGATAAGGAATCTATTGAAGATGTCCATGTGCTTGACTCAAGGAACATGGCATTGTGGCCTACTAAGGTGGAACCTTTGCCAAAACTCAACATTGAGCTGGCAATGCCTTTAATCCAGGCCCCACCACAATTGGAACTCAAACCCTTGCCTAAGTCTTTGAAGTATACATTTCTAGGGCCCAAGGAGACTCTACCCGTGATAATTGCTTCTGATTTGTCTCCCACACAAGAAGCCCAACTACAAGAAGTCCTTAAAGCTCATAAAGCTGCCATTGGGTGGTCTGTGGCTGACCTCAAAGGCATTAGCCCCTCAATATGCATGCATCACATCTACTTTGAGCAAAATGCCAAACCTGTTAGAGAGTTGCAAAGAAGACTAAATCCCAACATGAGAGAAGTAGTGAAGAAGGAGGTGGTCAAATGGTTAGATGCTGGAATCATTTACCCCATTTCTGATAGCAGTTGCGTGAGCCCTACACAAATTGTTCCCAAGAAGTCAGGACTCACAGTCATCCAAAATGAACAAGGTGAGCCCTTGCCTACTCGATTGACTACGGGATGGAGGGTGTGCATAGACTACAGAAAGTTAAATGCAGTCACCAAGAAAGATCACTTCCCTTTACCTTTCATTGACTAAATCCTAGAGAAACTTGCTGGACAAAAGTACTTTTGCTTCTTGAATGGTTACTCAGGATACAATCAAGTGGCCATGTACCCAGAAGATCAAGAGAAGACCACCTTCACATGTCCATATGGTACATTTACTTTTCGAAGAATGCCTTTTGGGTTGTGTAATGCACCAGCCACTTTTCAAAGGTGCATGATGGCTATCTTTTCTGACACGGTGGGAGATTTTCTTGAAATTTTTATGGATGATTTCTCTATTTTTTGGGATTCATTTGAGACTTGTTTACAAAACGTGGAAAGAATCTTGAAAAGGTGTATAGAAACAAATCTGGTTTTGAGTTGGGAAAAGAGCCATTTCATGGTAAAGGAAGGAATTGTATTAGGGCATGTTATTTCTGAAAAGGGAGTTGAGGTAGATAAAGCTAAAATTGATTTGATTTCTAGTTTGCCTCCCCCAACATCAGTCAAACATATTCAATCCTTTCTAGGCCACATTGATTTCTACCGATGATTCATTAAGGACTTTTCAAAGATTTCTCATCCTTTGTGCAACTTGTTGGCCAAAGATACGCCTTTCCATTTTGATGATTCATGTCTTCAAGCATACAACTTTTTGAGAAAGGCAGTGACTCAAGCTCCAATCCTACACCCCCAGATTGGTCACTACCTTTTGAAATCATGTGTGATGCTTCTGATTATGCCATGGGGGTGGTATTGGGCCAAAGGGTGAATAAAAGCCCAGTTGTGATTTACTATGCCAGTCGAACCCTGGCTGAGGCCCAAAAGAACTACACCACAACTGAGAAAGAATTGTTGGATGTAGTCTTTGCATTAGAGAAGTTTCGATCTTATCTTTTAGGATCTAAAGTCATCATCTACTCTGACCATTCTGCTCTGAGATACCTATTGTCCAAGAAAGAGGCCAAACCACGATTGATCAGGTGGATCTTGCTCTTGCAAGAATTTGACATTGAGATTCGGGACAAAAAGGGGTCCGAAAATGTTCTAGCAGATCACCTATCCAGAATCCTAGTGCAAGAAAGTGAACCTGTTCAAGACTCCTTCCCTGATGAACAATTGCTGACCATTTCTCAAAGGAGACCTCCATGGTTTGCTGATATTGTTAACTATTTGGCCGTCGGATTAATTCCTGATGGCTGGTCCAAACAAGAGAAAGATCGATTTCTCTCTTAGATAAAATATTACTTTTGGGAGGACCCAAAACTTTTCCGAATCTGTGCTGATAATGTCATAAGGAGGTGTGTCCCAGAAAAAGAGCATCAAAGCATTCTCACCTTTTGTCATACTCTTTCATGTGGGGGGTATTTTTCTGGGAAGAAAACTGCGGCAAAAATCCTACAAAGTGGTTTCTATTGACCCACTCTCTTCAAGGATGCCCACACATTCAGTCAATCTTGTCCCAAGTGTCAAACCATGGGTAACATTTCCAAAAGAGATATGATGCCATTAAACCCCATCCTTGTGGTGAAAATCTTTGATGTCTGGGGGATTGATTTCATGGGTCCATTCCCACCATCTTTTGGACATGAGTACATACTGGTGGCTATTGATTATGTCTCCAAATGGATTGAGACAGTGGCTACTAGAACTAATGATCATAAAGTGGTTCTAAAGTTCATCCAAAAAAATATCTTTTCAAGGTTTGGGTTCCCAAGAACAATAATCAGTGATGTGGGTAGTCATTTCACTAACTCACAGTTCAAAACCTTGCTTAGAAAATATGGGATCAACCATAAGGTGGCCACGCCTTACCATCCTCAAACAAGTTGACAAGTGGAAGTCTCTAATAGAGAAATCAAGAACATTCTACAGAAAACAGTCCAACCTGATGGAAAGGACTAGTCAGAGAGACTGGATGATGCTCTATGGGCTTACAGGACAGCCTACAAGACTCCCATTGGAATGTCACCCTTTAGGTTGATCTACGGGAAAGCATGTCACCTTCCGATAGAATTGGAACACAAAGCATATTGGGTTGTAAAGCAATTCAATTTGGATTTGGCCCAAGCAGGAGAAAATCGAGCATTACAATTGAATGAGCTGGATGAGTTACGAAGGGAATCTTATGAAAATTCTAAGATTTACAAGGCCAAAATGAAAGCTTTTCATGACAAACACATCTCTCGAAAAATTTTTGAGCCTAATCAACGAGTTTGGTTGTTCAACTCGAGGCTTAAACTTTTTCCTGAAAAGCTCAGATCTAGGTGGGAGGGTCCTTTCATAGTGCATTCAGTGTCCCCCCCCGGTACAGTTGAAATTCTTGATTCTAAGAGTGGGAATATTTTTAAAGTTAATGGCCAAAGACTCAAACCCTATATTGAGGGAGTTTCAATTGACATGCACATTGATGAGGTGCACTTTACAAACTCACTATGAGTTGCATTGCGTCTGGCTGAAGACGTTAAACTTAGCGCTTCTTGGGAGGCAACCCAAAATTTAAGTGATTTCTGTATGCTAATAACTGGCTTCTTGGGAGGCAACCCAAGTTTTTATTTTGTGTTTGTTTATTTTATAGGTTTGAATAAATGATCTGTTGGGGGGAGAGAGAAGATTGCTTATACCTCTGTCAATCCGTCAAATGCCAAACCCGTTGAAGTTCACCTCAGGTTGTCCCGTTCTTTCCCAAAACTATTATGTTTACATTGTTCATTATTTCATATTGTTCATGCCATTGGGGACAATGTCATTTAAGTTGGGGGGGGGGCGGAAATCATGTTGCACATGTTGCATTCATATACAACCTCATTTTTTTTCTAACCTCATTTTTTTTAATTTGTTTCAAAAAAATACCAACACTCAATTGAGTTTTCTTGATTTATGCTTCATGAAAGGGAATCTAGAATAGAAATGACTGGACTATGATGATGGAAAATTAATTTAATCTAGCCATGGAAAACGGATCTAAAGAATCTCTTTAAAGTTCATGTGCACTTTAGAAAAATGAAAATCACTTTACACGCTAATGAAACAAGTAGGACAAGCCTTCTGCTATTTTAGGTATATTGTCTGATATTCAGCACTTCTTGAAGAAGAGATCTTATATAAGCTTTCTACCAAGTTATCTAGAAAAATTAGTGCAAAAGCACAATTGAAAAAAAAAAATTGAGAAAAAAAATACCATGAAAAATGCTCCGATTCTGAGTAATCGGGCCTACTTCACCTAAGACGTGTTGAGGTTCGCGTCAAAAGGAAAAGGGAACCTTGATCTGTGTAACCGGGCCTACTTCACCTAAGACGTGTTAAGGTTCGCGTAAAATAGTGAAGGGTAGTGCAGCATCATGTGTGTATCGAAAAGAAAAAAAAGAGGAAAAGAATAAAAAAATATCCCAAAAGGGACAAAGCAATAAGGTAAACAAAACGCTATTATGCTTAATGTTCTAATTAAGAAGTGCAGAGTTGAAAGGTATTTACTTAGAATAACAAATGGGGGATGCAATTGTCTTCACTGTGAACTTAGCGTTACACATACACAAGTGCTATTGAACTTTAAGTTGACTTCTTGATCATGTAGCTTAATTTCTAAATCTAGGACTAGTGTGTGTTAATGATTCCAGATTCCTAATCTTTAGTTAACTCTATGAAAGATGATCTAGAAATGAGGTATGAATATTTTAAACTCTTGTTGGTCCTTAATTCATAATTGTTTGCATTGCTAAGGGACTAGCAATGAGTAAGTTGGGAGATGTGATAAGTGTACATTTGTATGAGTTAATTTATGATATTCACACATTTTATGAGCTTTAATATTAGTAAGTGTGCACTTATCACACTTAATATCAATTTTCGATCAAAATACTTAGTTTGATGAAATTATTATAATTTGATCAATAAATATGTTATTTTGCAGGCACTCGACAAGAACTCCACAAATCTGCGCAAAAATAAGCCGAAACCCATGACCGACCAAACCCAATCTTAATTCAAAAGAAAATAAAAAAGAAGAAAAAAAAGAAAACTATAAATATATATATATACTCATATATAGATATATCTCTATCTATCTATTCATATATATATATATATATATATATATATATATCATATTACTAGATATATTTCTATAATTCAAATAAAGAAAATAAAAAAGATAAAGATAAAAATAAAAATAAATAAAAATCAAATACTCACTTATATAATATATATATATACATTCATATAATCTATTCTTAATATGTATATCTATAGATATAATATAACATATCATATATATATATATATATATATATATATATATATAGAATATATATATATATCTATAGAGAGAGAGAGAGAGAGAGAATATACACGTTATATATATCACACCTATATAACTAAGACATTCGCATTATATATATATATGTAATAAAACATGTTAACCATCACGTCATATGTAACCATGGCCACCATGTATATACACCCTATATATATATATATATACACCCTATATATATATATATATATATTATAATATAATATAAGTAACGTGGGAGCCATGGGTAGACTTCTCAACGTGGGTCTTCACGTTGGAAAACATGCAATATGTGGGCTCCTTCATGGGGCGCACTTGGATTCTCACATGGCCAAGGCTGCAGCTAGCAGGGGCTTGGCACAGGCAACACAAGAGGCCAAGGCTTCAAAGTGTCAGCAAACAACGTGGGGCCATGCAAAGTGGCCAGCGGCAAGGCTTCCATGGCAAGTGGCTCCACTTCGCAAAAGCATGCAGGAGGTCCACGCTTGGCATCCGGCAAATTCTGGCAGCCTTCACACGGGGTTAACATGAAGGTGGGGTTCACGCGGCCAGACTTTGGAGATGGTGGAGGAGTCTTCAACGGACTTCCACACTGCATATGCACGTCGGCTTCGACAATGGTTCACACGGCCAGTTCTTCTTTCACACGGACCCAACGCAATGGCTAAAGGCAGGCTTCTTGCGACTGTGACTTCACACACATGATGGCCGCGGGGTTCACATAGAACGAAGAGTGCAGAGACATAGCAGAGAGGAACAGAGGGTTTGCAAAGTCTATAAAAGGGGTTGAGATGTGGTTTAAAGCAAAAGAAGCTTTGTAATACATTTTTTTAGTTCCTTTGTTATTGTGAGAACTTTGTTTAAGTGTTGTGTTTTGGAAGAATAAAGGAGAGAGAGAGGGGCAGGAGGCCCTTCAGGTTTCAATTTCATTCACTGTTACTTTATGTTTTTGAGTATTTTAATCTTGTTTAGTCATTTATATGCTTATATGATCTTCATTTAAATTTATTGTCTTCTTCAAAGTTATTTATATTTAAGTTCTATACATTTTCTCTTTCTACCATTTCCTTTAATTCCTTTCATTTTTAAGTTATTATACGTTTTTCTAAGTTCTGTCTTGGCACATTACTATTCATCCGTGTTGATACCTTATTTTGTTCCTCCATTTTGAAGCCCTTCCAATCCTCTTTTCTTTCTGAGTTCTTCATGAAAGTTGTTCGCCTCTTGTAAATCTAGATTTTCTTCTTCTACCACTCTCTCTAATTCTTCTTCATTTTTAAGTTATTTTTATTTTCTCACGGTTCTATCTTTTACGAGTTTACTGTTCATCCGCGCCGATAGATGTCAGTGTTTCATGTTTTTCACTATCTTCCTCTCATTTTCTGTCTCTACACTCTTCACAAACCTTCTTCCTAACTCTCAGATCTTCAACTTTATCTTCTGTCACTTCTTCTAATTTTTTCTGGTTTTAGAGTTATTTCTATTCCTATCTCACCATATTTTCATTATAATTTTTTATGTGTTCTTCTATCCTTTCCACCCCTTCTAAATTGCATCCAAATCTCCCTAAGGCAGTTCCAATTCAATTTTCATGATTTTTAAATCTTAAAAACTCAAGATTTTTAACTTTTAAATCTACTTCTCCCTGTGGATTCGACTCGGTCTCACCACTTAACTATTCCATTTATTTAATTTGTGGACCGGATATTTTAATTTGGTAGCGGGGCGTATTAACGACGTGCGTTATCCAGCGTATCAATTTTACGATCCACGTGGATTTTCCCTCGTACTAGTTACGGAACCCTGTGGTAAGTTTATTTCTTAGTTCATCGACTCGTGGACGCCGCAGTTGCGATGTACTCTTCCCGATGATCGTTTCGACTATTTTTACGTATTTTTCGGATTTAGTGGATTTTCAGGTCAATTATCAAATTTTAGAAATTAGGAAATTTTCCTAATTTCTTTTCTTTTTATTCTTCTTCCTCTCTCCTCCCTTCTCTACTAGTGAGCCTCCACTACTCGGTGCACAGAATCTTCGGTGGAGGTAGTGAGACGGATCACCTACTTCTCTGCTACGTTCTCTCGTAGTTTCACGTCGAACAGTGAGCATCCGAGTGGGTTTCTTTCAGTTTCGAGAAAACCATACTTTTGGGGTGTTCGTTGGGTTCACCGAAAAACGACGACGATTTTCAGCTAAATTAGCATCATTGGAACCCCCAGCATGTTAGCTTTCCATTCCCGCAAGTTCTATCACGATCGGTGGCCATTTGGGGCTGGTACGAGCCCGGGAACCCCGGTGACTCGATTTGGGTCGATTCGTTGGAATCGCCCGTTTCTTGCATTTTTAATGTTGCATAGACCCCTTCCAGCCTGTGGAAGGTTAATTTTATCGATTAGGTTTGTTTCTCCTACGTTTAGACGCGTATGGGGTGTGGAACGGCTGAGATTGGCCATTACCCGTGTTTTCCCGCCGTATCGTGCTTGCGGTCATTTCAGAGACCGCTACAGGTCTCTGGCAGCCCCACGATGGACCGCCACACCTCATACTGTGTCGGTTAGTTTTAGGTCGGCTGAGGTTGGCAGCCCAACCTCTGACCGCCACTTGCCTCTGGCAGCCCTATGGGGGTGCGCCAAGGTTTGTTTTTCCTCGATTTTAGCGTATGTCGGTTCGAGTTGGCAGCCCTAGTTTTGACCGCCATTGTCCTATAGCGCGCCTTTCTTAGGCCGCTACTGTGCATTTGACCGGGTCAATGTTTTAAGTCGGTTGGCCTTAGCGGCCTAACCTTCGTCCGCCTCTTCCTTGTAGCGCGCCCTTCTTAGGCCGCTATAGTCAGTTCATCTTAGGTCAATGTTTTAGGGCGGTTAGTGTGGCAGCTCATGTTTTGACCGCCTTAGTCTGTGTAGCGCGTCTTCATTAGACCGCTATGGTGGTTTGACTGGATAAGTCAGTTCGAGTGTTGACTGAGTGTAGCGGCCATATCTTTGACCGCCACAGTCACCTCGCGGCCTAGTGTAAGACCGCCAGAGTCTTTGCCTCTGTGTGTGTAGCGGCTTCTTCCTTGACTGCTTGTGTTGCTTAGCGGCCGAGTGATGTACCGCTTGCATCCCAGAGGATGGTTTATCGATATTTTGATTTCCGATTGTCATGGCTTGACCTTGTGGTTTGCCCGTTGTCCCGTGGATATCTCTTGATGTCCTATAAGGGCTATGACCACGATATAAGGTTGTCAAGCATGCCTTGGTTTCTATACTACTGTAGAGTCGTTGTCAGGTTTCGGTCAACCCGATGAGACCCAGTGGTTGACAAGTAACCTTGTATGTGTCTCGACTATTCTGGATAGAGCGAGACAGAGGTTCTGGATACCTTGAGGTATCGTCTTACCTCGGTTTGTGTGTCCAGGTGTGCTGAGGGTCGTGGTGATTCCTCAGATCTCCGCGAGTCCTTTTATGTGGATGTGTCGTTTCCTCTAGGTTAGGATTAGATCGATTGGTGGCTTGTTCCGCCGTTACGCGACGATCTTGACTCCGAGTCGTGAGACTCAAGGATCGTTGTGTCAGTAGGTCTAGTTGTCCTATCCTGAGTCTGTTGGCAGTTTGGTATGCTACCTTGGTACTTCGTAGTACATGCGACAGTGCTTTCTCAGCCTATCTATACTCCAGCACTCGTATTTTCGAGTCTCTGTGTCTAGTGAGCCTCCACTAGTCGTAGCCTGACGACCTCGAGTGTCGATCCACCTAGGAGTGGTGGTAAGGGCAGTTCCCAATATACGATTTTTAAGCTAGTTCCGTGGGCCCCTGCTTAACGGTAGCGTCCTGCTGGGGGGGAAAATTAGCTAGAGGCCTGGCTCTAGACAAGAGTCGGTGTGTGCACCTGTGGTCAGGGGCGTTTGGACTGGCGCCGATGGGAGTGACCCTAACTAGTCACTCGTTACTGTAGTTCCTGTTCTAGTTCTGTGTGTATCTCAGTCTCCATCGTTCTCGGTGTCCGTAGCGAGATACTTGTGGCGCAGTGTAAGACGTCAGTGGACGCATCTGGCTGTTCTTCTAGTGAGGAGGTGCTTCCGTCACTTGACATGTAACTCTCGCGTTTCTTGTACGTCGTGACCTTCCCGGGTTAGTCTTTTCTTGGCCTTACCCGAGGTTGGCTCTGTGTTGTGTGTATGACGATCTAGTCGTGTATGCGTTAGTGTCTATTGTCTGTCTAGGTCTTTTCTAGGGCTTTCGCCTGGTTTCGTGGGCTTTAGCCTTTGGGCTAATGTTCAGCTGATGGATCGGTAACTCCTGACTTTGTGAGATCAGAGTTTGCCCTTCTGTTGCTGTTGGAGTAGGACCCGTGCTTTGCTCGGTAGCCGTGTTCTCGTTCCTTACGGCTTTGCTTTTCCCTTTTCTTTTAGCTATTCCTACTCCTTCCGTTTCCGACTTTCTGTTACAGCTTTCTAGTGGTAGTTTTCCTACTTTGCTACTACTGTTGTTTTAGCTATTGTTACGTGTTACTGCGTATTTTTCAGTGGGGATCCGCGTGACCCCTACTGAGCCAGTGACACGAGGCTCACCCCTACTTTTCAAGTGTGGTCGTCTCTGCTTCCTCGCGGTTCTTGGTGTGGCGTGTTCGTAGTTGCCAGCGGTACCTGCGTCGGGCTTCCCCCGACCTTAGTGTACACCCTTCTTTCTGTTGACTGTACTTGTCTTTCCTTTGGACTGGACTCTGGTATACTTGTTAATTTTAACTATTAATTAAAAAGTAATTTTATTTCTGCTACTTTAGCAAACATGATTAATGAAATTCAATTACTTACTGTTATGTCTGCGACTTCAATGTACTACACGACATTCCTTTTATCCCTTCAGAGCTTTATAGCTCTTGGGAGGCTTCACGGGTTCCAAGCGGTATCGGGTCTACTCGGTATTCCTATCGGGTATATCCGATATCCAGAGTCCGGGTCGTCACAAAAGGTAAGCTTACTCCAAGATTTATTGGTCATTTTGAAGTTCTAGAAAGGGTTGGCGAGGTCGCCAATCGGATAGCTTTGCCACCTCAGTTATCTAGAGTACATGACGTGTTTCACGTCTCGATGCTAAAAAGGTATGTTCATGACTCATATCATATTATAAGTCATGACGATCTTGTGATACAGAAGGACTTGACATACGAGCAAAAGCCACATAAAATACTTGATCGTGAGATACATCAACTAAGAAACAAAACCATTCCTATGGTAAAGATCTAGTGGAGTAAATGCTTGGAACAAGAAGTCACAAGGGAAACGGAAGAAAAAATGCACAGAAAATTCCTAGAGCTATTTGACTGTAAGTAAAACACACCTCCATAATCCCATGCAAAGAATTTGGGGATCAAATTCTTTTTAAGTGGGGGAGGATGTAGCACCCTTGGTAATTTTATAGGATTTTTTATTAGATTTATTTAAACATTTAATAGGCTTAAAGGACTAAATGGGCTAATTAATGGATTAATGGGTTAAGGCTTTATGACAAAAAGGCCCAGCTAGTTACTAGATAAGCCAGCCCACTTAAAATGGACCTTTAAACTAAAAATTGAGTATTTTGGCCCAAGCCCAAACCCTAAAGACGTAATAGGAATTAATTTCCCTAATTAAGATGGATAAATAGGGAAAATTAGAAGTTGAATTGGAATAAAACTCAAAATTCGAAATTCTCAGACAGGTCACGGCCTATCGCGCGACTGCGTTCTTGAGAAGGCGGTCAAGACCTGACCACGATCTAATTCCAAAATGGAAAGTGATAAATACGGGAAAAGTCAGATTTCTATCCACCAAATCGCCATGATTCGATGCTATCTAGAAGAGGAAACCTATTTAGGACACTTGGGGATCGACTTGACACCTAATAGGATCCTAAATTTCGAAGGAAAACCGTAGCCCTAGGCCATTCTCTACAAATAGGTCCCAGATCGACCTGCGTGAACCCTAGTTTTGGATCACGCGTAGCAGAGGTATAGTATCGTCGTTTTAAGTTCTTCCTTTAGAGTTATTTGTTCCCCTTATTATCTTCTAACACCTCTTCGATTTTCGTGTTAGGAGGTCAAGCAGTCAAGGAGTTAGAGAGCGCAAAATTTGTTGATTCCACGCAAGGCGCGCAAGAACAAGAGCCTTCTTCCGGCAAGAAATCCAAAGTCTAGGGACTGTCCCAAAGGTAGGTTGTCTCATGACTAGCTTAAACATCAAATTAGGAGTAAAAGCCCTCTGTTCCCTCTCGATTTCATGCACCATGGTCGTAGTATTTCATGTTTTACTTTGATCGCGCAATAGGGTCTTTAGTTCATGCAGTCCATGAAACTCTAATGAAAAAGATAATAGCTTTAGATGTTTTCATGCCTTCTCATGCATTAAATACGTTTTAGCATGCTTTTTCCTTCAGTTTTATCTTCGTTGCATCTCTATTTGCCAAAGACTTGGGTCTTGTAAAGCCGGTATTGCCTCTATCTAACGGCAGAGAGATAGCGGTCGACCCAGGAGCCGCGACCTGAAACCGCGGTCGCCTGACTAATCGCGACCGACCAAAAGGCGGTCGTGGGAGAATCGCGATCTGGCTACTGTTCACGCCAAACAATAACTAGATCAAGCCCTATGATTTTCTGTTATGTATAGTTATCTATGCCATATTTCGTGCTATCTCGTTAGGGTTTTGTTACCATATCATGTTTAAGGGTTTAATGTTTTGTTACTATATCATGTTTCCAACTTATTTTCATCATATACTAGTTTCACAAATAGACCTTATAGTTTTGTACTAAGGAATTTTCATTTTTGATGAACTTCTTACACTTCGATCTCTATTTTGGCACGTTTCCTTCTCATCTTATTTCTAGTTTCATTGCTTGCACATAGCCCGTACTCCAGTACGTTTGCTATTAGTCACTTGCACTTGATAGAAATATTTTCTTAAACTTTAGTGCCTCTCCGTCGGAAATTCCTTCTACCGGACTAGGTTATCTTGTTTCAAGGCCTCCGTAAATCTCCGCGAGCTTGGGATTCCCACAAGGACGTCGAGCTGGTTGTATCCTAAAAGTCCAAAGTTTAGATGAGCACTTCACGATTTCCTATGTTCTGTCTTGATCGCGGCCTAGCAAATAACCATGTTTTGCTGATCGCGGCTGACCACTTGACCGCGTTGATGTTCAGCCCAGTTTCGAGTAGACCCAATTCTGTGCTGAGTCGACGCACTTCCTGATCGTAGATTGCCAATTAACCGCGTTCTCCTTATCGCGGTCCCCTGACAACTGCGTTCTTTCAGGACTGATCAACCCGAGGGTCTGACCCAAGGGTGTTGATTATGCTATGTTTATAGTCCCAGGTGACCTTGTGATTATCTGGAACCTGAACCTATGTCTAACAAGACATTAAAAAACTATGAAAGTAAGAAAATTGCCGTTATGCTGTCGAAATCCTTCCGTAGCACAACGTCCTTTTAATTCATTCTTGATCTCTTTTTCAATGAAATTTGTGAGTTCATGCCTTGCTTATTATCTCTTCAATGAATTATTGACTTTCACATTATTGGCCGACTTTTTTGAAATTTCTCATGGAAGTAGCTTGATTTATAACTTGAAGATGCAAGGGCGGGCACGGATGGTGTCCAAGGGCTCCAGTCTAGTCCTCTCGACAGATGGCCGAAAATATACTATTAACCGGGGTATAATGATTACTGACGTCGCATTACGCTGGGAGTACTTTTTTTATAAACTAACGAAATCCGCGAGGCAATCTCATGAAATTTACATGTTTGTTACATGACATTCTAGTGCATAGTCTTTTCAAGATTATGAAAAGTACATTCTCGTTATATGATAGTACATTCTTATGATTGATTGAAAGGCCAACTTATATTCTTGCTAAATTATGATCATATATTCTTGCAATATCATGTCTTTACGATCATATCTTACTACTTATTGTTACTATGATTTTTATCGCATGTTTTATCGCACTCTTATTATCTTTACCTTCTAGAGCTAAAACATTAATGATTTAAATTATGTCGTTATGTTGACACGAAGATACCTACTGGACGAGTGCGCCCATTCCCTACTTTTTCAATCTTTTCAGGAAGTGCTAGTGAATCGAAGTCAGATTATTCAGGTGGTGATTCCGGGAGTGAATGAAGTTCGAGCGAAGCCCTAGAAAGTTAAGAGTGTCTTGTGCCCATTATGTTAATTAAAGGACGTGTCGATGTAATTTTTTATTTTCTTGAGTTTAGTGAGTCATGTGTCAAAAGAGTCATTATGTCAATTGTAACTTTGATTATTATTTGTGCAATAAAGTGAAGGTTTTGTCTATTATAGTGTGTATATCATTTATGCTTTGTATGAATGGATGTAGCGCTTTGATTATCTTACTAGCTAAAGGTTTACTTTGTCGGTTGTTCATGATTCTCGAGTTGTTTCCGTTGTATATATCTCGGGATGTGACAAAGGAAGTCTAATTTTAGAAAGAATTGAACATGAAGAAAATAGATGACATGAGGGTAGAATTAATCATAATATAGATTTCATACGATCAAAAGGAAAAATCTTCAAGGAATTTAATTATGTTCAATACAATTTTCCTATCAAATTATTTGTTCCAATCGCATACTTAGCAAAGAACATGATTTTTGACACAAAAAATAATAGTTTAATATACTGAAAAAATCTAGAGTTTTAGATAAACTCGAGCGTAACGTCGTTGGGACAGATGTCGCGTTCAGATCAGAACGCGGTTAGCTTGCTAGCCGCGACCATGAGAACGCGGTCTATCGCAGGGCCACGTTTAAAATGCGCTCCTTGTGACGGACGCGGTCTCAAACAGAAACTAGTTCCGACGAGTAAATAGGAAAATGGCGATACACCGTTAATAAAATTCAAAATGCATACTTAATACTTGATGAAAATTGGGGAAACAAGTGTAAAAATGAATTAGACATGCATGTAAAGCAATTTGCTTAATCAATTAGAATTTAGCCTAAGAGAACACCTATCTTAGAATCAAATTAGAGAAGAAAAGGAAAGAAGAACATGAAATGCCTAATCCTCGATCCACGCCCTAACACGACCTCTAGCCTCTGCCACGAACTATTAAAGTTGAGTAGAAGGGTTTAGGGTTGTATTTATAGAGTTTAGGGAGCTAAAGAGTCCTAATTCGACTTATTAATCTAGAGATAATTCTTACTCCAAAAATCTCGATTTCTATCAATATCTAGAGCCACCTAGCACGAGATTAACCCTAATTAACTTAGGATTTCACTAGAGATCGACCCTATCTAAGTGGATTAGGGTTTTATTACGATTTTGGGGCCCATTTACTTGAGTTTTAGCCTATTTAACCCAATTAGAATTTGGGGATTTGGGACATTATAAATTTTAAAAATTAATTCCTCCTTTTAAGCCAAATAAGCTTTCAATTATTAGTCAATTCCACTATTTCAATTATTATAAATTTTATTTAGCTCATATTGATTATATCAAAATTATTTTTATTTTATTCAAGAGATTATATTTATTTATTTCTTTATTTTAATCCGGATTGCTACACCTGACCATAGTCGCCTCCAACATCCCTAGCCAAAGCCACCTCCGGCATCCCTGGCCATAACCATCTCCAGCATCCCAGGCCACAGTTGCCTCTGGCCTCCACACCCATGTCGCCCTCTGACCAATGTGCCACAATCGCTCCCAGACCAATCTCGCTCTAGTCACCCTCTACTCCCGAGAGCTTTTCTTATTTTTTATATTCATTTACTGACTTAAGCATCGAAGGGTTCTCTCGAGATCCATAACCCCCGATGAAAACTTCTCTCCTATGTAGGAATAGGTTCGACAAGACCCTCGGGACCATGAAGCCGTAACCCTAAGTCTCGATGTTCGATCCCAATGTGAGTTGATCACCCACCCAAGACTCGGGCCTTAATATTGATAAGTCGGGCCCGGGCCGGGCGACGTAAGTCCGGCCCGAGCCCGACCCATTGACAGCCCTAATCAGGTGAGATGCTCTCCGCCAGCCCACCGCTGGTGGCAGCCGCCAACCTTGCCCTCCCACCATCTCCCTATCCCATCTCTCTCTCTCTCTCTCTCTCTCTCTCTCTCTCTCTCTCTCTCGCAGGTGTGTGCACGTGAACCCACTCTCCCTGTCTTTATTCTTTTCTCTTCCCTATAAAGGGGCTACATGCATGGCCCTCCTGCACACCATATAGGGCACCGCAACCCTGCCACCTATGCCTCTCCCTTGTCCACGTCTCTCTCTTCTCTTCTCTCTCTCTCTCTCTCTCTCTCTCTCTCTCTACGGAAGTGACAGCAACAGCACAGGAAACCAGCTGCCCCGCCGCCTCCACAATAGCCACCTGCCAGTAGCAGCCACAATGAGAAGCAGCAGCGATGTCAACACCTACTGCCATCGCTGCGCCCCCAACTTCCACCGCCGCTCCTACTGCGGATTGCTACACACTGACCGCAGCCAACGGTGGCAGCCCCAATAGCCACTGCCCCTGCTGTCCGCAGCCACCAACAGCGTCCATGCGACCTCTGGTCCATTGTTTGAAGCAGCAGCGATGGCGACACCCACTGCCGTCGCTGCGCCCCCAGCTTCCACCGCCGCTCCTACTGTGGATTGCCACACACTGACCGCAGCCAACGGTGGCAGCCCCAATAGCCACTGACCCTGCTATCCGCAGCCAGTAGTAGCGTCCCTGCCGCCTCTAGTCCATTGTCTGCGGCCAGCAACGGTAGCCCAGTCACCACCACTGTGCCCGTCCGCAACCAGCGGTAGCAGCACCAGCCGCCACCACCACCCACCGTCCGCAGCAAGCAGCGGCAATCCCCTACCAGTGCTGCCCACCTGACTAGGCTAGATCAGCTAGTTTTGTCGCCTGTCCAGCCATTGCTCAAGCCACCCACACCGTCCCCGCACCCCACTGCCCCATTGTGCAGGTCCCAGAGCCATCATGGACTAATGCGGACCCATAGCTAACTCAACTAGTGTGTCTCGGCCCACGGTGAGACTGGTCGGTGCTTGTTCTCCCTCCTTGGCACTTGCTTTTCCAATATTTGCTTTCATCGACCGCCACCTTGTGAGAGCATCATTCCTAAGCCATGATTCAGTTCATAGCCAGCTAGTGAGTGCAAGCCCCCTTCCCCGGAGGCTCCGTTTGGAGCTTGACTGTGGATTTGAGACACCCTACACTAGGGGTAGTTCCTCAGCTATTACTGGTCTCACATTTCCTCTTTGCAAGGGACAACTTCACGGGCCTAGTTTATTGTTGTTTGGCATAAGTTTATCCCGCTACTACTATTGTGCACGCCTTCTTTCTCTATTCCTTTTATCTGGTTTTTTGGATATCGGAGTTCTTTAGCGGTCCCCTCCGTCCCATGGTAGTTGTCCCTCATCAGCCTCCCTCTCTTTAGAGTAATTCGGACTATCTTGCAGAGCCACATCAATTAAAAATTCTTCTTCAACTCTATTATTATCGAATGAAAAAGTACATCCATATTTATAGACTCAAAAGACCTTAAAGCATGACTCAACTATACTCCTAAGGCAACTCTATAACAACAATAAAGAATACTGATTACACTCCAAGAAACAAAAATCCCAATTGGACCTCTAAAGTATGAAACAATAATGCTAACCAGACTCAAACTAGACCCATAAAGAAGAATAAGAATCCTGCACAAATTTATTGAGAATAGAAGGAAACTAAAAATTGAAGTCTTCTTCTCCAAGTCATAGTGTAACTAGGATGGTGTGGTCTGGTGTCCCCACAAAAGGGCCTGCCTTCCTTTTCATCGATTATCTTGACAGCAACATGAAGATCACCAGGCCCACGCAGCTGCTGGAGAGAGCAGCAGCACTCTCATCTCCTGCTCCTCCCCAATTTCCAGGCCACTTCTTGACAAGCCTCTGCCTCCTTTCCACATCCTGAGATGCAGCGCCACTGCTCCCGTCTGTACTGGCACCATCTTCTGGCCAAGGACTTCATCTACTCATGCAGGCTCTTCACGACCGAGGGTGCTATGGCATCCAAGTACATTACCCACATCAAATCCCCCCGCAAGGCCAATGCTGCCCTCCTCCCCTTGAAGTAAGAGGTCTTGTGAGACGAATGGCTGCCTTATGCCGTCCGACACTGGGGGGCTCTTTGCTGATGCAGAGAAGACGCTTGAGCCTAAGATCAGGATGTTGCAGAGAGGCTAGTTCTTCGGGTCCATCTCACCCAGCTGGTACCTTCAAGTCAGCCCATCATCCACCTCCACATTTCGCTCCTGCATGTGGAGTTCTGAAAGAGGCTGATGGGAAGAAACTGCACATTGTTGAAAACCTTGGATAAGTCTTATACCCTCCTGGACTACCATCCTGAGAATAGGGATGTTTCCATTATCTCTCTACTTGCGACAATTTGCAGATTCACACTTTTCTACATCAACGGATCCACATTGGATGAAAGTACAGATTTTTATGGAGCATTGGTGGTCAGAAACTATGCTTCCTTTTGCATTCAAGAGAGTTCCACGTATATTAAGGTTTTTCAGGAGAAGCTACACACTACCAATGATTTCCTGCTGAAGGAGTCAGGTGGGAGCCCTCATATGCTGCCCACCATCCAGTGCTCTTGGGGCTGCTTTTTTGATAACAGGTTAGGGTAAGCCCGATTAGAGTAAGTTCAGGTAAGCTACCCCAGGGTTAAGCCTAACCGAGTTTGACAACTAGTTCATGTTCTACTTAGAATAAGAAAAAATAAAGTAATTAAAAAATAGAATAAATAAGAAACCCACGTACCAACCCCGGTTAGCTTATTCGACCATTTTGGCCGAATAAGCTATCCACCCTTAACCCTCACTTACCCTATCCGACCCCGAATAAGCTACCTTACTTGACCAATGCTACCAAAGTCGATTAAGGACGGATAAGGCGAATAAGCTAACCTACCCGACCGACCCTTATGCCATTATCAAAGCGGCCCTTGGGGTTTATCATCCAGAAGAGATTCTTCCCCTGAGTGTCCTCCATAATCTCTGAAAGGGGAAAGTTCCCGTGGGTGTGATATTATTCTGTGTATGCCCATGAATGTGCTTGAGAAGGACTCTGTGGAAAAGTTCACTCTTCCTATAAATGAGACTGTTAGTCCTTGAACCTTACAATGTTGCCACTTGAAAGGAGGCAAAAAAACTCAAAATGTGGTTAACGTGACATGAATAACTTCTTTGAGCCTTGATGGAGGATCACCTGTTTTTAACATCTCACATATCTAATTTGGAGAGAGATCTGCTCATAGGATGTGCTTGACAATTCAAATTCAGACCATGTAACTACATGGGTCTGTTGGACAAAAAGAGGAGAGGGAAACACAGAACAAAGAAACAGGCAGGCCAAAACCCTAGTTAGGGTTTGAGCCAACCAAATAACAAAGGAAGAAGCAGAAGACGAGGAAGATAAAAAGCATTGACTGCAGCAGCAATAAGAGTGCCAGACACCATCTATCAGGCAGCAGTATGACCCTGCAACAGGAAAAAGAAGAAGAGGGATGAAGACAAGACACGAAGATGAAATGAAAGAGAGGGAGAGCAGCCCACGCCATCTCCTTTCTAGCAGACTCTAGGGCTGTCTCCTGCAGCAGGCGCTACTTTCATCCAACTAAGACTTGCTACGTGTTGTGCGGTGACTTGTTCTTGAAGTAGTTATTCACCAGGATAACATAGAACTGAATTACACTAATTGTCATTTTATGAATATGAGCCTTTACTCTGTACATGGCTAATGAGTCAGAAAACTAGTACCTCAAATGAACTGACTGGATCTAGCTTTCACTAACATCCATCAACTTCCCAAGAGCCACACTGCTATCAACCTACAAGATTACCCAAACATGGCAACACTAAAGAGATGCCATGAAATCAGGACTATGGTCTGTGAGACGAATGGAAGGACATAAGCCCAGTGAAGAAAGTTGATAATTAGCATGTGAAATAATTTTCATACAACAAGAAGCTATTAGAAATTCTAGTCTTCCATAAAAACTGAGGCTAACAAGAGTTTATCCTGAGGGGTGGTCCAATTAAAACCATCCAACAGAACTTGTACCTAATGGATATGAGAAAAAGTGATCCATTGTTACTGAAAACTGTTGTCTTTAGTCTTTTCTCTAAAGGGAAGGATGGACTATATCGCCAATTCTGTTCACAAATAAGAAGAGGTGATACAATTAAAATATAGGTAGAGAAAAAGGATCCTCAAGCCATAAAAAAACAACAGGTAAAAACCTGCTAAGCACCTATGACTGGCCCCATAGGCCAGGTCACCTTATTCCACTCTTCCAATGATAGATGTAACGAATGTCTACACCAACTGCAGAAAATGAAGAACACTAAAGCAAATATTTTCAATGTACAATTTACTTCTCTAAAATAGCATATCATTCTTTACCTTCCAAATAGTCCAACTATACCGAAAAACTTTTATCTTGCAAGTTTGAATCCTGGGGAGTCCTGCCACGTCATATGCTTACCTAAAGCACAAGGCCGTGCAGAATTCTAGTTCCCCATATGCAGGTGTACAGCAAAGTCAGGTCACCAAGTCAAGTCATGGCCTGTCCTGACAGTGCTGCTGCTTCACCCTGGAACATACATTTAAGAAAAGAAGAGTTTTTCAGCATGATGGAAAACTCGATTGTACAAATAATGTGTACAAGCCTCAGCCTTCTCACTAAGAAATTGAAGTTGCAACTTTGTAAGTGCATCCTCACTGAATGCGTAACTTGGCAAGTTACTTTCACATTTCAAATTTAGAGGAATAGGAAGGCAGGCAACCCATTTATTTTAAAATTTTGTTTCCTTTGGCCTTTGGTTGATAAATTATATTGCAAATACAACTCTAGCTCCCATGTGAACCCCTGCTTTCCACAATCTACAGCTAGATGACAGAATACTGAAGTTATCTCAGAACACTAGAGTTGACTTCTGGCCGATTAGTCCCTTAATTTTCATGACTGAAGATGCCATTGCCAAGAATTAGTACACCAGTTTTCAGGTGCCATGATCAACTAGGAGCCAGGCATTAAAGGCAAATCCAATCACCAATGGTTCTTTGTTGGGTCCACCAAGATTCCCTGAAATAGATGGGATAAGACTCCTTTACTCTTCAATAACCGAATGATACTGCACTTCTTACATTGTTCCATGAATAGAAAACCTGGGCCTAAACAGACATGCAGTGAGCACTCACTGTGTCAAAAGAATAACAGTCTATATCCTCTGGTAATCCAGTTCCATATGGTACCATCTGATATGAACAGACTCATACGTGAGTCATCATGGGAATTTCAGTAATTGCAGGAATCTATGGTGGGCCACGTATGAACACTTTGATAAGAAGAGACTCAAGATATACTGTGTGCAATATTGAGAAAACTAGACACGATCATTTCTTGAAAATAATGATTTAAGCAGTTGATCCTTAACTCAAATATAAAAATGTAACATGACACTAGAGAGAGAGAGAGAGAGAGAATCTGGTTCATGTCCAACCTATGTAAAGATGAAAAAAAACAGAACAACAAACTCAAGCGAAGGGAAGACAACTGAAGAAAATTGTTGAACCAACTGAACTGCAGAACATACATGAATTGAAAAACCCAGAGAACCTGGAGGAATAGGTGGATAAAGGGGTATTTTTTTTATTATGAAGACAACAAAATTTGCAAGCCCGGAAAGGATTTGGACTGAATCTTCTCCCACACATATGCTTGGGCAATGCCACCGATATTACGTCAATGAGATTAAGTCCACCACTAGAAAAATGATATCTAGTTCTGAATCATTGTTGAACTACCTTCATCTTGATCAAAATGTCTAGAATGAAACTGAAATGTGTTACTCGTGTCACCTTAACTTACATGACATTTCTCATTGCATTAACGTCAGGATAAGTTTCAAGAAGTAGAGGAACATTCTCACTGACTGGGGCAATAAACCTCTTCACAAACTTCTTCTCAGGCATCACCATGGCCGAAAGCAAGTCAGAATTACCACCAGGTAGCCCTTTCTTCTTCAGGAACTGCAGAACATAGTACCTGGGCATCAACCTCTTGTCGAAACTGTAGCCCAGGAGCACTGCACGTCGGGCAATGTACGACGGGTCATATCCGGCCTCCTTCACCAAGAAATCCATCGCTTTAGTGATCTTCTTCTCGGAAAGTCTCAAGATAACTGGAAAGCTCTGGAATGCATCGACAAGCTCATCTCCCGACCATCCCAACCTCCTCAAAAGTTTGGACTTGGCTTCCAATGTGGTTTCGCTGAGGTTGGAGATCGAGGACAGTGCCTCGAAAAAGAGCCTTGAACTGGGATCAACACCCAATCTCTTCACCTGTTCGACGACGAACATGATCCTACTCAATTTGCCTAAGACCAACCGAGGCCTCCTCGCAATAATCCTCGAGATATTGGCATTGGACACGCCCACACTGCGTAGAAAGGAGAGGTTAGGGTTGACCTTGTCCTCCACACTGCGGCCCAGGATGTGGGTGTTCTTGACGACTCTGAGGAATTTCTCTTTGTTTCCGATAATCTTTCGCCAAAACTCAATCTTGGGAATGGCGTTGCGAAGACGGAGAGCATTCGGGTTTGCTGAGACCAGATGGGCGAGCTCGGGCTTGGAGAAGCCCAATTCCTGGAGCGCACTGATCTTGGGTTCCAGTGTCTTCTTCGTGTCGGCGACCAGGATTGTGGGGGCACTCCGCACGAGGCGGCTGATGTGCTCATCGCAGAGACCCACCTTCTTCAACAAGCGGAGGACGGCGTCGGGCTTCTCGGGGGACTTGACGTGGGCGAGATACTTGGACGCCTTCACCGCGTCGGTCTTGGATAGCCCGCATGAATCGACGAGGTAGTCCACCATGAAAGGGGCTGCTTCTGTCGTCTTCGGCAGTAGTGGCGGCGGCTTCGGCTTCGGCTTCGGCTTCTGGGGTGACAGGCCTTCGGGCACTGTAGCGTTGGAAAAGGAGCGCAAACCTGTGAAGAGCAGGCGGAATGATGGGAGGAGCAGGTGATCAGAGAGACGTGCGAGCAGCCATTGTTGCTGCTGCTGCTGCTGCCGCTTAGCCAGCACCAGCATCCACATGCCCGCAAACTGTTCGACGAAAGGAGCAACGATCGAACGAAACCCTCGAGAGCCGACAGGAAAAAGCGCAAACTGGAGCGCTCCGACCAAAGACGCCCTTGGACCGTCTGGCCAAATCAGTTCGCTTTCGGAAGGGTTTCACTTCACAAGGCCTTCAGGCTTCCTACACTTTGTATGGAGCCATTTTTTTAAATTAACGGGGACCAAGGAAAAAGATAAGGATATCATTTTTCCCCATTTGTTTAAGGTAAGAATAAGATTTGAAAAAATTATTTGTATTCCCTATAAAAGTTAATCAGCGATTAATTTATATTTAAGAATATCATATAATATGATATTATAATCTGACAAATGAGAATGTTAAATGAATAATACTTGTTGCATCGCGTCACTAACTACACTGAAAGATAGTGTAATAATTTTTTTTAAAAGAAATTTGTGACACAAGATTTATTCTATCTTAACTTATCGTGTAAATCATATTCTCATCTAATGATTTAACTTTTCACTGTTCACACTATTGTTTGTTATTTTGGAGAGAATTTTTTGAGTTCATCTGATCTGATGTCAAGATTAACATGCATGATGATAAATTAGAGAGGGACAAGTCTCGTCTCCTAAAAATTAAAAAAAAATAAAATAAAACTTACTGGACTTCTCTCGAGTGTAGTTATGAGGGCGACGTAGAAAGCATCACTCATAATAATTAGGGTGGGGCTTGCATCGCTTCAAGTTTACCATCTTTCCTCGTCTGATTTACGTACGAATCAAGAGGCATTGTCTCCCCTGTTTAGCATGTCATTGCTCTCGAGCTCGCAAATCTGTTTCGTTTGGCTCCCCTTCCCAGTGCTCAGCTTCTCTTCCCCCAATATCTTATTTATCCCTCCCTCATCGCTTGGTGCTCGCCATGCTTATACATGCCTACCGCGCCCCCTCCGACTCTACCAGCATCCTCTTAATGCTTACCTCCACTGTAAAATTCTCTTCTTCGTCAGTCCGTGACGCTGGCTCTTTTAGCATGGAATCAATAAGGGCGTCTTTGACAACGGCTTAAGGGGGGGCGGCTAACCGACCCCGGAGGGTCGATTGAGATAGCCGACCCCGGTTAAGGCCGCTCTGTGAGGGGGAGGGTGGGCGGAGACGGGGCCCACCGGTTAGCCGATGTCGGCTAACCGGTGGACAACTCTTTTATCAAACACGCCCTAAATAAATAAAGAATGAGAGATTTAAGAAAAGAATATGCAAACTTGCAGCATTGCCTGATAATTTAGTATCTCTACATCCATTGTCGATGATTTTTTTGAATAAAAATAAGGATGTAAATATGTAAAGATAAAAATCAAAATCAAAATACTTTCTTTTGAAGAAGATAAGGATGAGGTTAGAGGTGCTATTTCGGCTCATTAAACATGGAATTCAAATTCAAGCTTATCAACTATAACCATAGCAGAACATTTGAAGTATTGTACTCTGCTTGTCTGATATCCTTTTGACTAACAGTCTAGAAAGGTCAAAGTTATTTATTGTGTCTCAGGTTGACTGGTATATGCAAAATGCACACGTTTCAATCTCTCCAAAATAGAGATAGCTTCTTCTGAGGGGTTAGCAAGACCTCTACAACGCACGCCACGGGCCCCCGGCAGCCGCAGCCCCTAACGGACAGCCCAGGACAGATAGTCCTCAAATTCGCCAACGCACGAAGGGCATCAGCCCAGGCGCAACAGCCGCCGGATGACCCTCCAGTGACCGAACGTTACCTCCCACGACGTCGGCCTCAACCCCATTAAGGGCGAGCACGCCTCACAAGCATCGTAAGACTTGCCAGAGAACCGCCCGACTCTAGAGGAGCGGATCCTCAATGGAAAACTCCCCACGATTGAGGGGAGGCGTTACTCCACGACTTGCGCATTTCCCTACTAAGAGACGGGCTCTCACCACCAGGGCCACCCCTATAAATAGGCCTTCGACGGACATGGATGGACACACGGACACAGGCCCAAGTAGAGAGAGACCAGAGAACTGACTTACTACTACCGCAAGAAAGGCCTTACTGTCCACCCCTTGGAAGTGGATCCCACAAAGGAGAGCGCATGTGGTCTTCCGAGCACCCTTACCGCCTAGCGAGCAATCTCTGAGCACCCGCTAGATATGGCGAGCACTCCTCTAGAAGATGGACCGCCCCTCTAGGCCTACATAGACGACCTTCATCTCTCTCTCTCTCACTTTGTCTTCTTTATTCTCCATCTCCTTAAGTGCTGACTTAAGCATCGGAGGGTTGTCCCCTAGGGTAGCGCCCAGGGCTCCTTCTGACGCCCTTTTTCTCTGGTGTTTGCAGGCTTCCACGGGTGCCGGACGATCTTCCCCAACAAATAAATATTAAAAGTGTGGTACGAGGGCTAGGAACCAGTTTTCCACCTCTACAAGTTCTAACCCTAAATATGATGTAGTAAATGATTTTAATCTTAGAAGCATGCATGAGTCGGGTAAATATTTAAAGGAAATGTTTAAAAGCATTGCATGCTTTCAGTGCGGTAAGTCTGAACATGCATCACATACCTTCAAGCATAGTAGGCCTTTCCCTGCATGTGTTAAATTTGTACCGAAGCATTCACAGGGACGAAGGGCCCATTCTCAATATGAGACAAGGGAAGGTATGTACGCTACAATAAATGATAAATCTCTCAGGTCAGTCTCTAACCGCAATTGTAGAAGAAAAATTATTTCCTTGAATCAATATGAGCACTTCATGGAAAAACCTAAACAGATTAAGCCCGTTTGGGTTCCTAATATTTGTTAAATTCTCTACAGGACAACTCGAGCATAAGGAACCTTAGATAGTGCTTGGATAGTTGGTGTTTGAGACATATGACAAGAGACCATATCCTGTTCAAAAAGATGTGAGAAGTCAATGAAAAGGGCAAGTCAAAGGAAAAGTGATGTGACACCACCTTGGGGTGATAGTCACAAGACCAAAGCACCTTGGACTTTAACAAGCAAGCACAATTCACAATAGAAACGGACTGAAATTGGCGGCCACTCACCCGACACTCACCCAAATCCCGGGGTAACTCGGCGATGCCGAGTGGAGGTTGTGAGGGCTGGGCCCTTGCTGGTAGAGGGCCAGCGAGGCCGAGGTTTTTTTCCCAAGGGTTTGGAGGTCCAACTCAATGGGCCGACCCGGGTGCCGAGGGCACGGGTCACACTCTCTTCCACGGTGGCCACTCGAAGCAATGGAGCTTGTGGACCGGGCACTCACACTCACGGGCCAGCAGAGCTATGAGCTAATATTGAAAGAACAAGGAACCAAATATGAGCAAGGGATAGAGCACTTACTCGACCGGCTTGAAGAAACCGGTCCCACTCGGAGACGTGTGCGAGCGGGGAAGCGTGGGTTCCCCACACGCCGCGCCGGTGTAGCTTCGACCTGTTCAAGGTTTTTCATCACTACGCCCCATGTAAGGGGGGTGAACTTGGGAAAGAGAAGCCAAAATTACATTCAAACACTACCTCCTACAGGGAGGGGCTATAAGCCAGCCAGGCGGGAAGGAGAGAATCAATCTAGGAACTAAATGAAAGGATGATGACTGTTCTATCCACTCTCTGGAACAGAGGATAGACAGTCGGTGTCGGCACTGCTGCGGACTCCCCCGAGCTCCGTTGGCGACGAAACCAGTGGCAAAATCTTCGTAGTTTACTCAGGAAGAAGTCCAATTTTTTAGGGAATTTCAGAATGACGGCGATGGTCGGGGAAGGGTCGTGAACAGTGCCTCTGCTTTCTGGTTCTGACAGCTACGGTACCACTGTAGCAGGAAGACGAGGTCACCACGGGTGCTCCTGATCTCTGATTCAGGCGAGGCTGGAGTCGCTGGATTCGTTGTCGAGTCCTCTTCGAACGGAGACCCACGGGGATGCCGGAGAAGGTCGGAGTAGACAGAGATAGCCCGAACAGTGATTAAATGTCTGTTCAATCCCATAGTGGACAAAACAGCGCACCTGAGGGAGGAAATTGAGAACTCTTAGCTCCGGATGCCGAATGGGATTCCGCTTCTTGGTACTGGAAGAAGACATGTAGAAGAAGCTCTCAGTCAAGTGCTGCCTCCAGATCTTCAAGGGGTTGGCCGTGGGAGGCTCTGCAAGCGGCTTCAGGTTGCCAGTCTGGAGGAAGACGCGCAGTGTAGGGAGATCGGCTTCCCCGGGTAGACACAAGCTCAGGTTGAGACAAGACTACCACTGTTGCGAAGAAGAGAAGGAGACGCTTCCGACAGTACCACTTGGGCCTCCAGGGACGTCGAGATGAAGTCGGGGTCGCCTCTGCAAGCTGTTGCTCCCCTGCTGATTCTGAGCTGCGAACTGGCTGGTTGGGATTAGCTTCAATGGCACAAGAGATAGGGGAGGGAGGTGACTAATGGTAAAGGGAAGTGGAAGGGGTGGAGAGAGTGGAGGGAAACTGTCACACCCCGAATCTTTATGACAGCGGAAGACTCGCTCGAGAAACGTGAACAGCCGACATGGTAAGTCTCTTGCAAGCAAAAATGATCAGAGCGCAAGACAATCACACACATAAATGCAATTGCACACTATTTTAATCAAACTCCAACTTATTTCATTGATAATCAAATATTCAAATACAATAACTTTCAACTTCTTTCAACCTATCAGACTCAAGAAAATAGGAAAATTACATAGACTCAATCTAAATAATATAGACTTTCCTAAGTCTTCACTCTCATCTTGACAACACTTTCATTCACTCTCAGACCCGCTACTTGTATAGCCCGAATCCGAATTCTAATCACTTTCATTTCCTGAAAAGAATGGAAATAGGTAATGAGCACATTTGCCCAGTAGATATCTTCGCATCAACATGAAGGCATCATTAAAGTAATTAACATTTTAGCTCTAAAGAAATAAGGTAAAATCATGCAAATGCGATCAATCACGCGGTTAAACCAAAGTAACAAGATGATCATGTAAGATAGAATGAGAGCAAGAATGTAATAAGAACATGTTATTGGCCTTTCATGAACAAGAATGTATCGAGAATGTACTAGCAAGCCACATAATCATCACTCCAGTATCTTTTACTTATAAGCAAGTACTTCGTGAATTTCTGTGGAATATCAAGTCATGTACAAGAAAGTCATGTCGTGCCGTATCGTGGATCTTCACTTATTTATAGAGAAAGTACTCCCAGCGCAATACGACGCCAGTAGCATCATACCCCATGGTTTATAATAGTATATTTTCGGCAATCAGTCGAGGGGACTAGCATAGAGCCCTTGAACACAATCAGTGCTCGATCGCATCTTCAAGTATAAATCAAGCTACTTCCACGCATGTAACAATAAAGTATGGCCAAGAATGTATAATTCAATAAGTTCATGATAATCAATATTTCAATGAATGAACGCTTCAATTAAGAACATGGGAGATCAAGAATGACTTATACTATGTTATGCTCATGAAATAAGTCGGTAGCATAACAGTATATTTCTTACTTTCCATAACTTAATTTAAGTATCTTGATCAATATGGTCATTCCTAGAACATCAATAATCTATCTAGGAACCTTGAAATATCAACCCTTTAGTCAAACCTCGGGTGAACTCAAACAATGTGACGGTCAAGGACTGGGCCGTTATATTCATGTGACGCTCCAGATTGGGCCGTTACAATGGTCTGAATCTCGAACGAAGAAAGTAGACTTAGTTCAATGTGACGGTTGTATATTGGGCCGTTACATGGGTCTGACGGTCCAATATAGGTCCGTTACATTGCTAGAACCAGAAAACATCGATAGTGCTTTCTAATCAATTGGGTTTTAATGGTACAACCAACTCGGCGTCCTAGTGGGAATCCCAGGCTCGCGGAGAATTACGGAGGCCTTGAAACAAGATTTCCTAATCCATTAGAAGGAATATCCAATAGAGAGGTCCTCATGTCCAAGAATAATGTTCCTATAGTGTAAAGTGTGAACTAATGGATAACATACCGGAATATGTGCCATGTACTTAAAGAAATGATTCTATAGATAGAGAGAGAATGTGTAGCAACGTGAAACCAAGATAAACTCCGTCAATTCATCATTGAAAATCATGATTTAGGTACAAAACTATAGAATTTTGGCACATGAAATTAACATAACTTAAAATAACTTAAGACACCTTACTCATGCAATTTCGATTATGAATCAGTAACTAAACTTAAAGTCATGATAACGGATTCAAACTTAGCTATCTAAGCTTATTTATAAGTAAACTTAACTGGTTATCATTTTGCCACGGGCTGACAGAACAGAGGTGTTTGACGGTCTAGGATAGGCGCGTTACAGTCTTGTGACGGTTTATCGAGGGGCCGTTACAGTAGTGTAACGCTCCTGTTAAGGTGCGTCAGAGACAACAGAGTAATTAAGACGCAGTAGAGGGTGTGACGGCTTATCGTAAGGCCGTTAGATCACTGTGACGGTCTTACATTGGTGCGTCAGATCATCTGCTGGCAGTAAAATAAAGTAAAGGTTTATGAAACCATAACATGTCTGGAAATCAAAATACTACAACTATTCTAGACATGATAAACGAAGTATAGGCCAACTATATGCATGGGTTTTAGTGAATAGACAAGATAATATCTTTTATTTTTCATTTAGGGCTAAGAGATGCATGAATGTATAGAACTATTAAAACATGAAATTTATGATCTATCATATATGAAATCAATCCAAACCAGAGGGCTTTTATCCCTAACAAGATGTTTTTACCAATCATGAGATGACCTATCTCTTAACTAGTCTTTAAGCTTCTAATTTGAGTCTGAAAACCGTGTCCTAGTTCTCCTTTTCCAGTGATTTTCCAGTAATTTCTCGCTGCTCTAACTCCACGACCTCTTGACCAAAAGATGTGAAATTTTGAGAGTAAGAAGATGAAACTAAGGTGAACAAAAAGTTCGAAAGGATTGAGCCCTAATTACCTCGTTTAGACGTCCTAATCTCTTGATCTTCAGGGGTCTTGCGTTCAGTTTCCTGGGTTATTATGGTCGAACCAGTAACTTATGAAGCTTCAATCTCCTTGGTTGCTTGATCTTCTAGCACGAAATTTGGAGAAATATTAGTCTAAAGTATACTAAACAAAATCTTCTAAAGAACTTACCCGAAATTATGACTCCTTACCTTGATTCTTCACGAGCCAAAAGTAAGGGTCGCTCAGTTCAGAATTAGGTCCTATTTATAGGGTTTTAGCTAGGGTTTGAAGATTAGATCGATTCTAGAGTCCTTAATTTGTCAAAACTTAATCCCTAAGAGTCCTTAGTAATGTTATAAGCTCTCCCAAGTTAATCTCTTGCAGATAGGATCCCAAAGTTCCAATCTTTTTGCTCGTTCTTCTATTCACGGAACTGACAGGGTGTAACGCATCAAGACTGGTGCGTTACATGGCTGTGGCGGTCGCACGATAGACCGCTACATCCAACGTGCACAGAATTCAATATAAATCAAACTCTTTTGTTAATTATCCATATTATTATCTATAAAAATAGTATTTATCCGTAAATAGGCTAAATAATCTTCTAGAATATGGGTCAAACTTAATGGGCTTTGTCCTTAGACCTTTTGGATTTTATTTAAATAGGCTAGGTTGATTATTTAACACAATTGGGCCTTATAATGACTTATTAATCCAATAATCTATTTATTAATTTATTTAGCCTTTATAAATTCCTAATAAATTCTAGAAAATTCTATAAATAATCTAGAAATTATTACATAAATTCTGGGGCACTACACCCTCCCCCACTTAGAAGAATTTGGTCCCCAAATTCAATACATGGATTATGGAGAGTGTACTTACAGTTGAATAATTCTGGAAATCTTTTCCGCATGGCTGCTTCCGTTTCCCATGTTACTTCATATGGCCATATTTTCTTCCATTGAATCTTGACCATAAGAATAACTTTATTTCTTAGTTGACGCACTTCCCGTTCTAGAATCTTTATTGGCGTTTGCTCGTACGTCATATCCTTCTGAATCTCCAGATTGTCATAAGTGATAATATGGTCATGATCATATACATACTTCTTCAACATAGAGACGTGAAATACGTCATGAACTCCCGCTAATTGTGGAGGTAAATCCAGTTTATAAGCCACTTCACAGACCCTTTCAAGAATTTCAAATGGACCAATGAACCTTGGAGTTAGTTTACCCTTAATGCCAAATCTTCGAATACCACGACCTGGAGAAACCTTGAGATACACATGGTCTCCTACTTGAAATAAGAAGTCGCATCTTCGATTATCAGCATAAGATTTCTGCCTATCTTGTGCCATCTTCATTATCTCTTGAATGAACTTGATCTTCTCTATAGAATCCTTGATAATATCGGGGCCTAGGAATTGTCTTTCCCCTATTTCATTCCAACATATTGGTGATCGACAACTTTTTCCATATAGAGCTTCAAAAGGTGCCATTTGTATGCTGGCCTGATAACTGTTGTTATATGCAAATTCTACTAGAGGCAAGTGATCATGCCAACTACCTCCAAAATCAATAACACAAGCCCTGAGCATGTCTTCTACCACATGATTCGTTCTTTCTATCTGACCATCAGTTTATGGATGAAAGGCTGTGCTGAAATTCAATCTAGTCCCTAGTGACTGTTGTAGACCCTTCCAAAATTGTGATGTGAATCGAGGATCTCTATCAGATATAATAGTGACTGGGACACCGTGTAATTTAACAATTTCCCTTATGTATAATGCTGTCAGGATATCCACAGACCACCGACTTTTGATTGGTATGAAATGTGCAGATTTAGTTAATCGGTCTATGATTACCCATATACCATCGTGTCCACCTCTTGTCTTAGGTAACCCCATAATGAAATCCATCCCTATACTCTCCCACTTCCATTCGGGAATATTCAAGGGATGTAGTTTACTTGCGGGTCTAAAATGCTCTGTCTTTACTTATTGACAAGTGAGACAGCGAGACACGAAATCCGCTATTTCCCTCTTCATGTTGGGCCACCAGAAGTTTCTTTTGAGATCTTGATACATTTTTGTACTACCTGGGTGAATGGTGTACCTGGACTTATGTGCTTCTTATAGAATCAATTTCTTCGTATCCTCATGATCCGGTACACATATTCGGTCTTTAAATAGCAATCTTCCATCCTTAATAGAAAAATCCGGCATTTGTTCAACATTGGCCTTGATCTCCAATAATATAGGATCATCATTTTACAGCTTGACCAGATCTTCTATTAATGTAGGTTGAGCTTGAATATTAGTTAGAAAACAATCTTCCTTCCTGTCAATACCTAAGTTCAACTGAGCAAATTGAGGAATAAGATTAGTCATACTAATCATGAGACTTGATAGCATACCCATTGGTTTTCTGCTGAGTGCATCTGCTACAGCATTAGCCTTGCCAAGATGATATTGAATAGCAAAATCAAAGTCTTTGAGATATTCTAACCACCTCCTCTGCCTCATATTTAGCTCTTTTTGAGAAAATAAATATTTCAAGCTCTTGTGGTCCGAATAGACCGTGAGCTTTTCTCCATAGAGATAATGGCGCCAAATTTTCAAGGCGAAAATGACAGCTGCTAATTCCAAATCATGCACATGATAATTTTCCTCGTGACGCTTCAATTATCTAGAAGAATAACATATTACTTTTCTATTTTGCATGAGGACACACCCTAGGCCAATGCTAGATGCATCCGTATATACTTCGAATCCACCACCATCCATCGGTAGTGTTAGAATATGAGCTGTAGTAAGGTGATTCTTAAGAGTTTGGAAACTCTTTTCACATTCCTCTGACCAGACAAAAGGATTTTCTTTTCTCGTGAAACTGGAAGGAAAATCAATCTTAAAATTAATTAACTATCTCATCCCGGGTTCTACCCAATTCTCACATGGGTGTGGAAATTTCTTCCTTAGTTCATAGGTAGGGGTCCTTAAACCTTGGACTTATCCTATGACATGACTCTTCTCCCAAAGTCCTGAGACTTAGGCTCTGATATCAACTTAACTGTCACGCCCCGAGCCTTTATGACAGCGAAAGACTCGCTCGAGAAACGTGAACAGTCGGCATGGTAAGCCTCTTGCAAGCAAGAATGATCAGAGCGCAAGATAATCACACACATAAATGTAATTGCACACTATTTTAATCAAACTCCAACTTATTTCATTGATAATCAAGTATTCAAATACAATAACTTTCAACTTCTTTCAACCTATCAGACTCAAGAAAATAAGAAAATTACATAGACTCAATCTAAACAATATAGACTTTCCTAAGTCTTCACTCTCATCTTGACAACACTTTCATTCACTCACGGACCCGCTACTTGTATAGCCCGAATCTGAATTCGAATCACTTTCATTTCCTGAAAAGAATGTAAATAGGTAATGAGCACACTTGCCTAGTAGGTATCTTCGCATCAACATGAAGGCATCATTAAAGTAATTAATATTTTAGCTCTAAAGAAATAAGGTAAAATCTTACAAATGCGATCAATCACGCAGTTAAACCAAAGTAACAAGATGATCATGTAAGATAGAATGAGAGCAAGAATGAACTAGCAAGAATGTAACAAGAACATATTATTGGCCTTTCATGAACAAGAATGTATCGAGAATGTACTAGCAAGCCACATAATCATCACTCCAATATCTTTTGGTTATGAGCAAGTACTTCGTGAATTTCTGTGGAATATCAAGTCATGTACAAGAAAGTCATGTCGTGCCGTATCGTGGATCTTCACTTATTTATAGATAAAGTACTCCCAGCGCAATGCGACGCCAGTAGCATCATACCCCATGGTTTATAATAGTATGTTTCCGGTAATCAGCCGGGGGGACTAGCATAGATCCCTTGAACACAATCAGTGCTCGATCGCATCTTCAAGTATAAATCAAGCTACTTCCACGCATGTAACAATAAAGTATGGCCAAGAATGTATAATTCAATAAGTTCATGATAATCAATATTTCAATGAATGAACGCTTCAATTAAGAACATGGGAGATCAAGAATGACTTATACTATGTTATGCTCATGAAATAAGTCGGCACCATAATGGTATATTTCTTACTTTCCATAACTTAATTTAAGTATCTTGATCAATATGGTCAGTCCTAGAACATCAATAATCTATCTAGGAACCTTGAAATATCAACCTTTTGGTCAAACCTCGAGTGAACTCAAACAATGTGACGGTCAAGGACTGGGCCGTTATATTCATGTGACGCTCCAGGATTGGGCCGTTACAATGGTCTGAATCCCGAACGAAGAAAGTAGACTTAGTTCAATGTGACGGTTGTATATTGGGCCGTTACATGGGTCTGACGGTCCAATATAGGTCCGTTACATTGCTAGAACCAGAAAACATCGATAGTGCTTTCTAATCAATTTTGTTTTAATGGTACAACCAACTCGACGTACTAGTGGGAATCCCAGGCTCGCGGAGAATTACGGAGGCCTTGAAATAAGATTTCCTAATCCATTGGAAGGAATATCTAATAGAGAGGTCCTCATGTCTAAGAATAATGTTCCTATAGTACAAAGTGTGAACTAATGTACAACATACCGGAATATGTGCCATGTACTTAAAGAAATGACTCTATAGATAGAGAGAGAATGTGTAGCAACGTGAAACCAAGATAAACTCCGTCAATTCATCATTGAAAATCATGATTTAGGTACAAAACTGTAGAATTTTGACACATGAAATTAACATAACTTAAAATAACTTAAGACACCTTACTCATGCAATTTCGATTATGAATCAGTAACTAAACTTAAAGTCATGATAACGGGTTCAAACTTAGCTATCTAAGCTTATTTATAAGTAAACTTAACTGGTTATCATTCTGCCACGGGCTGACAGAACACAGGTGTTTGACGGTCTAGGATAGACGCGTTACAGTCTTGTGACGATTTATCGAGGGGCTGTTATAGTAGTGTAACGCTCCTGTTAAGGTGCGTTAGAGATAACAGAGTAATTAAGACGCAATAGAGGGTGTGACGGCTTATTGTAAGGCCGTTAGATCACTGCGACGGTCTTACATTGGTGCGTTAGATCGTCTGCTGGCAGTAAAATAAAGTAAAGGTTTATGAAACCATAACATGCCTGGAAATCAAAATACTACAACTATTCTAGACATGATAAATGAAGTATAGGCCAACTATATGCATGGGTTTTAGTGAATAGACAAGATAATATCTTTTATTTTCCATTTAGTGCTAAGAGATGCATGAGTGTATATAACTATTAAAACATGAAATTTATGATCTATCATGCATGAAATCAATCCAAACTAGAGGGCTTTTATCCCTAACAAGATTCTTTTATCAATCATGAGATGACCTACCTCTTAACTAATCTTTAAGCTTCTAATTTGAGTCTAAAAATTGTTCCCTAGTTCTCCTTTTCCAGTGATTTTCTAGTAATTTCCCGCTACTCTAACTCCACGACCTCTTGACCTAAAGATGTGAAATTTTGAGGGTAAAAAGATGAAACTAAGGTGAACAAACAGTTTTAAAGGATTGAGCCCTAATTACCTCGTTTAGACATCCTAATCTCTTGATCTTCAGGGGTCTTGCGTTTAGTTTCCTGGGTTATTATCGTCGAACCAGCAACTTTGGAAGCTTCAATCTCCTTGGTTGCTTGATCTTCTAGCATAAAATTTAGAGAACCATTAGTTTAAAGTATACTAAACAAAATCTTCTAAAGAACTTACCCGAAATTATGACTCCTTACCTTGATTCTTCACGAGCCAAAAGTAAGGGTCGCTCAATTCAGAACTAGGTCCTATTTATAGGGTTTTGGCTAGGGTTTGAAGATTAGATCGATTCTAGAGTCCTTAATTTGTCAAAATCTAATCCCTAAGAGTCCTTAGTAATGTTATAAGCTCTCCCAAGTTAATCTCTTGCAGATAGGATCATAAAGTTCTAATCTTTTTACTCGTTCTTCCATTCACGGAACTGACAGGGTGTAACGCATCAAGACTGTTGCGTTACATGGCTGTGGTGGTCGCACGATAGACCGCTACATCCAACGTGCACAGAATTCAACATAAATTAAACTCTTTTGTTAATTATCTATATTATTATCTATGAAAATAGTATTTATCCGTAAATAGGCTAAATAACCTTCTAGAATATAGGTCAAACTTAATGGGCTTGGTCCTTAGACCTTTTGGATTTTATTTAAATAAGCTAGGTTGATTATTTAACACAATTGGGCCTTATAATGACTTATTAATCCAATAATCCATTTATTAATCTATTTAGCCTTTATAAATTCTTAATAAATTCCAGAAACTTCTATAAATAATCTAGAAATTATTACATAAATTCTGGGGCACTACAGAAACAATTCAAATTCCCCTTGGGAGCTGCAAGATTGTGTGGGGACTTGGGTGGATTGTGTTGGGAAGGCCAAGATTCTCCTAGGGAGGGAGGAGATTTGGTGGGAGTTGGTGGAGGGGTAATGAATGCACCTAGGGAAGTGATGAGGTGGTTGGGGTGGCTAGTGGTTTGTGAATGAGGTGGAGCCTAGGTGGAGGAGAGAGGAGAGAGAGGGGAAATTTGAAATTTGGGGAGGGGGGAAGGGAGAGAGATGGAATGGAAGGGCTTCTCACCCTAGGGCTTCACACCCCACTAATGGATTCTCTCCACAAGAAACTTGAATTTTGGAACTCAATATATGGTAATTTTATTGACTTCAAATGGGGGGGAATGGGGTCCTATATATAGGCAACTCACATTTTACAAAAAGTCCCTGACTCTTACTACAATGACAAATAACCAAGGGGGTAGGGGGCGCCCCTAGACCTAGCCCAATGAATTGGGCCCATTAACTAATCTAATCAACCCTATGACACTTAACTTAGGTAGATGACTCATTAACCTAGGTACTGGACTCAAATAAAAGGAAAATTCTAATGATATGACTCAAATAAAATATGAAAATATAACATATGACTCAAAATAAATGACTAGACCATGTCGGATGCTTCTGGGGCGAGGAGACGAGCCGTGAGTGTGGGCACGGGAGGTGATGTCCCCATCATACTCGCGGGGTGCGGAGAACTCGACTCCGTCGAGTAAGAGTCCTTCCCTCCTCGGTGGGTGTAGAAGTGATATCGCCCACAAGTCTTCCGAACGAGACCGATCCATCCACCCGACGAGATAGCGCTCATACACCTTGCTCCTGGTGGCAGTGACCTGTTTATCCAATATTCGCTCAATTCGCTCACGTCGGGCTCTCCTAGCTAGAGGACTCTTCTCACGGGTGGGTGCTCTCTCAATGAGGGGTGTGGGCTCAATATCCTTACTAGGTACCAACGTGGGACCCTTATATGGCACTAGGTCGGCCACGTTGAATGTGGGGCTCACTCCGTACTCCTCGAGAAGATATACCTCATAGACATTAGTGCCAATGCACCTCAGAACCTGGAAGGGACCAGTCCCACGAGGCCTCAATTTGGAGATGGCTCCCGGGGAGAGCCTCTCCGTCCTCACCATCACAAAGTCACCCATGTGAAATTCTTGGTGACGCCGATGGGAGTCAGCCTGCCTTTTATAAATCTCATTTTCCTTGCTGATGTGCTTGCGAAGGTTTTCATGTAATTTTGTGAATGCGGACATTCTAGGGGTGATGGGTGGACCTGTGCAACCAAAAGTAGACCAATCATGCTTTGACGCCAAGAAGACTTTGATGGAATGGGGAGGACCGGGGCATCCATAGGTGATCCGGTCATGCATGGGGGTGATAAATGCCTGGGGACCCGGACATCCATGAATACTCCTATCATGCCTACGACCCATGATGAATGAAGGAGGACCATTACACCCGAACATGGACCACTCTTATTTTCTACTTGACATGTGGGTGATGTGAATGAATGGACCCAACATAGTGTTCATGTCAAGTGGTGTGGTAAGCTTAGACACATGCATGCTTATCCCAAAGGTTACTTCCATGTGCATAGATGTGGGATGACCTTTGAACTTCCATGTGAAAGGGTCGAAGGGATCTAGGAAGGTGGATATGGGGTGGGGCATTTCCTCAATCTCTAGGTGGGTGTTGCCTAAGGTCATGGCTCCTTTGATGTTACATGGGTTATGGATGAGGTGAGCTTGGCCCAACATGGTGGGTGAGGGTAGGAAAGGGGCGGTGGGTAAGGTGGTTGGGTCACATGGGTTCCACGGTTCCCATTGGAAGGGATCAAAGGGATCATGAAAATGGTTACCAAGGGGGAGGGGCCCTATGTCCTCAAGATCCTCAAATGGTGGTGGGTCATCCTCCTCTAATGAAATAATTAGGCCGAAGTTCTTGGTGGGTGGGTCGGCCATGAGGGGAGGGTTTGACTTTCTACCCGATATAAGAAGCTCCAAATTGATGAGAAGGTTGGGCTCATCGGGTGTGGGGAGAAATAGAAGGAGGTCACTAGTGTAGCATCCAATGGTGTATACCGAGGTGATGGACCCGACACATAAGTGTAGGAGGTCAAGGCTCCTTGGTTGGTTGTCCATTGTGGTCAACATGCCGGTCAACTCCATTTGCCAAGCTAAGCCCATGAGAAGTTCCCCTAGGTTCTCTACTTGGTGAGAGGATTGGATGGTGGTGTGATGGGAGAAGATGGGCACTATAGGGAGGTCTTGCTCCACGGGTAGATAGATATGGGTCATGATATCTCTAATCGAGCTCTCCCTTAGCCACCTAACAAGGGGTTCTTCTAAGATGAGTTCAGCCTTATCTAGAGAGGGTGGTGTAGGGTGAAGATCCTTGTGCGAGGCTTCCCCTTCAATTTGGACATGGGTGCCCTCCAAGGAGGGGAAAGGATCTGGAGGGGCATTTGTCTCCATGTGGCAAAGTGGGTGGGCTACTTCTTCTAAAGCTAATGGGGTGGGAAGGTTCTTTGAGGGTGGGGTGATGTTAGCCGGTGTGTGGTGCACCCGGGGTGGTGAACAAGGGTGGGACTCCAGCGGATGGGAGAGTACAAGGTTGTTGAATTTAAAGGTTCTCGGAAGGTGTGGCGGATGCACTAGGCAAGTCCGACGTGTTGGGTCGATGTCGGCATTCCGTTCATCTAACCATTTCTTAGCTAGGATTATGCATGGACCCGCCAATGTTCCTACTTGACACCAAGCCCCATCAAAATACTTAGTCTCTCCAAACCATCTATGGAATTCAACAAAGACTTGGTCTCCATTGTGCATAATTTGTCCGATCCTAGAAAGAGAGGCAACGATATCGGAGGATACCCAACTATCAAACTCTAAGTCAATGAAATCAATTTTCGTGGGCTCTCCATTAGGTAGAAATGCATGGGATATGATTGGGAGAGGGGCCATTTGACCCTAGACTCAACGATGACAATGGTGGGTGGACAATGCAAGGGTCGGACCGATGATGACTCCAATGCAAGCGTGCCCTAGGACTTGACTTGTAGAGACAAGTCAATGACTTGCTCTGATACCAATTGATGTGACACCACCTTGGGGTGATAGTCATAAGACCGAAACACCTTGGACTTTAACAAGCAAGCACAATTCACAATAGAAACAGACCAAAATTGGCGGCCACTCACCCGACACTCACCCAAATCCCGGGGTAACTCGGCGATGCCGAGTGGAGGTTGTGAGGGCTGGGCCCTTGCTGGTAGAGGGCAAGCAAGGCCAAGGTTTTTTTTCCAAGGGTTTGGAGGTCCAACTCAATGGGGCCGACCCGGGTGCCGAGGGCACGGGTCACACTCTCTTCCACGGCGGCCACTCGAAGCAATGGAGCTTGCGGACCGGGCACTCACTCTCACGAGCCAGCGGAGCTATGAGCTAATATTGAAAGAACAAAGCACCAAATATGAGCAAGGGATAGAGCACTTACTCAACCGGCTTGAAGAAACCGGTCCCGCTCGGAGATGTGGGCGAGCGGGGAAGAGTGGGTTCCCCACACGTCGCGTCGGTGTAGCTTCGACCTGTTCAAGGTTTTACATCACTACGCCCCATGCAAGGGGGTTAAACTTGGGAAAGGGAAGCCAAAATTACATTCAAACACTACCTCCCACAGGGAGGGGCTATAAGCCGGCTAGGCGGGAAGGAGAGAATCAATCTAGAAACTAAATGAAAGGATGATGACTGTTCTGTCCACTCTCTGGAACAGAGGACAGACAGTCGGTGTCGGCACTACTGCGGACTCCCCCGAGCTCCGTTGGTGACTAAACCAGTGGCAAAATCTTTGTAGTTAGCTCAGGAAGACGTCCAATTTTTGGGGCAATTTCAGAATGACGGCGATGGTCGGGGCAGGGTCGTGAACAGTGCCTTTGCTTTCTGGTTCTGACAGCTACGGTACCACTGTAGCAGGAAGACGAGGTCACCACGGGTGCTCCTGATCTCTGATTCAGGCGAGGCTGGAGTCGCTGGATTCGTTGTCGAGTCCTCTTCGAACGGAGACCCACGGGGATGCCGGAGAAGGTTGGAGTAGACAGAGATAGCCCGAACAGTGATTAAATGTCTGTTCAATCCCATAGTGGACAAAACAGCGCACCTGAGGGAGGAAATTGAGAACTCTTAGCTCCGGATGCCGAATGGGATTCCGCTTCTTGGTACTGGAAGAAGACATGTAGAAGAAGCTCTCAGTCAAGTGCTGCCTCCAGATCTTCAAGGGGTTGGCCGTGGGAGGCTCTGCAAGCGGCTTCAGGTTGCCAGTCTGGAGGAAGACGCGCAGTGTAGGGAGATCGGCTTCCCCGGGTAGACACAAGCTCAGGTTGAGACAAGACTACCACTGTTGCGAAGAAGAGAAGGAGACGCTTCCGACGGTACCACTTGGGCCTCCAGGGACGCCGAGATGAAGTCGGGGTCGCCTCTACAAGCTGTTGCTCCCCTGCTGATTCTGAGCTGCGAACTGGCTGGTTGGGATTAGCTTCAATGGCACAAGAGATAGGGGAGGGAGGTGACTAATGGTAAAGGGAAGTGGAAGGGGTGGAGAGAGTGGAGGGAAACTGTCACACCCCGAGCCTTTATGACAGCGGAAGACTCACTCGAGAAACGTGAACAGCCGACATGGTAAGTCTCTTGTAAGCAAAAATGATCAGAGCGCAAGACAATCACACACATAAATGCAATTGCACACTATTTTAATCAAACTCCAACTTATTTCATTGATAATCAAATATTCAAATACAATAACTTTCAACTTCTTTCAACCTATCAGACTCAAGAAAATAGGAAAATTACATAGACTCAATCTAAATAATATAGACTTTCCTAAGTCTTCACTCTCATCTTGACAACACTTTCATTCACTCTCGGACCCGCTACTTGTATAGCCCGAATCCGAATTCTAATCACTTTCATTTCCTGAAAAGAATGGAAATAGGTAATGAGCACATTTGCCCAGTAGATATCTTCGCATCAACATGAAGGCATCATTAAAGTAATTAACATTTTAGCTCTAAAGAAATAAGGTAAAATCATGCAAATGCGATCAATCACGCGGTTAAACCAAAGTAACAAGATGATCATGTAAGATAGAATGAGAGCAAGAATGTAATAAGAATATGTTATTGGCCTTTCATGAACAAGAATGTATCGAGAATGTACTAGCAAGCCACATAATCATCACTCCAGTATCTTTTACTTATAAGCAAGTACTTCGTGAATTTCTGTGGAATATCAAGTCATGTACAAGAAAGTCATGTCGTGCCGTATCGTGGATCTTCACTTATTTATAGAGAAAGTACTCCCAGCGCAATGCGACGCCAGTAGGAAGACGAGGTCACCACGGGTGCTCCTGATCTCTGATTCAGGCGAGGATGGAGTCGCTGGATTCGTTGTCGAGTCCTCTTCGAACGGAGACCCACAGGGATGCCGGAGGAGGTCGGAGTAGATAGAGACAGCCCAAACAGTGATTGAGTGTCTATTCAGTCCCAGAGTGGACAGAACATCGCACCTGAGGGAGGAAATTGAGAACTCTTAGCTGCGGATGTCGAATGGGATGCCGCTTCTTGGTACTGGAAGTAGACCTGTAGATGAAGCTCTCAGTCAAGCGCCGCCTCCAGATCTTCAAGGGGTTGGCCGTGGGAGGCTCTGCAAGCGGCTTCAGGTTGCCAGTCTGGAGGAAGACGCGCAGTGTGGGGAGATCGGCTTCCCCAGGTAGCCAGAAGCTCAGGTTGGGACGAGACTACCGCCGTTGCGAAGAAGACAGGGAGACGCTTCCGATGGTACCACTTGGGCCTCCAGGGACGCTGGGATGAAGTTGGGGTCGCCTCTGCAAGCTTATGCTCCCCTGCTGATTCTGAGCTGCGAACTGGCTAGTTGGGATTAGCTTCAATGGCACAAGAGATAGGGGAGGGAGGTGACTAATGGTGAAGGGAAGTGGAAGGGGTGGAGAGAGTGGAGGGAAACAATTCAAATTCCCCTTGGGAGCTACAAGATTGTGTGGGGACTAGGGTGGATTGTGTTGGGAAGGCCAAGATTCTCCTAGGGAGGGAGGAGATTTGGTGGGAGTTGGTGGAGGGGTAATGAATGCACCTAGGGAAGTGATGAGGTGGTTGGGTTGGCTAGTGGTGTGTGGATGAGGTGGAGCCTAGGTGGAGGAGAGAGGAGAGAGAGGGGAAATTCAAAATTTGGGGAGGGGGGAAGAGAGAGGGGGGGAATGGAAGGGCTTCTCACCCTAGGGCTTCACACCCCACTATTGGATTCTCTCTACAAGAAACTTGAATTTTGGAACTCAATATATGGCAATTTTATTGACTTCAAATGGGGGGAATGGGGTCCTATATATAGGCAAATCACATTTTACAAAAAGTCCTTGACTCTTGCTATAATGACAAATAACCAAGGGGGTAGGGGACGCCCCTGGGCCTAGCCCAATGAATTGGGCCCATTAACTAATCTAATCAACCCTATGACACTTAACTTAGGTAGGTGACTCATTAACCTAGGTACTGGACTCAAATAAAAGGAAAATTACAATGATATGAGTCAAATAAAAATATGAAAATACAACATATGACTCAAAATAAATGACTAGACCATGTCGGATGCTTCTGAGGCGAGGAGACGAGCCGTGAGTGTGGGCACGGGAGGTGATGTCCCCATCAAAAAGGATTAATTAAAGATTGCCCAATATAAAGAAAAAGGTTCATATAAGAGACGCAGGCACAAAAGGTACGCCATTCTTTTTTTATTAGAACATATTTTTCTAAAATGGTGATATTTAGCCCAATATTATTTACACCATGCGTGATTATGAAATTGAATGCATGACGGTAATTACTTTTCATTGATTTTATACAGCATGGTTAAAAAGAAAAACCTGGGTTTAGAAATCTGAAAATATAGTTAAGTGATTGTTCAGATCATGTTTACTCAGAAATTTTAAGAATATTTTATTACGTCAAGTAGATGAGCTATACAAATACATATAAGAAGCTCCCAAAAAAGCAAACTAAGCACTAACTCCAATTTTTACAATAGTGCCTATCTTTTAAAGCCCCTTAGCGCCTATTCCACTCATCTATTTTGAAATTGCTAAGTTAAAAATAAGTGGGAAACAAAATTTGATTCAAAAAGGCCTCTCCTCTATTTTTTTTAACAAGCCGTCAGTGTACTAATCTCGGGGGTCGATAAAAGTAAATATTTAGGGTAATGCCTGTCAGTCTATCTTCTCCTATCTTATCTCGAACAAAAGTTCTTCTGCTGTACTTCCTTATTCCTCAGAGAAAACCTTCATCTCGTCCAAGCAATCGATCATTCAAAGCTCAAATCTTCCAAAAAGGTAGGTTCTTCCTGCATTCTAAATTTCTTCAATCTCCTCCTTAGTATTCTCCCAAGAATAGGGTTCATTAATTGTCAGTTCCACCGTTCCTTTTTTAGAACCCAAGACTCCATGGCCGCCATAGCAACCGATGCTCAGTTATTTACCTCCGACTCTAATAGAGCATCGTTTTTGGGTAAAAACGTAGCCATATTTGTTGGAAGATGCATGGACTTTGAGAGCTTAGCCGAAACAGGTCTGAATCTGATCGAGGACTTCACTGACATAAAGCTTCTCAAGTTCTGTTCGTTACAAGAAGAAACCCTGATAGATGCCGGAAGGGTTTTATACTACAACATGAAATAGAAAATAAAAAACTAGTCACATCCGTTAAGAATACTTGTGTTAAAATTATTGCTTCATTGATAGCAGAAATTGTGGAGTGCTTTATGATAAGTGTGTAATTTTACATGTTAATTAATAGTATAACATACTTTTATGAGCCTTAATATGCATCACTATGCATTTACCACACTTAATATCAATTTCAGATCAAAATATTTCGGTGCCTGATTTAATTCAATTTTTGATTCTATTTTGCAGACACAAATGGGTCAAATCTCACACATCTAAAAGCCCATGACAACCAAGCCCAATCTTAGTGCAAATAAAATAAAATAAAAAAAATAAAATATATTTGATATATACTTTAGATATATATGTTATATACATATTTGATATATACCTTTATATGATATAGTTATCTATAAATATGATACATATAACATGCATTGGGCTTTTCACGTATTTCACGTAGTTATGTATAAAGCATGCATTGGGCTTTTCACATAATTATGTATATAGCATGCAGTTGTGCTTTACATTGGTATATATATAACATGTAGGCTTGAGGCTTCAAGTGGTGCATGGTTTCAGGTAGGCCATGCATTCAGGAAGGCTAAATAGGTTTCACGTGAAGACAAAGCAACACATATGGTGTCTTGCATGGCCTCTCAACGTGGGCAGCACATACACGTCAGCAGCATGCACATGCATCAAATGGGCTTCGTCGGCAAGCGGCTTGGGCGAAGACTTCTCACGTGGGAAAAGGAGAGGCGATGCTTCACGAGGTTGGTGGCGTGGTTCGCGGCCAACTATTTGGGCGGTCAAAGCGGCGCCGGTGGAACTTTACGAAAGGGCTTCGGCGTGATTCTCGCAGTCAACTTCGGCAGGCATGTCGGCAAGGTTTGCGGCCACGCTTCTCACGCTGGATGGCGAAGGCCCATTCACACGACACACAGGCAGAGAAGGAGCTTCTTTTGAAGCCTATAAAAGGGGTGGGAAGTGGCTCTCTTGGGATGATAAAAATGCACATACGTAGAAGCTAGCTTCCCTCTCTCCCTCACTCCATTCCTCTCCATTCTTAGTTCTTAGTTTAATATTAAGATTATCCATTTTATTTCGTTATTGTTATAATTTTGTGGTAATTGATTTTATTATAATTTGTATACACTTGTAAGTGTGTTTTAATTTATGTTTAATTTTAATAGTGTTGTTATTTACATTTTTTATTTAACATAATCTTCTCTCCAACTCTCTCATATTCTTCTAAAATTCTTTCTCGGACAATTTCCAAACTTCTTCCAAAGACGGTCAAGAGACGTGGTTCCAATCCGGTCGAATGCACGTGGTCCTTCCCGACGACTCGTAAATCAAAGGCTCGAGGAGACGACGCCGTTATCACACTACGGCCGCACCAAATCTATCCCACTTCGTCTATTTTATTTCACATTTAATTTTGTTATTCCGTTAGAATTCATTTCGTTTCATGTAAGTTTACTTTTTAATTAGTGTAAATCTCACTCAAAATTCGGAGCTTTCAAATATAAGAATTTTCCAATTCATGCTTAATTGAAAATATTTCTTCCTCGTGGGATCGACCCGTATTCACCACTGTACTCGTATTTTTAAAATCATTCGAGTGAGTGAGTGCGGTTATAAATTTTGAAATTTGTGTGGCACGGCATTTTTAAACGACGACTGTCGAGCGCATCAAATTTTTGGCGCCGTTGCCGGGGAGGAAATAATTTTTAATAGTTGGAAATTCTTGTGTTTGATGTGTATATTTGTATATTAACTTTTCTATTTTTATTTTGCAGGAAAAATAAAAAAAAATCAGAAAAATAAAGAAAAAGGTACATCGGACTTGAAAGTTATGTCTTTGTCATTTTATAGCTTCTTACATTCTTGAAAAATTCAAAAAAAATCAAAAAATAAAAAACAAAACAAATTGCACTGGATAGATAGGTTCATTAACTAAAAAAAAAAAATCTTCATTTGTACAAAATAAAAGACCTCATTGCAAGAGTAGAAACTACACTTTCATGCTCTAGGTCATGCATCATTTAGGATAGAAGTTCTTCTTTCATTTGTTTTCATTTTTGTTAATTGCATTTTGAAGATTGCGAGGGGCAAGGTACGTTCTACTCATCCTATTCTGACATGCATATTGCATAAGAACCCCTTGTTTTAAATTGTGGTGTGCATTTCATTTCAAAATACTTTAAGGGCAACACCCCTAAACAACATAAGGTGGGGGATTTCATCACCCCTTCCTTAGCCCACAAAGCATAATTTCCTTGCATCTTTGCATCACCTAAGCCATGAATAAAAGCCAGTAAACATTGGCCCTAGGATCATACTGTGATTCCTGTGTTATTTAGGTTTATCCTCTTATGAAAACTGGTGTCTAAGGCAAGACGGTCGGATGGCAAACACCTTAAGCGGGACTGTGGTTTTGCATAATAAGGTCCCTACGAAAGTAGGGAGAACCTCCCACTTCCCCACCCCTTACCTGGCCGGTGGACATATTGAGGGTAAACTTAAGTCACACTTTAATCATTTTGTGAAACCCAATTTGTCGGTTTAGGTCGCATTTAGGTCATTAGGTAATTGTGTGTCAACTTGTGTGTGCATGTAAAAAAAAAATCCAAATAAAAAAATTATTATATCACTCTTTCTTGGGCCTTTCGCATCGCCACATCCACTTTTGTTTAGGCCCATTAATAGATACTTTCATGTTCAATCATGTGGGCCATTTGAATTCAAATCCTTTATTTACCCAATATCATCCAAATCCATCATTCGGCCAAAATGGGATTTACAATTCATCTCTTCCCCAAGAGCCAAACCAATTTCCATCGAATTTTCCACCACTTTTTCTCACACAAATCCATATCCTAGGTGGGAAAATCAGCAATCTTATTCTTGGGCACCTTATCAAAACCCCATTCACAATCCTTCAAACTCACACTTTTCAGATTGGGCTTCTTACTCAAATGCTCCTTACAACCAAGCCCAACATGAAGGACACTCCATCTACTCCCCATCACCTCAGTACGAGACTGATTTTCATTCTAATTCCTCACCAATGTCTGAGTCCTACCAAACCTATCCGGCTCCTCCACAGTCTGACGTCGAGGACCGATTTACTCAACTAACTCAGCTCATCTTGGCCAATCAGCAAACCCTTAATGCTCAAAGCCAAATCATTCAAGCCCATATTGATCAACGTGATAGAGAGCTAGAACTGGACCAACATGCTAGCCTCTCCACGGAAAATCTTGAAAATCAATTTCCTGATTATGATTATAATATCGGCTTGAATGCACCATCTATCAATCCTCACTTCCATACTTCTCCATCACTTTTTGATAATGAGGATCATATGGAGCAGCCATATCGGGAAAATTGGGGGGCAGCTGATGAATCTCAATTTGTAATGGCCAAAGAAAATAATGAGGAGCCTAAGTTGGGGGGAGAAGAATGGCCTAATGCAATTCAAATTTGGGCCTCAAATTCTACTGATCATTCTGATCAAGCCCAACCTAAAGAGGGCTGGCCCATGACCTTGTCACCACCTTCTGCTGATTACTCTTCCCATTTTTCTGTTGAATCTCGACCTCACTATTCAACTCCTCTACCCTCAAATCCCAATTCAGAGATGACATTCAATCAACCCTGTCAATCAATGATGCTTCAAAGTCAATCTCTCCAAGCACGAATTGATAGGATGATTGAGACGATCAAGAGGATTGAGGAAGAACAAGTGCTTAGCTCTTATGGTTGCATTTCTACTGATCAAATTCCTGATGATGACTATGATCACTCTATGATTCCCCAAGAGCATTACCCTCTGATTAATCTTAATTTAGAGGATGAAGGAATTATGGAGAGATCTTGTCAAAAAGATTTGAATGAGGAACCTAGACAATTTGAGGAGATTGAAGAATTTGATGGCAATGAAATTCATGACGGTGATGAACTGATGAATGATCATATGCCCCCTCCTAAAAAGGAATTTGAGGAGCCAGTGCTTGATTGTCAACATGAGGGAAATGCAAGAGAGGTGGATGATCTTCAGTTAGGGGGAGAGGATGAATATATTGAACCTCATCACAAGTCTCTCCCCGACCATGATGAACTTCTCTTTGAAGATGGGAATGGAGAAGAAGTGGAGATGGTACACGACTTTGATGAAATTATCTTTGAAGATGGGAAGGAAGAAGAAGTGAAGATGGATCTAGAATGGAATATTTATTTGAATAATGAAGTTGGGGTAAATGAGGAATTGAATGATTTGAGTGTGCCGCATAATAATTTCAATCTAGAGGAGCAGGTGGAGCTTGTGCCAATTCTTGACCACGGTGATTCTTTTGAAATTCTTCCAGTCGATTGGTTCAACCTTGCTCTACATGTTGATTTCTCTGATCCCACGAAATCTCAGGAGGAATATTTCCTAATTGATGACATGATTCTTGCCAATGTTCATCCTCTATTCTCTGATTGGGGCGATTCTTTTGAGCTACCTCCACCTCGATATATGCTTTGCCCTTATACTCACCCATTCCAGTTATATTTCTCGGGGCATGCACAAGAACGTTTTCATACGAATGAAATCTTGTGGTGGCTCATTCTAAAATCAACTCGTTGGTTAATGCACTTCTATGCGTCTGGCTGAAGACGTAAAACTTAGCGCTTCTGGGAGGCAGCCCATAGTTTTCTTTCTCTGTATGCTAATAATGGCTTCTTGGGAGGCCACCCAAGCTTTTTGTGTATTTGTGTTTTTATTTTGCAGGTGTGAATAAAAGATCAGTTGGGGAGAGCGAGAGCTACTTCTTTACATTGATTGTCCTGATTTTCAAAACCCACTACCACATTTTATCAGCAAAGATGCCCGTCCACGTTCACTTCCGCCAGGTTGTCCCGTTCCTTCACATATTTCTTACCTTCATTGTTCTATTATTTCAATTTGTTTCTGTCATTGAGGACAATGTCATTTAAGTTGGGGGGACGGAAAAATCAAATTGCACATGTTGCATTCAAATACAACCAATTTTTTAGCATTTATCCAAAAATTGAACAAAATAAACCCATTTTGAGTTTCATGACTCATGCTTCCATTAACAGTAATTCTGGAATAGAAAAGACTGGGATAAGGATGATGGAAAACTTTGTCTAATCTAGCCATGGGCAAACTGATATAAGAATCTCTTTAAAGTTCATGTGCACTTTAGAAAAATAAAAATCACTTTGCACGCTAATGAAACAAAGAGGACAAGCCCTCTGCTATTAGGGATAGGTTATCTGATATTCAGTACTTCTTAAAGCAGAGATCTTTTATAAGCTTTCTGCCAAGTTATCAATCAAACTTAGTGCAAAAGCACAAAAGAAAAAATATTGAAAAGAAAAAATTGAGAAAAAGGCACCATGAAAAATGCCCCAATTCTGAGTAACCGGGCCTGCTTCACCTAAGACGTATTGAGGTTCGCGTCAAAGGAAAAGGGAACTTGGATCTGGGTAACCGGGCCTGCTTCACCTAAGACGTGTTGAGGTTTGTGTAAAACAGTGAAGGGTAGTGCAGCATCATGTGTGTAGAAAAAATCTGTATCCCAAAAGGGACATTGCAATAAGGCAGACAAAAGCTATGCTTAATGCTCTGATTATGAAGTGCTGGGTTGAAAGACACTTATTCGGAATAGCACATAAGGGATGCAATTATCTTCACTGTGGACTTAGCATTACACATGCACAAGTGCTATTGACCTTTAAGTTGAATTCTTAATCATGTACCTATTTCCAAATATAAGGCTAGTGTGTGAAAATAAGTCCAGATTCCTAATCTTTAGTTGACTCTATGAAAGATGCTCTGGAAATGTAGTATGAATATTTTAAACTCTTGTTGGTCCTAAATTTAAAATTATTTGTATTGCTAAGGGACTAGCAATGAGTAAGTTGGGGGGTGTGATAAGTGTGTAATTTTACATGTTAATTAATAGTATAACATACTTTTATGAGCCTTAATATGCATCACTATGCATTTACCACACTTAATATCAATTTCAGATCAAAATATTTCGGTGCCTGATTTAATTCAATTTTTGATTCTATTTTACAGACACAAATGGGCCAAAGCTCACACATCTAAAGGCCCATGACAACCAAGCCCAATCTTAGTGCAAATAAAATAAAATAATAAAATAAAATAATTATTTACATATACATCTGCTATATATATATATATTTAAGACATATAGTTGAGATATATATATATATATTTGATATATATATATATGATATATATTATATATATATATATATATTTGATATATACTTTAGATATATATGTTATATACATATTTGATATATACCTTTATATGATATAGTTATCTATAAATATGATACATATAACATGCATTGGGCTTTTCACGTATTTCACGTAGTTATGTATAAAGCATGCATTGGGCTTTTCACATAATTATGTATATAGCATGCAGTTGTGCTTTACATTGGTATATATATAACATGTAGGCTTGAGGCTTCAAGTGGTGCATGGTTTCAGGTAGGCCATGCATTCAGGAAGGCTAAATAGGTTTCACGTGAAGACAAAGCAACGCATATGGTGTCTTGCATGGCCTCTCAACGTGGGCAGCACATACATGTCAGCAGCATGCACATGCATCAAATGGGCTTCGTCGGCAAGCGGCTTGGGCTAGGACTTCTCACGTGGGAAAAGGAGAGGCGGTGCTTCACGAGGTTGGTGGCGTGGTTCGCGGCCAACTATTTGGGCGGTCAAAGCGGCGCCGGTGGAACTTTACGAAAGGGCTTCGGCGTGATTCTCGCGGTCAACTTCGGCAGGCATGTCGGCAAGGTTTGCGGCCACGCTTCTCACGCTGGATGGCGAAGGCCCATTCACACGACACACAGGCAGAGAAGGAGCTTCTTTTGGAGCCTATAAAAGGGGTGGGAAGTGGCTCTCTTGGGATGATAAAAATGCACATACGTAGAAGCTAGCTTCCCTCTCTCCCTCACTCCATTCCTCTCCATTCTTAGTTCTTAGTTTAATATTAAGATTATCCATTTTATTTCGTTATTGTTATAATTTTGTGGTAATTGATTTTATTATAATTTTTATACACTTGTAAGTGTGTTTTAATTTATGTTTAATTTTAATAGTGTTGTTATTTACATTTTTTATTTAACATAATCTTCTCTCCAACTCTCTCACATTCTTCTAAAATTCTTTCTCGGACAATTTCCAAACTTCTTCCAAAGACGGTCAAGAGACGTGGTTCCGATCCGGTCGAGTGCACGTGGTCGTTCCCGACGACTCGTAAATCAAAGGCTCGAGGAGACGACGCCGTTATCACACTACGGCCGCACCAAATCTATCCCACTTCGTCTATTTTATTTCACATTTAATTTTGTTATTCCGTTAGAATTCATTTCGTTTCATGTAAGTTTACTTTTTAATTAGTGTAAATCTCACTCAAAATTCGGAGCTTTCAAATATAAGAATTTTCCAATTCATGCTTAATTGAAAATATTTCTTCCTCGTGGGATCGACCCGTATTCACCACTGTACTCGTATTTTCAAAATCATTCGAGTGAGTGAGTGCGGTTATAAATTTTGAAATTTGTGTGGCACGGCATTTTTAAACGACGACTGTCGAGCGCATCACTTTACCACCGGAATTGACTTGCGTAGTAGAGAAGACATTCGAGTTAAGGGTCAAAGGATAATTGGGCCTCACTTCAGAATGCTTGAAAGAGGAAATCTAGACGTTACCCAATTTAGTGCAAAGGCATGGATGTTGCATCTGCTCATCACATACATCTTGGTCCCTCGAGGAGGAAGCCACTCAGTATGTTCCATTGATGATTCAAATTAGCTTTTTTTTCTCCTTAAAAAGAGAGAAATAACTTTAGCATATATTATTTTGAACACTATGGCTTATGGGGCCAAACAAGCTCGTAAAACTGTTAAAGCTGGTACCAGAAAGAAGTATCACTGGCTCCCTTATAGATCCTTGGTGACCGTTATCCTCAAGCATTTTAATATTGATCTCAGTAATGAGAAGCCCAGTCCTTGTATCTTCATTGATGTCAATAATCTTAAGAAATGCGGGTTTACTCAGCAAGGAAGAGTATGGGTTAAAATTAAGGGAGTGGAAACCATAGAGGTTGAGCCTGTACATGAACCAGAATCAGCAGGGCAACCTTCCTAGCCTGAAGTATAGTCAAGGGAGTTGGAATAGCCTGCTTCCACTCAAGAAGAATTTGCCGCAGCCAGTGCACAAATCGACTATATCATTCATCAGCTGGCTGAAGAACAAATAATTAGGCAACCAAGAATTGAGGGGGAGCCCCTAATCGAATAAGCTGCATCAATTGAGGGGGAACACCCCAAGGGACCACAGACTGAAGGTGAACCCCAAATTGAAGAAACGACACAAAGAGAGGGCGAGCAATGCATTAGATCACCTGAAGAACCTGCATCCCCCTGGTCAGAAATAGAAATCAAGCATCACTCTACGCAGGCTCCTCAAGAGGAGTCAGTTAGGAAAGGATACATAGAATGTAGCACCCCACCTTATAACCCGGTCCTGTCTCTGACTCTCTTCGGATTTTAAGGGAAACGGCACAATGGGAACAACCCAACAGAACTAGAATTGGTTGAGAGATTACATAAATAAAGAGAATACAAATATCAGGGGAAGAAAATTCTCATTCTATCAAATAAAACCACATACCATAACCACAATAGTCCGAGGTTACCAACGCATGCATAACTTTAGGGTTCAATACAATAATCCATTATTACAACTTCAAACTTTATTTATATTTTTTTCAAGGACCATCGAAGGACTACCTCGCCAGAAGATAAAATGATTACTAAAGATTCACTCCAAATCCTCACGGTCGGAGTCACTACGTGCTAACTCCTCGCCTTCGCGAACAAAATCTCCTGAAAAATGTTTAACAAGCATGAGTCTACGAATAGACTCAACAAGTTACTAAGTTCAAACATCACCTTTTATACATGCATAACATACTTCGAGGATTACCATATTCTCCGCATGATGTCCACTCTTACTAATGTTATCCCCTAGTTATGTCCATGATAATCTAGAATGAATTGACCAATTTTATGATGATAGACATGGATAGTGAGAGTACCATGATATGAACAAATAGAATATGCAAAAAATACATCTGATTACAATTAACCATTTGAATGAGCAAATTTAACGTATGGTATACAATGGTAAGGACTATATAGCGATTAACTATACACAAGTATGGTGGCTCAAAAATCATAACAGGAGTAAAATAAGTAGAAACGATGTAATAGAACCAATGGTTGAATAAATGAGATAGAAATATCTATAACAGATTCATATATGGCAGAATCATATAGGGCAGAATCATATAGGGTAGAATCATAAGATCTAGACACAGTGCCCAAACCACCACTAGAAGGTCAAAACAGAGAGAGATACTCAATCACCTAGGCAATAGTGACGAGTCTTGGTTACTGCGCAGATCGGGGGAAATTCTCCCCACCTTAACCAGTGGAATTTATCCACCTCTAGGATTTCACCCCTGTGCCCTCGGGGTTAGAACAGAGTCAGCCTCCCCATAGGGGCATTTCTATGGCTTGGCTCCAGACCCTTCTATGGCGGCAGTGTCCATATGGCCCACATAAGAATCATACTCATATAGATCTTAGATCAGATGTCACGCCCCGAGTGCGGAAGGAACCCGGAACGCGACGGTTTATATCATTCATGTCAATCAGAGCTCAAGGCATTCAACACATAAGACATAGTATGCTAAGAAAATAACCAAAGTTCTTTATTCCATAATAATCAAGCTTACAATTCCCAATTTACTCCAACAAATTCCACTAGACTCAATAAAGGAACAATTACAAAGGTTGACAATGACACAAAAATATAAGACTCTATAGTGATACAAGACATTCGGGTACGGCTCTACACTCTTCACTCCTGGCCATCCTCGTCGGTTTGGGTTTCCTTGTCAGAATTATCTAAAAAATATGATAAAACACTGGATGAGCAAAAATCCCAGTAGGAATTACATCTCTATAAATCAAGCTTGCTTAAAATAATTAACATGTTACATGAAATGCAAATTATGTCCATGCATGAAAGTAAAGCGGATGAATAAAGAATGCCATGAAGTCAAGAGTATAAGAATATCTAGCAAGTTCACAAGTTACAATAAGAGATTGGCTATTCATGTACAAGTAATTACCCCTTCCGGGTCTAACCCTGTCAAGTCATTTAAATAATAACAAGTCAAGAGTGGAATGTCATAGACCAATCTAGCAAGTCAAGCATTTCGGTGCAATGTTACACCCTATCAATAACAGCTTCCATGGGTACAAGTACTTTCGGGTGCTCCTCCCAGGATCAGACCGGGCCACATTAACGCCAGACATTGAGTCAATGAATCAAAGATCCCATTTATATCTAGACATCCACTTTGTGCATATAGCAAATAGAATTTCAAGGATGAACGTTGTAGGAATAGTTTAGAAAGAGTTCAAAGGAATACATGGACTTCAAAGAAGGAAATATATGTAAAGAATATGCTGGAGAAACCATCCTCTTAAAACCGTGACATGCGAGAAATCAGGGTAAATTGGCGTTCATTCAGGATGCCGTGAATTCAAGAATTCGCGTCACTACTCTAGACGCTAATTCCTATGAACAGTAAGGCACGATGGAATTCGTGTCACCTATCTAGACGCTAATTCACAATTTATGTCAATCATAGTGGCGCCAATTCAAAAAGTAATGACAACTGTACCAGACGCCAATTCCATGACTTCTGGATAGTGTCTAGACAGACTCAGATTTCTCACAGAACACCCGCGTTTTGGCACTCTATGAGGGCTGGATGTCATGTTTCTACAGAGGGACATGACCAAAACAAGGTTTAAGGGTTTTTAGGATATAACCAGCCTAGTGATCGAAGAGGGACACCTTTGATGTCGGGGACTTACGGAGGCCTTAGAGAAAGAATTTCCAGTTCGGCGAGAGGGATTCTCGACGGAGGGTCCTTCCTTCCCTATGAGATAGGGTGTATCAAGAAAACTCAGAAAACAGGGACTATGTCTCGACCATGGGACAGTAGTACCAAAGATCTGTGATATGGATCAAAATAGTGAGAAAACCTGAGAGAAGGAAATTCGCGTTTGGCAAAAAGGCGTTAATTTCAGAATTCGCGTCTTCGTGAAGAGACGCCAATTCCAGGATTAATCAGATTGTCTAAAAAATACCATTTATTTAAAATTAGTGTCTCTGTTAAGAGACGCTAGTTCTTTAATACACGTCCATGTCATGGACGTGAATTCACATGATTTCCAGATTATTTAATATCAACCAGGTAAAACCCGGGTCTGAATCATTGACGTGTATTAATCAGCGTCTCTTTGGAGAGGCACAGATTCTAGTAATACGCGTCAAGGATCAAGACGCTAATTCTCTATATGGTTACGCTACGAAACACATCGGGTGGATACAATCCGTGACACAATGCACTGTTCATTTCTTTTAAGGGAAGTGAACAGTAGCACTTTTATTCTAGCAAGATTTTTACAAAACAAAAGACATGATAATTAGGAGAAAATTCTAAGGATCCTAGAAACAGGCTTATCTTAATTTTATTGAACATGTTTTAATATATATTAATTTTTAAACATAGGTGATTTATCTAAATTATCTAGGAAATTCACGTCAGAGTGGTCGACGTGCATTAATTGGCATCCGCAGGCCTGACGCTAATTCAAGAATTAGCGCCTACGTAAAGAGATGTTCATTAAGACGCGTCCACTGCTCTGGTCGTGGATTTAACTTGAAACAGAAAAAACAAAACAGAGCACGTAAAACATGTAACTAAGCACAAAATATGGATTTTCATGGATCGTAGGCACTTAGGAAACAACTACATCATGCATGCTTCTATTACTCATGGGTAATTAAGGTGTTATGCCCGAGAGATGACCTACCTTCATGAAGGAAGAAGAAGAAACGGCAGAGAGGAAGAAGGAAACAGTTGCAGACGCGAAGAGGAAGAAGAAGGAAGAAGATGCTCCCCCCCCACGGCCTCTGCACACGTCGCAGCAACGAGCCCAGCAGCAGCAGTAGCACGATGTTGCCTTGCATGAGGTACTATATATAGGATCTACCCCTTCGAAACACCTAAGTCCATTTAAACTCAAACTTCCCACGTTCGATCCGATCCTTCTACAATTATAGCCACCTTCTCTTCTTCGATCGACATCAGACTCAAAACCCTAATGCTAACAGGGATCAACCTTTCGACGCAGGCCCACTAAGATAGCCCATTAATTATCTTTAGGTGGATTTATCTTATTAAACCCATTAATGGTCTTTAGTCTGTTAACTAATTGGGTTAACCGTGAAGTGTTAAACATGGTTAGGGCCTATTTTATTTGTGTTAAAATTATATATATATTTTATTGGGTTGCTACACCCTCCCCCACTAAAAAAAAATTAGTCCCCAAATTCACACAAGGTCTAAGAGAGAGGGTTAAACACTAACTAGAAAGTAACTGCAGATACTTCTTCTTGATAGCCTCTTCAAGTTCCCAAGTGGCTTCTTCTTGACCTCACCTGCTTCATTGGACCTTGACCATAGGTATAGCCTTGTTCCTCAGTTGATGCAATTTGTGGTCCAAGATCCTTGTAGGCTTCTCTTCATAAGATAAATCTTTCCGCAGCTCCAGGTTGTCATGCTGAATAACATGCGACGGGTCGTAAACATACTTTCTCAACATAGATACGTGGAACACATCATGTACTCCCGCCAATTGGGGTGGTAAAGCAATCTTATAAGCCACTTCTCCCACTCGCTCTAGAATCTCGAAAAGATCAATATATCTTGGACTAAGTTTTCCTTTAATACTGAACCTCTTGATACCTCTGGTTGGTGATATCTTGAGAAACACATGATCTCCAACTTGGAACTCCAACTCTCTTCTTCTATTATCTGCATAACTCTTCTGCCTAGACTGAGCAACTTTTAATATTTCTCTGATCAACTGAATACTCTGAGTAGTATCTTGCACCATATCTGGTCCTTACAGACTTTTATCTCCAGCTTCGCTCCAACACAAAGGAGATCCACAATTCCGGCCATACAGTGCCTAGAAAGTTGCCATCTTGGTACTAGACTGATAACTATTGTTATATGCAAATTCTATCAAGGGTAAGTGCTCATGCCAACTACCATCAAAATCTATCATGCATGCCCTCAACATATCTTCAATGATTTGATTCATCCTTTCCGTCTGCCCATCGGTCTGGGGATGAAAAGCTGTGCTGACATTCAATCTCGTCCCCAAGGATGACTGCAAGCCTTTCCAAAAGTGAGAAGTGAACCTTGGATCTCTGTTAGAGACTATAGAAGTAGGGATTCCATGTAATCTCACAACCTCCTTGATATAAAGTGCAGCTAGCACATCCACTGTCCAGCGACTCTTAATAGGTAAAAAGTGAGCAGACTTCGTTAACCGATCCACAATCACCCATTTGTCATCAAACCCACCTCGGGTCCTTGGCAATTCGGTGATAAAATCCATGCCAATACTATCCAATTTCCATTCTGATATCTCCAGTGGCTTCAACTTCCCAGCCGGTTTGAGATGTTCGGCCTTAACTTGCTGGCAAACTAAGCATCGACTCACAAATTCCGCGATCTCTCTCTTCATATTAGGCGACTAGAAAGTTCCCTTTAAATCTTGATACATTTTAGTAGCACCGGGATGAATAGTATATCTTGATCGATGTGCCTCTTCTAGAATCTTGTTCTTGATATCGGGGCAATCTGGCACACAAGTCCTATCATGAAATAACAGCCTCCCATCTGCTGCTAACTTGAAATCAGATCGCTCATCCGGCCTACTCTTAATCTCTACTAACACCGGGTCATCATCTTGCAACTCCTTAATTTCAGAGAACAACTTAGGATACAGGCTCATATGAGATAGAATGACACACTTCTTTTCTTCATCTATATTCAAGTCTAGTCTAGAAAATTGCTCCAGCATACACCACTCTTGGATCATGCAACTGGCCAGCAAAGCCCTCGGCTTTCGACTAAGAGCATCGGCTATTGAGTTACCCTTTCCAGGATGATATTGGATAGAAAAATCAATGTCCTTGAGATACTCCAGCCAACGTCTTTGCCTCATGTTGAGCACCTTTTGAGAAAATAAGTACTTCAAGCTCTTATGATCTGAATAAACAATAAACTGCTCTCCATAAAGATAATGTATCCAAACTTTCAAGGCAAAAACCACAGCGGCCAACTCAAGATCATGCACTGGGTAATTCTCTTCGTGCTTCTTTAACTGTCTCGAAGAATATGCAATAACATTTCCTTGCTGCATTAATACACAACCGAGTCCAATTCCAGATGCATCGGTATAAACCTCGAACTTCTCTCGTTCAACTGGTTGAGCTAGTACATGTGTAGTAGTCAAACGATCCTTCAAGGTCTGAAAGGTTTCCTCACAATCCTTAGTCCATACATACAGATTCTCCTTCCTTGTCAGTCTTGTCAATGGAACAACAATCTTAGAAAAGTCCTTGATGAAACGTCTATAATAGCCAGCCAGGCCTAGAAAACTACGAATCTCAGTAGCATTGACGGGTCTCTCCCAATTCTTTACTGCCTCGACCTTGGACGGATCAACAGAAATTCCCTTCTTCGAGATCACATGCCCCATAAATGATACTTCCTCAAGCCAGAAGTCACACTTGCTGAACTTAGCATATAATTGATTACTCCTCAAGAGTTGCAATGCTATCCTTAAATGTTCCTCATGCTCCTCTTCAAATTTAGAGTATACCAGAATATCATCAATAAATACAACAATGAACTGATCCAGATGCGGTTTGAAAATGTTATTCATCAACTGCATAAACGTTGCAGGGACATTAGTTAGTCCAAAAGACATAACAGTAAATTCATAATGCCCGTACCTGCTTCTGAATGCCGTCTTGAAAATATCTTCCTCCTTGATCCTTAACTGATGATATCTAGACCTGAGATCAATCTTTGAAAAATACCGAGCTCCTGAAATCTGGTCAAACAATTCATCAATCCTCGGCAGTGGATACTTATTCTTGATAGTAAGCTGATTAAGCTGCCGATAGTCAATACACAATCTCATGGAATCATCCTTCTTCTTGACAAACAGGATTGGCGCTCCCCACGGGGAAGTACTCAGTCTGATAAATCCTTTCTTTAACAATTCCATTAGTTGCTCCTTCAATTCCTTCAATTCAGCGAGTGACATTCAATAAGAGCTTTAGATACCATGCCAGCACCAGGAACGAGATCAATAGTAAATGCCACTTCCATCTTCGGGGGTAAACCAGACAATTCCTCTAGAAATACATCAGGAAAATCCTTAACCACACAGATCTCTTCCAGCTTCGATCCTTTATGCTCCGCAACAGTAACGAATGCTAGGAATGCAACATATACAACCTCTCCTTATAAGCTTACTAGCTCAAAGGGACGAAATCAAAGGCGAACTACCACGACTCCGAAGACCAGAATAGACAAGTCTAGGATGCCCACTAAAGGTTACTAGACCCTTCCTGCAATCTATGACAGCCTTATGCCTAGATAACCAATCTGCGCCTAAACTGACATCATACCCCTCCATGTCCATGCATAGCAGATCGGCAGGCAAATTCCGACCTTCAACTAAGACCTCACTATTAGGGTAATGATACTTAATCTTGGTTCTAGCTCCAATAGTGGTGGAAATAACTAACTCTGATTCTAACAAAACATGCTTCACAGATAACATGGCAGCAAAACTCCGAGAGACGAAAGAATGAGTTGCTCCGGTATCAAATAGCACAAAAGCAGACTTGGAACAAACATCTAGTGTACCTTCCACGATACCTCCTTCGCTCGGATCGGCTTCCTGCAGAGCTTGGAGACGACCTTGCTTCCTCGCTCCACCTGGGCGCTTCTCATTACCAGCTTGCTCATTGAGTAATGGACAATCAGGGATCCGGTGATCATGGCTCCCACATCGAAGGCAAGCTTCCAACCTTCTCTAGCATTCCTAGAGTCGGTGCCCTGCCTTGTCACAGTGCTTACATACTTCTTTGGATGGAGTAGCGACAGGGACTAACTGCTTATCATTCCCTTTAACCTTCTTATCCTTGGAGAAATCTCCTCCACCATTGGACCTTTTCTTAGAGAAAAGAGCCTTGAAAGAACCAAAACTTGTGACATGCTCCTTTTTGTCTCGTCCACAAATCCGGTCTGATAACTCTGTGGCATCCTCTAGCAACTGTACTCGCCTAACCATCTCAGGATAGGTTTGTACATCCATAGGCGCCAACTGGGTGATGTACTGAGGCTTGAGCCCATTCAAGAATCTTCGGGCCTTCATCTTTTCTGTGCCCACCAAATGCGGTGCATAACGAGATAACCTTACAAATTGAGCTTCGTACTCGGCAACTAACAAACTCCGTTGCTTCAATGCGGAAAATTCCATAGCCTTCTTCTCCTGCACCCGATCAGAGAAATACTTGCTATTGAAATATTCCACAAACTCTCCCCAAGTTACTTGATCATGTGGCAGAGTAGCCTCTACCGACTCCAACCAAGATCTAGCATCTCGCTCTAACTGAAAAGTAGCTATCGAAACCTTCTCTTCATCGGCACACTGCATCATGCGGAAAATCTGCTCTATCTCCTTGATCAAGTTCTTCGCATCATCGAGGTCGGTCGATCCAACGAACTTCGGGGGATTCATATTATGGAAACTCCAGTGGATATCCCCAGCTCCTCGGTTCGCCCCTCCTTGGGCTACTTGCTGCAATGCTTGAGTATGACCCAGCACGGTCCTTTGCAAATCCATCCATTGAGCTCCCTCGCCGGCCATGATCCTGCAAGGAATAAAATAATTAACACGTTGACTCAAACTATAGAATTCATCGACCTATCGACTTAACCCATGGCACTACCCAATCTCACCGGAAAAGGTATGAACCTAAACATCCTAACCTTGGACTTAGCAACCTAGGTAACTTAAAAAACCTAGGCTCTAATATCACAAAAACGGTCATGCCTCGAGTGCGGAAGGAACCCGGAACGTGACGATTTATATCATTCATGTCAATCAGAGCTCAAGGCATTCAACACATAAGACATAGTATGCTAAGAAAATAACCAAAGTTCTTTATTCCATAATAATCAAGCTTACAATCCCCAATTTACTCCAACAAATTCCACTAGACTCAATAAAGGAAAAATTACAAAGGTTGACAATGACACAAAAATATAAGACTCTATAGTGATGCAAGACATTCGGGTACGGCTCTACACTCTTCACTCCTGGCCATCCCCGTCGGTTTGGGTTTCCTCGTCAGAATTATCTAAAAAATATGATAAAACACTGGATGAGCAAAAATCCCAGTAGAATTACATCTCTATGAATCAGGCTTGCTTAAAATAATTAACATGTTACATGAAATGCAAATTATGTCCATGCATGAAGGTAAAGCGAATGAATAAAGAACGCCATGAAGTCAAGAGTATAAGAATATCTAGCAAGTTCAGAAGTTGCAATAAGAGATTGGCTATTCATGTACAAGTAATTACCCCTTCCGGGTCTAACCTGTCAAGTCATTTAAATAATAACAAGTCAAGAGTGGAATGTCATAGACCAATCTAGCAAGTCAAGCATTTCGGTGCAATGCCACACCCTAGCAATAACAGCTCCCATGGGTACAAGTACTTTCGGGTGCTCCTCCCAGGATCAGACCGGGCCACATTAACACTAGGCATTGAGTCAATGGATCAAAGATCCTATTTATATCTAGACATCCACTTTGTGCATATAACCAATAGAATTTCAAGGATGAACATTGTAGTAATAGTTTAGAAAGAGTTCAAAGGAATACATGGACTTCAAAGAAGGAAATATATGTAAAGAATATGCTGGAGAAACCATCCTCTTAAAATCATGACATGCAAGAAATCTGGGTAAATTGGCGTCCACTCAGGATGCAATGAATTCAAGAATTTGTGTCACTACTCTAGACGCTAATTCCGGTGAATAGTAGGGCACGATGGAATTCGTGTCACCTGTCTGGACACTAATTCACAATTTGCGTCAATCACAGTGACGCCAAGTCAAAAAGTAACAATAACTGTACCAGACGCCAATTCCAAGACTTCTGGATAGTGTCTGGACAGACTCAGAATTCTCACAGAACACCCGCGTTTTTGTGCTCTATGAGGGTTGGATGCCATGTTTCTACATAGGGACATGACCAAAACAAGGTTTAAGGGTTTTTAGGATACAACCAGCCTAGTGATTGAGCAGGGACTCCTTCGATGTCGGGGACTTACGGAGGCGTTAGAGAAAGAATTTTCAATCCGGCGAGAGGGATTCCTGACGGAGGGTCCTTCCTTCCCTAAGAGATAGGGTGTATCAAGAAAATTTGAAAAATAGGGACTATGTCTCGGCCATGAGACTGTAGTACCAAAGATCTGCAATATGAAGTCCCGTGATCAATGACACCCAAGAGGGGGGTGAATTGGGTGTTTACAAACTTTTAACTAAATCTTGCCCAATTCAAACAAGTGTGAATAATAGCCGTAATGAATTTCAGATCTATATGAAAACTCTCAGATCTAATAGAATCTATCACACTCAACTGATCTTAGATACGATGGCGGAGGTGGGAATCCAGATAGTCTACTCACGTAAGATGTTATCTTCCTGACAAGGTTTGCCTTGCCGATCTGAACCCACCTTTTAATATACCCAAGATCTAATATGAGAATGATAAATTACACTAGATCTAACTCAAACAATGCAACCAAAATAATCTACGCGTGTGCTGCACAGAATGGGGATAGAAGAAAAGGAACAAACCACACAATAGACAGCGATTTTTAGGTGCTTCAGATGCAACAACAGCAACCTACGTCCACCCCTCACGATCTGTGAGGATTTCCACACTATCTTGTAAGATATTACAAGATTAAAAACACACACACACACGTGAGGAGTTTGGAACTCCCATGAACGTGCACAGGCCCCGAATCACAGAGAGATGTGAGGAAACAAAGAAATCACACACACACACACACAGATCTACGCAGATCCACACACACACAAGTGTTTGATATTACAAGAACACAAGATTAAAGCCCAACAAGAATAGAGGGAGAAAGTAGGAAATAAAAGCTAGATTCAAGCTCCCCCTTAGTGGATGAAGGTGATCTTGGATGAAGCCAGCTCCCCAGCTTGATCTGTACTTGAATGGCCTGCAAATGGTCTTGAGAACCTTGCTCTTGAATGAAGAACTCTTCCACGTATCACTGTTCACGAAGCTACAGTAGCACTCCTCTTTCTCCCCTTGATAGCCTCCTTAGCTTGCTTAAGTGATTAGGGTTTTTGACTCTAATGAGAGGTTTTTATAGATCTTGGATGGTCAAGGGACAAGCCAGGGACCAGATCCACAATTCAAGGCATGAATGGAGGGTTTGGGTTTAAACAAAAGAGAAATAAGACCTCTCCCCGTGCTTGAAATAAAAAGTCAAAATATGCTACCTCGGGGCGGGCGGTCGATCGGACGACATGGGGCGGTCGACCGATCTGTAACAGGCTGTTGATATTTCATTTCTGGAAATTCGGTCGATCGGACTGTAACCTTAGGTCGACCGGACTGTAACAACTTGTTCATTTTTGATTGCTGGAAAAACTGGTCGACCGGCCCTTGTCCGTTGGTCGACCGGACCGTTGAAAACCTGCAGAAATGAGTTGTCAGCCCAGTAAATCATATCCACATGATGAAGGAATGAATTGAACATATGTTGTTATTGATTTCAAGTCCATTTGAGCTCTTTTTACGTGTTTGGAAAGTTATGAACTTCTAAGCATAATTCATGATGGAATTAGTCCTTAATTACGTACGAAGCTCGTATTTAATCACTAATACATGGCACGTGATAGAACACATGTCCGGGATTTTATTTTCATCAAAATCACTTGAATATACTCAACAATCTCCCCCTTTTTGATGATGACAAAACTCTAGGGCATTTAGTTCCATCACATTCAATCGATTTAGTTATAATGCATGCCTTTAAGCAATTTTGGAAGTTTGAAATCAATGTTTGAAAACAATTTCAATCCATTTCTTGACATCACATTCAGTCCATTTATTCTCATCATATCAATCCAGCTAAAGCAAACCATTCAACACTTTGTTTGCCAGATAGAAAGGAAGGTGACAGAGAGAATGCCAATCATGTAATGCCGAACACAAAGTGCATTCTTTGCATCATTTCATATTTCATTCCCATTAGTTCAGTACAAGGTACATCAATACTCGAAGGAAAGAATGCAAGACACATACAAGACTCACGAATGCAAGACACCTACAAGACTTACATGACACAACACAATATGCAATGACTCACAAGTGAAGTGCAGGCATGCAATGGTAAACACACATGCAAACATACATCATGCATAACATATATATAAACCTGACTAGCCTACCTCTCCCCCTTTGGCATCATCAAAAAGAGGGAGTGGGATACAAGAGTAGTGGACAAAAAGTAACACTAGGTGTCGCAAGAACAACTAAGGAGTAGGGTGATCCGGAGTCCCCTCGTCATCGTCATTGTCAGAGCCATCATCTTCATTGTCGGAGCCATCCTCATCATCGGAGCCATCCTCATCAGCAGGTGGAGGTGGAGGGATACGGATCTCAATGCCACGCAGAAGGTGCTCAATGTGAAGAAGGGTACGAGTGGTGGTCCGGTAAGCACTGGTGGTATCCGCATTGTCAGTAGCAAGAGAGGCTACGTGGGCAGCAAGGGTATCCATGGTGTGAGAGAAAGTGTTCATACGGCCATCCATAGTGTCCATGAAAGTATCAAGCCTCCCAAGAGCTGAGTCAAGGCGGGTTTCCATGCCCGAGATGCGCCTATCAAAGCTCTCATAATCCCCCCAAGGAGGATATCCAGCACCCTTAGCTGAGGACTCCCCGTTGTAAAACTGTGGTCGTAGAGGCATTGATGCGGTGAGGGTGGAAGAGGCTGGTCCTCAGCCTGAACTGGAGGAAGGGCTTCCCCTTGATCCTGTTGTTGCTCGGCCTCTTCTTCACTTTCAGATTCCTCTCCATAAATCGGCACATCGCGGTGGAGCTCACCATCGGGACCCCAGTAATATCCCATATCGGAGAAAATCTTGTGGGCATTGTAAATATCATCCTGTCTGACTCGAATGAACTGTTCAGCACCTAAATTGATCCCAGCATAGATGAATACTCTAGTCAATTGGGAAGCATAAGGCAAGGATCTCCTTAACTGGGTACGGCATAAAGCTATCAAATTTGTCATGAGCCGACCCATATTGACTAAATTGCCATTCATAACATGATAAAAGAGAAATCGGTGAACCTTAGTCAATTCATTTCTGCTCCCACCTTTTGGATAAATGAGTGAGGTAAACATGTGGTGGAGAACTCGTTGCAGTGGTGGAAAATGATTTACATTTAATTCAATTAAATCACTCACACCACGCACATAATCACATCTCGTCATGGCAATGAAAGTGGCCTCAACTTCACCATGGCCAAAAGTTATATCGGCACCCCTGGCGGAAACTCCTAAAGCACGTGTAAACAGATCTGGAGTTATGTGAAACTCAATACCCTGAACCACTGTGTACAACTCTTCATTTCTGTCAACCAAATTGCCATAAAATTGTTGCACTAGATATGGATAATATCTGGGATATCTAGTGACAAAATCGGTCCAACCCGGTTGAATCTCAAACACTGCACAAATGTCCGGGAGAATTTCATTAACCTCATTAAAGTCGACAAGACGTGGGTCGATAATTGGCCTCGGAGGCAACCGAGGTGCGCGAGGTGGTGCCGGAGCCTGCCGTGGTGTTGGAACCAGAGCCTCACGTCTCCGAGCGCTGAATTCCCCTTGAGGAGGACACCGAGAACTCCTTCTAGGCGGCATCTTAGTCTAGGAAACCCTTGAAGGGAATGATCTCAACCCTGGGAGAAGGACGGACCAAAGGACACTCTGGAGGCTAGATACGACTTTCTCCACACTCTAGAAACTGAGAATGAGCTGCACGAGCGCACGAACAACTGCGGAGATGTCGTCCCGAATCCGTGACGAATCCGCCGGATGATGTGCGGATGGACAAAGGATGAGGTTTTAGGGCTTGGAGAGTGGTGGAATGATGTTCTAGGGTTAGAAAGATATGTGGGAGAGAGAGTGGGTGTGAAAGAAAGAGTGGATGGGGTGAGAAAAACCCCTTAAATGGGGTTCGGTCAAGGGTCGGTCGGCCCAGTTCGCCGCAAACGGTCGACCGGACCGGGGGCGCCGGTCGACTGACGTGGCCGATTTGCCCCTGATCCAAAGGTTTAAAGAATAACCACCATGCCTCCCTTGAAGATGTGATCTCTATTGCTTTGCTGGCCATTTTCTATTTCACTCCCCCCTTTTTTTAAACACATTTTTTTATATCATTCAATTTTTTTATTTTTCCCTTTTTTGTGTTGGTTGGGAGGAAATAGAGAGGGATGACTTCTGACATGAGTCGACCTTAAGAGTTTTTCCGAACCTACCCCTCAGTGACTGCCTAGAATCCTCAGGTCACTAGTCCACATTTATTTATCAAGGACTATTGGTTTTGTGAAAATGTCTGCTAGTTGATTGTGTGTATCAACAAATTTTAACTCAAAATCCCCCTTGCCTACATGATCTCTCAGAAAATGATGGCGAATGTCAATGTGTTTGGTTCTGGAGTGTTGAACAGGATTTTTAGATAAGCTAATAGCACTTGTATTGTCATACAAGAGTGGCACATAACTCACTTCAATATTCAAATCAAGCAATTGATTTTTGATCCAAAGTACTTGGGCTCCACAACTTCCAGTGGCTACATATTCAGCCTCGGCCGTTGAGAGGGCTACTGAGTGTTATTTCTTGGAGGCCCAGGAAACTAGGCATCCACCAAGAAACTGGCAGTACTCACTAGTACTTTTACGATCAACAATGCATCCAGCATAATCAGCATCGGTATATGCAATTAAATCAAATGAGCTACCAATTGGAAACCACAACCCAAAGTCTAGTGTGCCAATTAAATATCGAAAAATCCGTTTAATAGCCATTAGATGAGATTCTTTTGGACATGACTGAAAATGAGCACATAGACATACACTAAATTGAATGTTAGGGCGACATGCATTTAAATACAGTAGTGATCCGACCATACCTCGAAACAGCGTAGGATCTACTGTTTTACCATTTTCATCTTTATCCAACTTCGTGGTTGTGGCCATCGAAGTTGATATAGGTTTTGCTTCCGCCATTCCGTATTTCTTTAACAGCTCCAGGGTGTACTTGGCTTGGTTTATGAAGATACCTTCCGGCATTTGTTTAACCTGCAATCCAAGAATGAAGGTTAGTTCACCCATTAAGCTCATCTCAAACTCTCCTTTCATTATTTTTGCAAATTCATCACATAAAGTATTGTTAGTAGTTCCAAAAATTATGTCATCAACATACACTTGAACTACCAATATATCTTTACCTGATTTCTTGTGAACAGTGTTTGATCAACCTTACCTCTTTTAAAACCATTTTCAATCAGAAATGATGTCTTGAGACCATAGAGGCTCACCCACAATATTTGACGGTGGCTCTTAAGGATAATAATAACACTTCTCTGTTTTTCACTGCTATATATGCCTCTTGCAGCATTAGTGAGCGCAGAGACATGTTTTCTTCCCTAATGGCTTTCAGTCAAACTGTAAATATTCCCTGGATTGTGGGAGGAGATTTCAACTGCATACTCTCCCCTGATGAAAAAAGTGGAGGATCTCTTTCATCTATGGCTGCTATGGTTGATTTTCAAGGTTTTTTAACAGTAACAGGTTTAATTGATGTTGGCTTTTCTGGAGCTAAGTATACCTGGACTAACAACCAAACTGGGTCACATCAAATTAAAGCCCGTTTGGATAGGGTCCTGTACAATTCTTTATGGGTTCTTTCAACTCATTTACTGTCGGTGAGGCATTTAATCTGAGGTCCCTCATATCACTCACCATTGTTATTATCTCTAAAGCCTAATCAGCCTTCTCCAGGGAGATTTATGTATCAGCAAATGTGGCACACGCATGAAGACTTTTTGGATTTTATCAAATCTCACTGGAGTAATTATTCTCCAGCTGATAGTCATCCTTTTACCAGTTTGCAGATAAAGCTTAAGCATTTGAAGGCAGACTTAAAGAAATGGAATAAAGAAGTTTTTGGGAACATTTTTCAGGCCAAAAACCAGGTTGAATTACTTGTTGAGCAAGCTCAAAATCAATATGATGAGAATCCTTCGGTTGAAAACCGCATGAATTTACATAAAGCCAATGTTGATCTGCGTCTTACTTTGTCGCGTGAAGAGTTGTTTTGGTATCAAAAGGCCAGGGTGGAATGGATTTCTTGTGGGGACAGAAATACCCAATTTTTCCATCACTACACCAAGATCAAGAGACATAAAAACCATATTCAGAAACTGAAAATTAATGACCAATGGGTGGATGATCAGGATATCTTGGCTAATGGTGCTGTGGAATATTTTAAAGGGCAGCTATCTTCTGAGCACCATTCTATTGATGAGAGTTTGTTTGATGTTATTCCTTCTTTGATCAATGCAGATCAAAACCATTCACTGTGCTCCATTCCCTCTGCCGAGGAAATCAAGGACACTATACTCTCTATGTCTGGCAATAGCTCCCCAGGGCCGGATGGATTTACAGGGATTTTCTTCTCTCAGTGTTGGGATATTATTGGAGATGATGTATCTCATGCTATTCAGAGCTTATTTCAGGGATGGGACCTCCCAAAAGGAGTAACCTCAACTATCATAAGCCTCATTCCAAAGGTTAAAAGTCCTACTTCATATGCAGACTTTAGACCTATTAGTCTTTGTAACTTCACCTATAAAATTATTTCAAAGATCATATGTGACAGACTAAAAACAATTCTTCCCTTGATCATCTCCAAGGAGCAGAGTGGTTTTGTCAGTGGAAGGCACATCACTGACAATTTTTTGCTGGCCAAGGAGCTATTAATGGAGCTAGACAGACCGGTTAGAGGTCATAATATGATTATTCAGCTTGATATGGCCAAAGCATATGATCGGATGGAGTGGGATTTTATAATCATGGTTCTGAAAAAGTTTGGTTTCTGTAATAGGTTTATTTCTTTGATTGCACAAGTATTGGTAAACTTCTGGTTTTCATTATCCTTCAATGGACAAATTCGTGGATACTTTAAATCTATAAGAGGCGTCAGGCAAGGAGATCCTCTTGCCCCAGCCCTTTTCATCATTGCAGAGGAGGCATTAAGTAGGGGTCTTAACCAATTATTTTCTGCTGGTCGATGTAAGCACTACCACCTCCCTAGAGGGATGCAACCCATTTCACATATGCTTTATGCAGATGACTCCTTAATCTTTATGAGTGGTGGTGTCCCCTCAATCAAGCAGCTAATTCTCTTTTTGGGGAGATATGAAGCATCCTCAGGTCAACGGATAAATGCTCACAAAAGTAGTTTCTTTGTTGCTAAGCAAATGTCACACAGAATCACAGCTCACATCAGTCAGCTTACTGGATACCTGCATAAAAGTGGAAGCATCACCTACCTTGGTATCCCTCTCTTTAAGGGCAAGGTCAAGATCCCTCATTTTAGGTACCTAATTGATAAAGTTAATAACAAACTTGCAGGCTGGCAAAGCAAGTATCTATCACAGGCTGGTAGAATGGTGCTTATCAAATCAATTTTATATGCTATTCCTATATATACTGCTGCTGCTGCTTCTATCCCATACACTGTCATTAAGCATATTGGGAGCATATGTTCTAATTTCTTTTGGCAGGGACTAGAAACTATGCATAGAAAGCATTGGGTATCATGGGAGAAAAATCTGCAGTTCGATATCTGAAGGTGGTCTGGGAATTAGAGGCCTTCTTGATATACAATTATGCTTCTATGTCAAACTGATTTGGAATTCCATACACAGCAAGTCCCCTTGGGATAGTTTCACTAGGAGCAAATATCTACATAACAAGCATATTCTCAACTGTAAAATTCCCTTCCCTGCAGGGATTAAGAAGCATGACTTTGAAAAGGCCCGGACCATTCTATTAAATGGCTCAAGAATGATGGTGTGTGATGGGGCTAAAACTAATTTCCTCAAAGACAGCTGGTATAAGGAAAGGCCCTTAGCTGATCTTTTGTCTATATAGAGCCATTCGGAACTTGTTGACTGTTCTGTTAAAGAAGCATTGGCAAACTGTCATCACCCTGTTTGGGAAAGTATAGAAGGCCAACAGATGAGGGAACAAATTCAGAGATTTGTTACTTTTGCTAGAGATGATATTCATATCTGGTCTCATTCCAATACAGGCACATTCAGTCTTAAATCTACCTACAATTTTCTGAAAGGGCAATCAGTCAGGCCTCATTTGAATTTCAAGAAGCTATGGCACAATACGTTCTCTCCTCGGGCTTCTTTATTTTGCTGGAAACTATTAAACCATGCTGTACCAGTTGACAGCCGAATTCAACAGAGTGGAATCAGTTTGGTTTCCAAGTGTGACTGCTGCTACAATTCTTATGAAATAGAGGATGAAGACCATTTATTCATAAATAGTGAAATTGCTAGTTGTCTTTGGAGAAGATTTGCCCCAATTTTTAGCAACACTTGTAGGAATGATACAAGCATAATTAGCAGGTTGGAAAGAACCATAAATAGAACTGTGAAAAATAAACCCAAGAATTTCATTCAGCTGATGCTTATGTTACTGATTGTTTGGAATATTTGGAAGAGTAGATGATGTGCCAGGTATGAAGGAAATCATGCTAGTCCAATGAGAATGGCTGATTTTATTTCTACTGAGATTGCCTGCTCGATTAGAAAGGTAAAATTCAAGCAAGGCTCCAGCTGGGAATTTGTAAGATTGTTGCAAAGTTTTGGTATAACAATCTCTTGCGCCCATACTGTTTGTATCATGGTCCGATGGACTGCTCCTGTAGCAGGGTTTTCCCTGAATGTTGATGGCGCATGTAAAGGGAACCCTGGCCAATCCGGGGGAGGAGGTTGCATTAGAGATCAAAATGGTCAGCTTATTCTGGGGTTTGCATACCACTATGGCTTTGGGACAAATATGGTTGCTGAATGCAGAGCATTGCTAGATGGTCTTCGCCTGGCTCACCTCCACAACATCCCTCTAGCAGTGATTCAAACTGACTCTCTTACTTTGACTGGCCTGCTGAATTCCAAGAAAGACCCGCCTTGGACTCTGCTCCCTTGGTGGCAACAACTGTTGCAGCTGCATCACACACATCAATATTCTGTCATTCATGTATATAGAGAGGCTAACCAGCTCGCTGACGCTTTAGCCAACCATGGAGTCTATGTGGGGAGCAATGCAGAGTTTCATTCTATCCGTGAGCTACCTACTTTTGCAAGGGGTTATGCTATAGCCGATGCTAGAGGCTTACCCAACTTCAGGGTGAAACATGTATAGGCATTGTTTCTAGATTTCCTCACTTTACTTGTAGATAAGAGGCTTGCTACTAGATTCTTAAATAGGATATGCCATAGTAGATGCCAAAGGCATCCCTAACTTTCGTAGAAGGCTTGTATAGGCTTCTTTTTTGGACTTTATCATTGTACATCAAAAGGCTATGCCTTCAAGCATGTAATTCTTTTGAAAAATCAATAATATAAAGCATCATGTGGTTATTTGGTGGAGTGGGAACATTCCCTTCCTTTGGAATGGGGGTGCACTCTCTCTTATGCCACTTGATGACTTGGTTGAGAAAAAAAAATCAGAAATGATGTGAGCCTTTCATACCATGCCCTTGGTGCTTGCTTCAGCCCGTACAAAGCCTTCTACAGTTTGTACACATATCGTGGATGTTTTGGGTCTTCAAAATCTAGAGGTTATTCTACAAAAACATCCTCTTTGATGTACCCGTTAAGAAAGGCAGATTTAACATCCATTTGAAATAATTTAAAGTTCAATGAGCAAGCATAAGATAAAAGGATCCGGACTGCTTCTAGTCTAGCAACCGGTGCAAAAGACTCATCAAAACCAATCCCCATCTCCTGGCTATACCCCTTGGCCACAAGTCGGGCCTTATTCCTAACAACCAACCCCGTGTCATTAAGTTTATTTCTGAAAACCCAGCGGGTTCCAATTACGGGTTGATTTTTAGGACGCTGCACAAGAGTCCACACCTTGTTTCTTTCGAACTGGTGTAGCTCTTCATGCATAGCCTGGATCCAGGATTCATTTTGCAGAGCTTCATGAATATCCTTAGGCTCTTCTTGTGATATTAAGGCCATCAAATCCTCTTCTTCCACTTGCCTTAGTGACGATCTAGTTCTTACCCCATCTTGAGGATTACCTATGATATTTTCAGCTGGGTGATCTTTCAAGAATGTAGAAGAACTGGGCAAGTCGGGATGCTGCACTTGTTGCTCTTGAAATGTTTCAATTGAAGGATCTTCATCATTTTCACTTTTTCTGGAGATCCCTTCAGTTGGTTCGTCCTTGACCTTAGCATTATTTGGACTTTTGGAACTTTCATCTGCATCCACAATTGGAATAGATTGATTGGTCAGCTTCAATTCAGATTCATAAAAAATAACATGAGGACTTTCTTCAACAACCAAAGTCCTTTTATTAAACAATCGATAAGCTCTAGAGTTAAGTGCGTAACCTAGGAAAATTCCTTCGTCACTTTTCTCATCAAACTTACCTAGGTTAGACTTACCATTGTTCAAGATAAAATATGGGCATCCAAAGGGTTTAAGATGAGAAATGTTTAGTTTCTTACCCTTGTAGAGCTCATAAGGAGTTTTCTTCAAAATGGGCCTTACCATCGTCCTGTTGATGATGTAGCTCGCTGTACTTACCGCCTCAGCCCAAAAATATTTTAGTAGAGAATTTTCACTTAACATGGTCCGTGCCATGTCCATTAGAGTTCTGTTTTTCCTCTCCACCACTCCATTTTTTTAAGGCGTCCTTGGTGATGAGAAGTTGTGCGTATATCCCTGCTCCTCATAGAAACTACTGAATTCATGATTCTCAAACTCACCACCGTGATCACTTTGGATGGTGGTGATAAGGTAGCCTCTATCATTTTAGATCTTCCTGCAAAACACTTGAAACTCCGTCAAGGCATCACTTTTATTGGCTAAAAATAACACCCATGTAAATCTGGAGTAATCATCAACAATAACAAATCCAAAAGATTTACCTCCTAGGCTGGATGTCCTAGTAAGGCCAAAGAGATCAAGGTGCAGCAGTTCTAGAGGCCTAGCGGTAGAAACAATATTTTTATTCTTGAAAGATATACGTGTTTGCTTACCCTTAGTGCAAGCCTCACAGATCTTATCACTTTCAAATTTTAAGTTAGGTAATCCATTTACCAAGTCATGTCTAGACAATTTGGAGATTACTCCAAAACTAGCATGACCTAGTCTCCGATGCCATAGCCATGCATTGTCGTGGTTATTTGCTACCAAACACACATCATCACCAGCAACATCATCAAGATCAATAGTATAGACATTATTATTCCTTTTGCCGATGAATCTGATTTCATTAGATATTTTATTCATGACAAGGCAGTGAGTTTCATCAAAAACAATTTTAAAGCCCTTGTCGCATAATTGGCTTATGCTTAGCAGGTTATGATTCAGGCCTTTCACTAAAAGAATATTTTCAATCAAGGTTTCAGAATTCTTACCTATGTTGCCGATCCCAATGATTTTACCTTTATTTTTACCTCCAAAAGCAACTGACCCTCCATCCTTGTCTTACAGTGTAGAGAACACCTTCTTGTCCCCTGTCATATGCCTTGAACAACCACTGTCCAGGTATCATTTGCTCCCCCTGGCTTCAAGGCATATCTGCAAGAAATAAAATTCTCATCCAATTGTTTTTGATACTCAAACTAGTTTGGGTCCGTAAGAGTTAGTCCAATTCTGTGCATATCTTTTCTTGGTCCAAAATGTATGATTTCTTGGTGAGTTTTGTTTGAACCAGCAATTGGCAATAACATGACCAAGTCTACCACAGTGAAAGCAATTGACATGTGTAAACTTTCTGTGAAATTATCGTGGTTCAGTTTGGACATGTGTTGGCTTGGAGTGCGAACATGAAGCACAGTCTTTTTCTTTTTCATAAACATAGGATGTAGTGATCTTATTCTCAAAGGATTTTTTATTTTAGGGAATGTACCCCAATCCTTCTTTCCGGAAGTTAACCTTAACTCCCAACATGTTGTCTATGTTTTGTTTTCCCTTAACAAACCTAGAGAGGGTGAACTGCAAGTTAGTCACCTCCTTATTCAAACTCACATTTTTATTTTCAAGTTCTGAGATTGAAGATTGCAAAACTTCTTTTTCATTTTTCAATTTTTCAGAAGCTTTCTCCATTTCAGACAGCTTACTCATCAATTCCTCCTAGCTTTTCTCATTTGCTGAAATTATTTGTAACAAGCTTTCTTTTTCTTCCGATAACTCAAACCATTCATGTTCCAATTTCTCAATTTTAACAGATGTATCCTCATGTGTTAATTCATCAGTTTTCTTTTTGAGATTTTTATTTTTAGATCTGATTTTTCTATATTTCGTATACAGTTTTTCATATTCCGACTCCCATTGTTCATTTGAAATGAAATCAGGGTCAAAATTTACCTATGTTGATTCATCTTCATGTGCCATGAGATAGACTTTCCACGAGCTCTTGCAGCTCCTCATCGGATGGTTCGTCCTCTTGGTCGCTCTATGTGGCGACCATGGCTTTGGGCTTCTTGAACTTGTCCTTCTTGAATTTCCTCTTCAGATCTAGGGACTCTCCTCTCATGTGCCTGGGCTTCTTGCATTCGTAACAAATGACAATATTGGGCTTGCTCGGCTCGCCCTTGGTTTGAATGGGCTTCCTTTGCCCCTTTCTGAAGTTACCTTGGAAATTACTCTTCTTTCTCAAAAATCTCTTTACGTGGCGAGTTATCATGGCCAAGTCTTCTTCTTCATTGCTTCCCTTGCTGGATTCTTCTTTTTGAAAGTCATCATCAGATTGGTGAGCTTTCAATCCAATTACTTTCTTCTTCTTCGTATCTTCCTTGGCTGTTCTCTTCATGTTTATCTCATAGGTCATGAGTGACCCTATGAGCTCGTCCAAAGAAAGTGTGGATAAATTTTTTGAATCCTTAATTACTGTGGCTTTTGTGTGCCACGTCGATGGAAGTGATCTCAGAACTTTCCTCACAAGATCGGAGTTTGTGTACTCCTTCCCGAGACTTTTGAGACCATTTGTGATCGTCGTTAATCTCGCGAACATTTCTGAGATGATTTCTTTAGGCTTGATTTTGAACAGCTCATAATCTCTGACAAGAAGGTTTGCCTTGGTCTCCTTGACCTCGGAGGTTCCCTCATATATGAGCCGCAACTTGTCCCACATCTCCTTGGCGGAGCTGTACATGGATACACGAGAAAACTCGTTAGGATGTATAGCACATTGCATGATGTTCATAGCATTAAAATTAACGGTGGATTTTTTAATTTCCTCAATTGACCATTTATCCTCATCTTCAGAGAGTTTATAGGGACCCTTGTCCACAACCCTCTACACCTCGTACTCCTGAGCCCTTAGAAAAACATGCATTCTGTTTTTCCAGTAGGAGTAGTTCGAACCATCAAAGAATGGAGGACGGTTAATGGAATGACCCTCAGGCATCATCCCCTTGTTGGCCATTGATCTGGATCTTTCTCTAAATCGTTAGATCTGTGAAAGTTAGAGCCTTAGCTCTGATACCAATTGAAGTCCCGCGATCAATGACACCCAAGAGGGGAGTGAATTGGGTGTTTACAAACTTTTAACAAAATCTTGCCCAATTCAAACAAGTGTGAATAATAGCCGTAATAAATTTTAGATCTATATGAAAACTCTCAGATCTAATAGAATCTATCGCACTCAACGATCTTAGGTACGATGGCGGAGGTGGGAATCCGGAGATTCTACTCATGCAAGATATTATCTTCCTGACAAGGTTTGCCTTGCCGATCCGAACCCACCTTTTAATATACCCAAGATCTAATATGAGAATGATAAATTACACTAGATCTAACTCAAACAATGCAACCAAAATAATCTACACGTGTGCTGCACAGAATGGGGATAGAAGAAAAGGAACAAACCACATAATAGACAGCGATTTTTAGGTGGTTCGGATGCAACAACAGCAACCTACGTCCACCCCTCATGATCTATGAGGATTTACACACTATCTTGTAAGAGATTACAAGATTAAAAAAAAAACACACACACACGTGAGGAGTTCGGAACTCCCACGAAGGTGCACATGCACCGAATCACAGAGAGATGTGAGGAAACGAAGAAATCACACACACACACACACACACACACACACACACACACACACACACACACACACACACACGGATCTGCGTAGATCCACACACACACAAGTGTTTGATATTACAAGAACACAAGATTAAAGCCCAACAAGAATAGAGGGAGAAAGTAGGAAATAAAAGCTAGATTCAAGCTCTCCCTTAGTGGATGAAGGTGATCTTGGATGAAGCCAACTCCCCAGCTTGATCTGTACTTGAATGGCCTGCAGATGGTCTTGAGAACCTTGCTCTTGAATGAAGAACTCTTCCACGTATCACTGTTCACGAAGCTACAGTAGCACTCCTCTTTCTCCCCTTGATAGCCTCCTTAGCTTGCTTGAGTGATTAGGGTTTTTGACTCCAATGAGAGGTTTTTATAGATCTTGGATGGTCAAGGGACAAGCTAGGGACCAGATCCACCATTCAAGGCATGAATGGAGGGTTTGGGTTTAAACAAAAGAGAAATAAGACCTCTCCCCGTGCTTGAAATAAAAAGTCAAAATAAGCTGCCCCGAGGCGGGCGGTCGACCTGACGACATGGGGCGGTCGACCGGTCTGTAACAAACTGTTGATATTTCATCCCTGGAAATTCCGGTCGACCGGACTGTAACAACTTATTCATTTTTGATTGCTGGAAAAACTAGTCGACCGGCCCTTGTCCGTTGGTCGACCGGACTGTTGAAAACCTACAGAAATGAGTTGTCAGCCCAATAAATCATATCCACATGATGAAGGAATGAATTGAACGTATGTTGTTATTGATTTCAAGTCTATTTGAGCTCTTTTTACGCATTTGGAAAGTTTTGAACTTCTAAGCATAATTCATGATGGAATTAGTCCTTAATTACGTACAAAGCTCGTATTTAATCACTAATACATGGCACGTGATAGAACACATGTCTGGGGTTTTATTTTCATCAAAATCACTTGAATATACTCAACACAATATGGATCAAGATAGCGAGAGAATCTGAGAGAAAGAAATTCGTGTCTGGTTGAAAGGCGTTAATTTCAGAATTCGCATCTTCGTGAAGAGGCGCCATTTCTAGGATTAACCAGATTGTCTAAAAAAAATACCGTTTATTTAAGATTAGCATCTCTGTTAAGAGGAGCTAGTTCTTTAATACGCGTTCATGTCATGGACGTGAATTCACATGATTTCCAAATTATTTAATATCAACCAGGTAAAACCCTCGTCTAAATCACATACGTGTATTAATCAACGTCTTTGTGGAGAGGCGCGGATTCTAGTAATACGTGTCAGGGATCAAGACGCTAATTCTCTATATGGTTATGCTACGAAATGCATCGGGTGGATACAATCCGTGACACAATGCACGGTTAATTTCTTTTAAGGGAAGTGAACAGTATCACTTTCATTCTAGCAAGATTTTTACAAAACAAAAGACATGATAATTAGGAGAAAATTCTACAGATCCTAGAAACATGCTTATCTTAATTTTATTGAACATGGTTTATTATATATTAATTTTTAAACATAGGTGAATTATTTGAATTATCTAGGAAATTCACTTCAGAGTGGTGGACGTGCATTAATTGGCATCCGCAAGCCTGACGCTAATTCAAGAATTAGCGCATGCATAAAGAGACGCTCATTAAGACGCGTCCACTGCTCCGGTCGTGAATTTAACGTGAACCAAAAAAACAAAACAGAGCACGTAAAACATGCAACTAAGCACAAAATATGGATTTGCATGGATCGTAGGCACTTAGGAAACAACTACAGCATGCATGCTTCTATTACTCATGGGTAATTAAGGTGTTATGCCCGAGAGATGACCTACCTTGACGAAGAAGAAGAAACGACGGAGAGGAAGATGGAAACAGTTGCAGATGCGAAGAGGAAGAAGAAAGGAAGAAGATGCTCTCCCCCCCACAGCCTCTGCACACGTCGCAGCAACGAGCCCAGCAGCAACAGCAACAACACGATGCTTCTGCCTTGCATGGGGTCCTATATATAGGATCTACCTCTTAGAAACCTAATAAAGAGTCCTAATTCCATTTAAACTCAAACTTCCCATGTTCGATCCGATCCTTCTACAATTACAGCCGCCTTCTCTTCTTCGATCGACATCAGACTCAAAACCCTAATGCTAACAGGGATCAACCTTTCGACATAGGCCCACTAAGATAGCCCATTAATTATCTTTAGGTGGATTTAGCTTATTAAACCCATTAATGGTCTTTAGTCTGTTAACTAATTGGGTTAACCGAGAAGAGTTAAAAATGGTTAGGGCCTATTTTATTTGTGTTAAAATTATATATATATTTTATTGGGTTGCTACGTCAGATGTCACATATCACAATAGATCCCTTCCATCGAGGGAGAATTAATTCCATATACATTACTGTATTTTTCTGAATTTACATATGTCATAATGTTTTATAAATATAACACAACTCGCTATCCAAATTTTGTAAGCTCATGTACAGTATACAGAATGAACCAAAAATTCAAACCTAATATGTGTCACATCAGGAGAATAGTACGCATATACAACTTTTCAGAATTTTTCAGGAACAATTATATTTTTTACAAAATACATAACTTAATAATTTAAACATAAAAATGTGATCAATAAGGTTATTGCTCTTAGAATGGTCTCAAACTTTATGTGCACAGTGTTCACATGTAGGGAGACAGCTCTGTAAAGTTTCAGAATTTTTCCACAGAAGTTTCTATTTATTTAAAATTGACCAAGTATCATTCAGATGCAAGAAAATTCTTTAAATATACACACTGTTTCACAGAAATTCCTAAATTCTAATATACAGTGTATTCCCATGTACATGTCACCCTGGAAATTCCAGGGTATTTTATGAAACCATAAATATTTATTTTGGATTATCATGTTTTCTCATGAACAAGTAATAGTTATCTAAATTCATGTAAAATGATCAGAAACTTATGAAACTTTAATATAAAATGTAAAGCTCATGCAGAATCCTTCCTTTAACTTTTATAATTTTTTTTCACATAGTAATGATATTTTACCATATTTTTAGTGTTCTGGTCATACATTGCAAAATTCCTCAATTATTGATAAGATGTCCTAAAAATACTAAAATTTTCAAAAAAAAAAATAACTTTCACACCAAAAGATTAGTTACAGCAATTTTTCATAATTTTATATGCAAAGGGCATATTTTTTTCCTATGTTACATGCATCTCATCCAGAATTAGAAATTTCATATTTGTAGATACAAAATTCTTAAAATCGTGAAAATTTTACAGTAGACTACTAATATAGTTCCCTATCACTATGCAAAATTTTAGACTTTTCAGTGCTAGAATGGCATTTATCTCTTCTCTTTTCCCTGGTTTACATGAATTGGGATGAAATAAAATAAAAAAAGGTTGCACATGGGTGTGCCGACACACCACGTGGCTGTGTTGACACACCATGTGGAGCTACATATGGGTTTGTCGACACATGCATATATATATATATATATATATATATATATATATATATATATATATATATATATATATATATATATATTGACCCAAAACCTCCGAAATATATTAGAACATGTGAAAAGGATGATTTGAATCTTAGGAACTTACCTTAAACGGGAGAAATAAGAAGATCAAATCAGTGGCGCCAGCCTCCGGTAAGAGGATGGGATCAGCATGTTTCCTGAGGTAGTCTCCTCCCTGACTCACGCTTGCTACAGCACTCATAGCAGTCTGGAGGCCCTCCGTGCCTTACCTCCGCACAGCCTCCCCTCTCTATTTCTCGTCTCTCTCACTATCACTTCACACCTCTTTCTCTCCTCTCAAGAGTCGTAAGAAACAGGAGGCACAGAGAAAACGAACTATGGTTTTTCTCCCAACACAACTCTTTATAGGATTGTAATAATCTTATTAGGGATTCACTCTCAACTCTTAATTCAAATTAACCTAAATCTAATGGCGAGGGTAAATCTGAAATGGTTCGATCTCAGCGACAAATCCTCTCGCAGACCGTGGGTTACACGAGAATTCTACAAAACCCACGCATGCAGTAACGGGTTACACATTTTACTATTCATTTATTTTTACCAAAATCACAGGTTTCATATCCCGTAACGCAGTAAAATTACTATTCTGCCGCCACTTTGAAAAATCATATTTTCCAATATAAAAAGATTTTAAAAAATGTAATTGTTACCCATTAATCACCTCAATTTGCTCCATCATAAAAAAATAAAAATAATTAGGTTAAAACTAAAAAAAAGAAATGAACAGTACCTTTCTAAAATGAATAGTGATGAATAGTAGTAGGGTTTGAGAGGACCCCGAGTGGTTCGGTGGGAAAGGTCCTCCTTTTCATAGGAGGGACCTGAGATCGATCCCCTGGGGAGCCCGGGGTTTTATGGCGGCAGTACAAAAAAGGGTGGCTTGATGCGTAGGGTGAGACTCGAACTCGGATGGCCCGGTAATCGCTCAGCTCTCCGTACCACTCTGCTAGATTCCCCGTTACCAAAAAAATTAGTAGTAGGGTTTGCAATCCTGGTCCGTCCCGGCCCGACCCGCACGACTCGTGTTGAACCCCCTTGTGTGAAAGTTCTTACTTGATAGATTTTGATGATGACCAAACACTGTATGAGTCTAGAATGAATGTCTGCTGAATAAATTTGAATAAACCTATTTTGGACTGCTCTAGTATAAAGCACTTGCATTTGATCACTATTTCTCCTTAGATCATGTTCCTCTAGTGCAGTCAAAAGATGATATTCGCAGGATCAAGTAAATCCCCATTGAGTAAGTGTTTTGAGTTAAAATCGTCAAAGATTTAATCTAACTCTAATTTTGTGTTTCTACAGAACTCAGGAATGAGGCTCACTTCCTAAGATATTCGAGGATAATTAGTCAGATCTGATCAAACCACATCTCCCTTGTTGAGTTGAGTTTCCTTGATAGATATCTTTGTGTCGATCCCAAGGGGTAACTCGATATGATTTTGATCTTAGTATTTACACTTTCATGTCTTAGAAATAATTCCTATGAATGGGCTGACCCCAAGGGTCAACCCCTTGTTTGTTCATAGCACTTAGGAGACTTTTGTTGAGTCCATGTTCAAGGGTCGACCCAATGGGTCGACCCCTTGGTCCTTATTTTCTCACGGGGTTCGGTTTTTCATAACCAATCGCGAGGGTCGACCCCTGAGTCCTTTTATTTTCGGACCCTACGGTTTTTGCTCGGATGGCCGCGAGGGTCGACCCCTTCAAGCCCTTGCTACCCAGAGTGCTTGGGCGTTCATTTCAAGCCCTCGAGGGTCGACCCATTCCGTTAGCCGCCGCCGAACCCTTTTTGAATCTGTATCGGGGTTACTTATTCTCTCATCTTTTGCCCTAAAAGTGTTGGATCCGAGGATCCCATTACCATACACGTGTCCCCCAGCCTTGGGGGTATAAAACCCATGATTGGGGCGACCCAAAAAGGTAGAGGATAAGGGAATATTTCTCACTCTTTTCAGCTTTGTATGCTTGTAGGAGAAGAAACACGGGAGAGGGGTTTTGAGCGCGATCCCTACTGAGTTCCTTGCTGATCTGATGCTGCTCAAGCAATATTCAAAGGTCTTCCTCCTTATATGAAGCTAAGCAAAGAGAACCTCGAGCTAAGCATCATCCTTCGGGCCTCTTTTTGAAGGATCTATCTACATCCTGCAACTTCATCCAAAGAATGAAGAACCGTCATTTGCTCATCGTCCAAAGGGGGATCTCTAGCGTCCTTACTATTGATATTGTCTATATCTTGTTCCTACTCTTCCAGTTCTGAGGGCTTATTGTATATCTGAACTTCTTCTTAGACATATATATATATATATATATAGTGTGTGTGTGTGTGTGCGTCTGTAGGTCGCAGCGCACGTGTGTGTATGGCAGTGTGCTTCACAGTGTGTGTGTGGGGGGGGGGGGTTTCACTTCATAGTGGAAGCAATCCTCACTCTGTGAGGGGTGGACGTAGGGGGCACTGTTGTGAACCCGAACCACCTAAAATCTTCGTGTTCCTTGTTGTTTGCTTCTATGCTTTTACTCATGTGGGCTTCTTGTCAAGAGAAGAGATTTGCATTTATTACCATTGGCTCTAGGCCACTTCGATATTTTCGTTGTTCGTGTGAATATATCATCGGGTGAGAAGAGCTGTGATTTGGTTTTCTCTTTCCTTCTTATTCTTGCATAATCTCGTGAATCGTTAAAATTTTTATTGCCAATCAATTCACCCCTCCCCTCTTGATTGCCATCTACTGGGGACAAGAATTGGTATCAGTGCACGGTCTCTTATTTTTACTGATCTCACGATCTAAGAGTAAGATCCAGTAAATGGCGAACAAGGGGATGTTGCCCGAAAGGCACTCAATTCATAGGCGTCTGTTCTTCGATGGGTCGAATTACGCATATTGGAAGAATCGGATGTATGTATTTCTGAGGGCCCAGGAATTCGATGTTTGGCATGTTATCAGTAGAGGTCCATATGAATTACCTGAAAAAGAGGAGGAATGGGAAGAAGAACATATCAAGAAGTGTATAGTTAATTTCAAAGCAATGAATATAATTCAATGTGCAATTCACCCCAATGAGTACTCACGAATTTCTATGTGTGCTTCCGCGCAGGAAATGTGGAACAAACTCCGGTTGATGTATGAAGGAACATCGGAAGTGAAAGAGACTAAAGCAAATTTGCTCATCCGGGACTATGAATTATTCATGATAAAGCAAGACGAAACCATTTTAGAGATGTTTGCTAGAATGTTGGAGATAACCAACGGATTGAAAGCACTCGGGAAGGAATACTCCAACCAGGATCTTGTAAGGAAGGTATTAAGGTCTCTCTTACCACAGTGGCACACTAAAGTCACGGTCATTGAAGCCTCAAAGGACCTTAGTACACTGACGCTTGATAAGCTCATAGGGTCATTGATGACTTACGAGCTTAATATAAAAAGGAATGAGGAAGACGTCAAGAAAAAGAAGCCGATTACAAGTATGGCCTTAACTACCAACCTCCAAGGTTCAGATGACAGTGAAGGTGGATCTGCTTCAAATAGTGAGGACAAAGAGCTGGTGGCCATGATAACACGAAGGGCCAGAAAATTCATTAAGAAATCCAGAAGAGCAGGAGCTCCATTCAGAAGATGACCAAGGAAGACGATAGCTAAGAAGGGAGAAAACAACAAGAAGGAAGAGGCCATCTGTTATGAATGCAAAAAATCAGGGCACATGCGTGGTGAGTGCCCCAAACTTCAGAAAAAATTCAAGAAATGAAAATTCAAGAAAACCAAGGCAATGGTTGCTACATGGAGTGATGAAGACGACGTCCATGACTAATCGGAAGATGAGCTGGACAAGCTTGTCCAAACCTTGTGTCTAATGGCAAATGATGAACACTCCAATGAGGTACATTCTGAAACTGAGAATCTCTCATGTGAACAATGGGAAATCGCATATGAAGCTTTGTATGAAAAATGCAAAATGTTAAAGACTAAAAATAGAATGTTAAAGAAAAAGGTTGACCAAAGCATACTCAATGAATCTTCATGTGTGAAGTGTGTTGAATTAACATCCAATCTTGAAACATTGTCCTATGAGAATGAAATGCTTAATTCTAAAGTCATTTTGTTTGAAGAAGAGCTAGCATGTTTAAATTAAAAGAAGAACAACAAAATGATGAGAAGTCCATGAAAGCCATTGAGGAAGTGAATGCTAGAGTACAAGCCTTGGAAAAGGATAAAATGGAACTTGAAAAAGCTAATGAGCTTCTAAGAGGTGAAGTGTAAGATCTAAAAGAAACATTAGCAAAATTTGTCAAAGGGAAGCAAACTTTAGACACCATGCTAGGAATGAAAGTGAATTTCAGAAAAGAAGGGTTAGGATATGAGCCATGCAACAAGAAAGCGTTTGAAAATAAGATTTGTACTTCCTTTGTAGATGTGAATGCCTCATCTTCATCATGTTCTCCACACAAAAAGAATGCAAAACACATTCCCGTTCACAAACCCTTCATGAATGAAAACAAGAAAAGGAATCCTAACAAGAAAGTTGTTTCATGTTTCTATTGTGGAATGTATGGCCACACCATGTATACATGCAGATTAATGTTGGCTGACGATGAAAAATTTGCGAGAAAATCAATGTGCTTGAATAGATCAAGAACTTCTAACCATTATAAACCCAAGCAAGCTTGGGTACCAAAATCATAGAAGTTTTCTTGTCTTGATGGTTTTGTAGGTCTGCACGAAGGCTCAAAGAAATAAATGGTACCTCGATAGTGGATGCTCGCGACACATGTCAGGGAACAAAGAAATTTTTGCAGACCTCAAAGAAAAGGATGGTGGACTTGTTGCCTTCGGGGGCAAGGGCAAAGGAAAAATCATCGACGAAGGTATGATTGGTAAGGGATCTACTCATAGTGTAGAAAATATTTTGTTTGTTAAAGGTCTCAATCACAACTTACTTAGTATTAGTCAACTTTGTGATAAAGGGTGCAATGTGATTTTTGACTCCTCGCACTGCACTGTTGTAAATGATAAAGGGTGCAATGTGATTTTTGACTCCTCGCACTGCACTGTTGTAAATAAAAACGCACATGAAATAATGTTCATAGGGATTAGACAAAACAATGTATATATGATAGATTTAGATGATACATCACACGATAATCTTTGCCTAGTTGCTAATAATTTAGATAGTGTTTGGTTGTGGCATCGCCGTCTTAGGCATGCCAATTTTAATGTTCTAACAAAGCTCTCGAGAAATGATCTAGTCATTGGAATGCCAAAGCTGAAGTTTGAATCGGACAAGGTGTGTGAGGCGTGTAGCAAAGGTAAATAAACAAGAACATCATTTAAAAGTAAGAATGATGTGACAACTTCTAGGCCCCTTGAAGTTCTTCATGTTGATCTATTTGGACCTAGTAGAACTCACAGTCTAGGTGGAAAGTTATATGAGCTTGTCATTGTAGATGATTTCTCATGATTTTGCTGGATATATTTCTTGTCACATAAAAATGATGCCTTGATGAAATTTGAAGGTTTTTGCAGGAAAGTGGAGAATGAGAAAGGATATTCCATCAATAGAATTCAAAGGGATCATGGTAAGGAGTTCGAGAATAATGACTTCGATGAATTTTGCAGGAAGCATGGGTACTCGCATATATTTTCAGCACCAAGAACTCCTGAACAAAATGGCATTGTAGAAAGAAAGAGCAGAACCCTCATTGAGATGGCTCAGACGATGCTGAGCGAGAACAACCTACCTAGATATTTTTGGGCAGAAGCCGTTAGCACGGCATGCTACATTTTAAACCGAGCCATGGTAAGACCCATCTTAAGAAAAACACCATATGAACTTTTCAAAGGTAAGAAATCCAACATCTCTTATTTGAAACCATTTGGATCCATATGCTATATTCTTAATAATGGAAAATCTGATTTGGGAAAATTCGATGCAAAAAGTGATCGTGGAATTTTTCTTGGGTACTCTCTTATCTCCAGAGCTTATCGGGTTTATAACCTGAGAACTCTTGTAGTAGAGGAGAGCCCACATGTTATTGTTGATGAATCATGCAATATAAATGTTAATAGAAACTCAAATTCGCAGGATGAAGAAGAAGAAATCGGTGAAGAAATTGCGCCAAAGACTTCACAAGAATAACCAACTCAAGGTAAAGGATTAGAAGTTGAGGATCAAGAAAATCAACAAGTACAGCTGCTTCCTAGGCAATGGACATTCCACAAAAGCCATCCAACCGAGAATGTGATTGGTAATGTTGAAGATAAAGTGAAAACTCGATCTTCATACATGGAAGTAGACAATTTGGATTATCTTGCATTATTTTCTCAGTTTGAACCGCATTCTGTTGATGATGCTCTAAAAGACAATTCCTGGATTTTAGCTATGCAAGAAGAATTACATCAGTTCCAAAGGAACAAAGTGTGGTTCCTTGTGTCTCGTCCTAAAAACCACTCCGTGATTGGAACCAAGTGGATTTTTCGAAACAAGTTAAATAATCAAGGAGTGGTAATTAGAAACAAGGCCAGGCTAGTAGCCAAAGGCTATAGCCAAGAAATAGAAATTGATTTTGATGAGTCCTTTGCCACTGTGGCAAGACTTGAGACTGTGAGAATTCTTCTAGCTTTTGCATGCCATTATGATATTAAACTCTTTCAAATGGATGTGAAATGGATGTGAAAAGTGCGTTCTTGAATGGTTTTATACAGGAGGACGTGTATGTGGAGCAGCCTCCAAGATTTGAAGATCACGCATATCCAGATCATGTTTACAAATTGGATAAGGCACTTTATGGGTTGAAACAAGCTCCCCGCGCCTGGTACGAGAGGCTGAGTTCCTTTCTTGTTGACAATGGGTTCAAACGAGGTAACATTGATCAAACTTTGTTTACTAAAGTAAATGGTAAGAAAATTGTAATTGTTCAAGTATATGTCAATGACATTATATTTGGTTCTACTGATAACACTTTGAGTGAGAACTTTGCCAAACTTATGCAAGGTGAGTTTGAGATGAGCATGATGGGGGAATTGACTTTCTTCTTGGGCTTGCAGGTCAAGCAAATGGCGGAAGGAATATTCATATGTCAAAGGAAGTATGCTCAAGATCTTCTTACAAAGTACAATTTCAGCAAGGTGAAACCTCAACTGACACCAATGTCTACCTCAATCAAACTTGATCAAGATGTCAAAGGTAAAACAGTGGACCAAAAACTTTTCAGAAGCATGATAGGATCTTTGTTGTATTTGACTGTCAACCGGCCCGACCTTCAATTTGCTGTTTGTTTGTGTGCGAGATTTCAGTCCAATCCGAAAGAATCACACATGTCGGTCGTGAAACGGATTTTTAGATATATTGCTGGTTCAGTTAGTTTGGGCTTATGATTTCCACATAATTCAAGCTTTGAATTAATTGCTTGTTCTGACGTCGATTATGCGGGTTGTAAAGTGGACCGGAAAAACACCAGCGGTAATTGCCAATTTCTTGGGGGATGCATGGTCTCATGGGCCTCCAAGAAACAAAATTCAGTGACATTATCAACCGCCGAAGCTGAGTATGTGGCTGTAGGCAGTTGTGTTGCCCAGGTGCTATGGATCCAACAATAAATGGTTGACTATGGCATCTCCTTTAAAAACACCTCAATCTTGTGTGATAACACCTCAACCATAAATTTGTTAAGAAATCATGTTCATCACTCTCGCACGAAGCATATTGAAATTAGACATTATTTTATTCGAGATCATGTTAGTAAGGGTGATGTTGAAATTAACTTCATTGAAACCAACCATCAAATTGGCGACATTTTTACCAAACCTCTAAATGAAGAAAATTTCACATCATTTAGGAGAGAATTAGGGGTTTGTAGGATAGAGGAGTCTGACTCATGAACATCTGCATCATGCATTACATTTTGTTAATAAATTATTTACTTGCATTTTGTGCATATGTGGTCATAAGATTACCTGGTATATAAAATGGTGAATTGTGGAAAGGTGAATTAAGTCCATCTGAAAGCATTCACTATGCGTGAGACCATACTCCACCATCATACCAAGAATCAATGTGTCGTGTATGCACTTGCATCATTGAGTTGCATTAGTGAGTCTCCTTCTTCATGCATATGCATAATCTTGCTTGAACTACATAAAATCAATATGTGTGAAAAATCATCTTGTGCGTGAATTGCATTCCTTCTATCTATGTAGTATGCACTCTTTCATTGCTTTCTTCTATGGCCGACGTTACCTTGATTACAATCAAGTGCCAACCAATGGAGCAAAATCAATCAAAATCTGAATTTTGGAGCGTTGGATAATAAGCGTTTATTGTGATCTTAAAGTTCCTTCAAATATCCTCCCCAGTTGATTTTAACCTCAAAACAGTCAATTTCCCATGTTTTGATCATTGGGGATTAGAGCCTAACCTTCCTTGAACCTCATTTGCTCTTAAATCAACTTTTGTTGAAGTACAGGGGAAGGGTCAACCCTTGGGGTCAACCCTCGTGTCACCCGGTTCTGGCTGGGGCATGGAGAATCAGGGGTCGACCCAAAGGGTCGACCCATTCCGATCCAGCTGATTCGTCGCGCCCGGACTGGTTCGCAAAGGGGGTCTTCGACCTAAAATAGCCCCCTCTTGTCTATAAATCATCTCCAGCCCCCTTCTACGACCTGCCACCATCTTCTTCTACCCTAAAAACCTTTTCTTGCAACCCTAAAACATCCTAGATCTAAACGCGAGCTCCAGCCGGTGGCAACTCGCGACCCCCTTTTTCTTGCTTCTCAAAGCTTCATCTTGCTTCCGATCTCGTCTGAGGTAAGCCCTGGTGTGTAGAGAATCTATCTATCTGCGGTAAAGGCATCTTTTTTTCAAACCATCTACAACTCCATCTAGGGTTCCTTTTTTGTCTTGTGATCCAGATGGCCCCAAAGAGGCGCCCCTCTCACAAGGGGGAGGAATCAAGCAGAGCTCGGGAACACAGGTCGAAGAACAACGAGCTTAGATCCATGAAAAGGGACTCACTCTACTCCTCCAGCAAGATGTTGGACAGAAAGGTTCTCCGCCCTCGGGCAGTAGATTTCCAAAAGATACACAAAAATCTCCCAGCTCTAGTGGATATTATTTGCAGTTAGCCAAATTTGGATACTTTTATTTATGCACATCGTCGTGTATTTCCCAAGCTTGTGCATCAGTTTTATAGCAATCTATCAGTTGCAGACAACAATCAGTACATTATAGTCAATGCCCAGATGATTAAGCTCACACCCGCATTTTTAGGCACAGCTCTCGGGCTGCCAAGTGAAGGCTATACCTTTGGAGACATTCCTGTGCCAAAAGATGTTGTTTACCAAATGATGACTTCAGAAGATATGGACGATAGCTCGACCGTTGGTCTTAATGCAAATCATTTTCCTCAATGCAGCGTATTTTACATCACATGATGACAACTATTTTACTACCTAGAGGAGGAGGTCATGATAAAGTTATAGAGATTCACATGTTTATGTTTTATTGTCTTTTGGGTGGTCTTCGCATTAATTTTCCATCAATTATGCTTGATCACATCTGTATGAGCATGAAGCACAAAAATAGAACTCTTCCATATGCGGCTGCTTTAACTGCAATTTTTGAGTTCATGAATTTTGATCTTTCTAAAGAACCTTATCAGACTATTCGAGAGGCTGATATCTACTCCATTCATACCATCTGCCACAATATGAATTATGTAGTTATAAATGGTGTTTTGGTTCGAACTTTGAAGAGTTCTGGAAAAGCTGCTATCTCTGAAGAAGAAGATGATATGATGAAGCTCCTATAGGCCACCAACAGCAAAATATTCATCATGAGGGGATACCTTCTGAGGTGGTTCAAATGGTCACGGACCGATTGGATTCCTTTGATGGGCGTTTAGACAAGTTTGGGGAGACTATGCATGTTCTTGCCAAAGATATTTCAGATTTGAAGCTTTCCCATGCGGATTACACTCAGAACTTTTAGAGGATAACCACTTTTCTTGAGTCAAATTTGCAAGCTTTGGACGCTCAGACCAGAATGTTTCAAGATATTATGGATTACATTAGACGTCCCCCATCTCCACCCTCTCCATATTTGTACTAGATAATTGTGCTCCAATAGCACGGCACTCTTGCTATCCCGTCTTCACCCCCTCCTTTTTAATGATGCCAAAGGGGGAGACATTTTGTAATATGATGTGTGTGCCTGACTAGATAAAATAGTATGTGTGGTGTGTGCTTGCATGCATGTTTGCTTTCATTAATCAAGTTAGTCGGTGATGTTGCATCTCATGTCATTGCATATGTTAGCATTGTAGTTTTTAATATCATGAATTCAGACTTTGTATGTCTTAAAACTATGTCGGCAAAACTACGGATGATGCTCATGACTGGTCAATCGTAAAATGTTTGAATGAAGCCTTGTGTCTTTTGATGATATGCTTCTTAATTGTTTCAGCTGGGTGCATGGAAAGAACTCTGTTTTTATAATTGTGGTTGTGGTATGAAGTTGTGTAAGTGGTTTCCTTGTTACTTGTGTGGGGCCTTGACAACGTTTATAATGTTGTGTTCATTTGGGTCGAAATGCTAGTTCAGAATTTGATGCGGGACGGACCACGGACACGACAAGCTCGCGATTGTCCCTTAACGAGGGAAGCGTCAGACGTGCGCGGTTGAGAAACCGGCAATGAGCTAGGGTGATCGGCTCTCTTTTGGGCCCGGATCGGGTCACGGGACGGTCACTCTCTCTCTCGCAATAGCGGTAATAAACATCATATGGCGAGCTAGATACCCCTACACATGCTCTCGAGCAGCGGCATAAAGATATATATACGAAAGAAAGCAAATGCCGAGAAGGGAGAGGAAACGATACCTCCACGCTACCGAGCGTGGGGAAGACGGACCTGGCCGATCTCATACTCCCGGACAAATATTACACAATAATGACAGCAATGAAATATCGCCCACTCCACGCAGGGAGGTAAAGGGCTACACAAGTGGGTCCGGAATGACCGATTTTGGGTTGACGGGCGGCTTCTCGCGTAGCTTCGGCAGCACACGTACTCGCGACCGTGGGGCCCACGTGCTGTCCGGAGGGGCCGTGTGGGACCCAATGGCTCTGCTGTAGTGGGGACGCTTGGGGAAGCGCTCCCGGGGGTGGCGGCACCCTGGTTCGTCGGCCGGGGGCCGGGCGGCTCCGATCGGCACCGGTCGGAATAACCGGCCACGAATCTGCCGGTTCTATTTTTCAGCGCGCGCTCCGGCGAGAACGGACGCTGCGATCACCCCGATGTCGGATCGACACGAAACTGGCGTCGTTGGAAAGCTAACTTGAAATCCTTCAATATAAGGCCAGAGGGATTTGTTGAATCTACTCGGATATGGACTTTACTAAATTTTGAAGTTTCTGTTGTACAGTACCTGAACTCTCAGATCAGTTGGTGAGTTGTCTGAGAACTGCCGTTGACCGCGAGGTATACGTCCTATTCAACTCCTGAGCTCTTCAGCAAAGTTGTAGGGATTTTAACAAGGAAGACGGGGATATTTTTTGTGAAAAGTTTTGTGGAGCATTGAATTTTCTAGGAATTGTATACTGGACTGTGGTCGGATCTGGAAACAGACTGACAGAACTGTAGATAGGAACTTGGACGAATTTTATAAAATATGTGGAGGGCTGAACAAAAATCAAGAAAATTTTTGGAGAAATGGAAAGGTGACAGAAGCTCCCGTAAAATTGGGGACTCCTGGGAAAATCAAAAGATGGGTCGAATATGAGAAACTCAGGCGGACTGTTACAGTGAACAGACAGCAGACAGATCTAAGGAAGATTGAAGACCGAAAATGTAAAAATATCAAAAGAAGGAATTTGGACATGAAATGTTTTTTGGAGATGGGGATACAAGATAGGAACAACCTCTGAAAATTTCAGATCAAGAGGATGTTGGATTTGAATGCAGGAATTCCCGTAGTAGACCTCTATTCTGTAAAATAGAACCTTGGCAGCAATTCAGAATCGGCGTCGCGGTGGCTCGTTGGCGGCACGAATGGCGGCGGTGGCACCGGAGATGAACTCAGAGATTGAGGGGGAAGATATAGAGATGATCCACTCTAGAATTGGGGGTTGGAGAAGGAAGAACACCAGGGGAAGGAGCTGGGGGCGCAAGAAGCTTCAAGCTTTTCCAACAATTTTCTCTTCATTAATTATAACAAATGGAAAATACAACCTTTTATATGCTATGAATCTAATCTAATCTACACCATTGGATCTAGGGATGGGGAATGGATGGCCTAGATTGGATGTGAATCTCACACAAAAAAAAAATTACAAGTGGAAGGGGGCGCCCCCTTGACCAAGGGGTAGGTTGGTGGCCAACCTTTGAAATTTTGACCCCTTTGTCTCCCATGTGGTCAATTGGCATTCAACCCTTCTAGATGGCCACCTAGGAGGGTTGACTAGCCCCACATAGGTGACATGGACTAACGGGAAAGGGCTGAGGGCCCCCTAGCTGGACCTACTACACAATTACATAAAAACCCACACAATCCAAGGGAATGACGTATTGGCTTACAAAGACGTACAATTGCGCTTATACTTTTCCATGGATATAAAAATAAACTAAAGGACACAAATGCAAAAGAAAATGTACATGCTCAGCGTCGATTCCCATCAACTCTCCCCGGGTGGGAGGAACTCGACCCCGTCGAGTAAGGGGTGCGGCTGCTCGAGTACACAGGCGGATCCGTCACCATGCCAAGTAGCGCGGGTATGCTCCACTCCAAGTGATCATCACCTGCTCATTCCATATATACTCGATATGCACGAACTGCTATGGGCGAAAGGTGGACACTCCGAGTGGGGCACTCTCACAAGGGGAGGTGGCGGCTCGAAGACTCACTAGGAATCACCGCTGGGTCTCTGTAGGTGACTGATCCGGGTATAGATGTAGAACCGTTCCCAAACTCCTCGAGTGAGTCTACTCGCTTTCACACTCATAAGGGACTGACATCGACGAGCTTGCACACGACACATGTAGACTCACCATGCACTAACACACATATGCAAACCACACAAATAAGAAACTGACTCATGACTCGAGACAAATCTATGGTTAGTCTGACCCGTACATGGATGACGGCGGACCAGGACACCCGAACGTATGCCATGCATGCATCTGACGTAACCGGTGGTTGACATCATGCGGAAATCCTAGACCTCCTAAGGTGGGCCATGCATGCATATGGGATGTAGATGTGGGAGGACCAAGAGTATTTTCCTTAGATGATGGTGTATCTTGTAGGTGTACGGGCTTGGTGGGCGTAGATGACCCGGCCCGTGGGGTAGGAGTGTGATAGTGGACTCCCTCTAAGAAGTGAAGTATATATGGAGGGTCTAAGGATCTACTAGGGAATGGGTCAAAGGGATCAAAGAAGGTATGATCCCTTGTGGTGGGTTCCCACAAGTCACGGTCCCACGTGTAGAAGTTTTGAAGGTGTGGATAGTCACCTTCTTGAATTGTGACGGGTGGGACGTGGATCGTAGGCAAGAAGTATGATTCCTCCCTCGGACAAAAGGGTATGAATTCGGGCTCGTCCGGTAGCGGGAGAAGTAGAAGAACCTCCGTGGTGACACAACCCACGGTGCACTCGGAGGTAATGGACCCGAAGGCCGGATGGGTGAAGCGAAGACTAGCGGGTTGGTCAAAGCCTCGCGCCAAAAGATGCGTCAACTTCCATTGTGAATCTAATCCCATGACAAGATCGTCCAATGTGTCAACATGGTGACTAGATCGAAATGTGGTATGGAATGAGTTGACCGGCACTATAGGTAGGATGGGGTCCATGGATGGAAAGGGAGGTGGGACCAAGCCATCCTTGAGCCAACTAAAAAGTGGCTCGGCGATGTATAGTGTACCCGTTAGAAATACGGGTGGCTTGGGCCTTGGTGGCTCCAAATGAGATGGTTCCAAATCACGTTCGGACATAGAGGGTGGTGATGGAGCACTCGCGGGTGGTAAAGGCAATGGGGTAGGTAGTCTGATCGGCTCGGGACTTGGTTGGGCGGTAGATGTTTGTCGAAGGGCAGCCAGGGCAGCATCGGCTCGCTGTAGGTCGTCATTAAATTGAGACTCAAATGGCTCGACCTCTAGAGCGACCTTATAGGACTGTACCAGAGAGAATGCATCGTGACCAAGACATTGGATTCGAAAGTAAAGCCGCAAACCTCTCCGAAACTGAAAGGCAGTCGTGGTGCTCTCTTCTCTCAAGCCATATTCCAACCAATACTTATGATAGTCCCGAATGTACTCGGACACGGACCTATCGCCTTGGACGGGTCGGCATGGGTTGGCCATATTTGCCAAAATGTGGGAATGGATCCCTAGAAATGGATAGGCAAGGCCATTTGGACATGACACTAGACCGACTATGCAAGGTTGGGATGCATGCACACTAAGGACAAGACACTAAGACTCGGTACGGGGCGGAGTTAATCGATCCGAAGATCACTCGCGCAAGTGTGCGACCTTCCCGATAGGCGTAGCATAACGTTCGGACAACACCTTTTTATATACTGACTAATGGTATGCAAATGCGACCCAAAAGATACTTTTTTGTTTTAAAACAATGATGACCCTAAACACGACTTAGACAATGACTAAAGACTAGACGTAAATGACACTTTTTTTTTGACACCCTAGACTCAAACTCGCTCTGATACCAAATTGATGCGAGACGGACCACGGACACGACAAGCTCGTGATTGTCCCTTAACGAGGGAAGCGTCAGACGTGCGCGGTTGAGAAACCGGCAATGAGCTAGGGTGATCGGCTCTCTTTTGTGCCCGGATCGGGTCACGGGATGGTCACTCTCTCTCTCGCAGCAGCGGTAATAAACATCATATGACGAGCTAGATACCCCTACACATGCTCTCTAGCAGCGGCATAAAGATATATATACGAAAGAAAGCAAATGCCGAGAAGGGAGCGGAAACGATACCTCCACGCTACCGGGCGTGGGGAAGACGGACCCGGCCGATCTCGTACTCCCAGACAAATATTACACAATAATGACAGCAATGAAATATCACCCAATCCACGTAGGGAGGTAAAGAGCTACACAAGTGGGTCCGGGAGGACCGATTTCGGGTTGACGGGCGGCTTCTCGCGTAACTTCGGCAGCACACGTACTCGCGATCGTGGGGCCCACGTGCTGTCCGGAGGGGCCGTGTGGGACCTAGTGGCACCGCTGTAGTGAGGACGCTTGGGGAAGCGCTTTCGGGGGTGGTGGCACGCTGGTTCGCCGGCCGGGGGCCGGGCGGCTCCGATCGGCACCGGTCGGAATAACCGGCCACGGATCTGCCGGTTCTATTTTTCAGCGCGCGTTCCGGCGAGAACGGACGCTGCGATCAGCCCCGATGTCGGATCGACACGAAACTAGCACCGTTGGAAAGATAACTCCAAATCCTTAAATCTAGGGCCAGAGGGATCTACTGAATCTGCTAGGATATGGACTTTACTGAATTTTGAAGTTTCTATTGTACAGTACCTGAACTCTCAGATCAGTTGGTGAGTTGTCTGAGAACTGCCATTGACCGTGAGGTATACGTCCGATTCAACTCCTGAGCTCTTCACCAACGTTGTAGGGATTTTAACAAGGACGACGGGGATATTTTTTGTGAAAAGTTTTGTGGAGCATTGAATTTTCTAGGAATTGTATACTGGACTGTGGTCGGATCTGGAAATAGACTGGCAGAACTGTAGATAGGAACTTGGACGAATTTTATAAAATATGTGGAGGGCTGAACAAAAATCAAGAAATTTTTTGGAGAAAGGTAAAGGTGGATAGAATCTCCCGTAAAATTGGGGACTCCTGGAAAAATCAAAAGATGGGTCGAATATGAGAAACTCAGGCGGACTGTTACAGTGAACAGACAGCAGACATATCTAAGGAAGATTGAAGACCGAAAATGTAAAAATATCAAAAGAAGGAATTTGGACGTGAAATGTTTTTTGGAGATGGGGATACAAAATAGGAACAACCTCTGAAAATTTCAGATCAAGAGGATGTCGGAGTTGAATATAGGAATTCCCGTAGTAGACCTCTTTTCTGTAAAACAGAACCTTGGCAGTAATTCAGAATCGGCGTCGCGGTGGCTCGTTGGCAGCACGAATGGCGGCGGCGGCACCGGAGATGAACTCAGAGATTGAGGGGGAGGAGATAGAGATGATCCACTCTAGAATTGGGGGTTGGAGAAGGAAGAACACCAGGGGAAGAAGCTGGGGGCGCAAGAAGCTTCAAGCTTTTCCAACAATTTTCTCTTCATTAATTGTAACAAATGGAAAATACAACCTTTTATATGCTATGAATCTAATCTAATCTACACCCTTGGATCTAGGGATGGGGAATGGATGGCCTAGATTGGATGTGAATCTCACAAAAAAAAAATATTACAAGTGGAAGGGGGCGCCCCCTTGACCAAGGAGTAGGTTGGTGGCCAACCTTTGAAATTTTGACCCCTTTGTCTCCCATGTGGTCAATTGGCATTCAACCCTTCTAGATGGCCACCTAGGAGGGTTGACCAGCCCCACATAGGTGACATGGACCAATGGGAAAGGGCTGAGGGCCCCCTAGCTGGACCTACTACACAATTACATAAAAACCCACACAATCCAAGGGAATGACGCATTGGCTTACAAAGCCATACAATTACGCTTATACTTTCCCATGGATATAAAAATAAACTAAAGGACACAAATGTAAAAGAAAATGTACATGCTCGGCGTCGATTCCCATCAGAATTTCTGTCAATAGGAGTTTTCTTGTTAATCCTAAAATCTAGCATATAGTATTTTGTCATCATCAAAAAGGGAGAGACTGTTGAACCCCCTTGTGTAAAAGTTCTTACTTGATAGATTTTGATGATGACCAAACACTATATGAGTCTAGAATGAATGTTTGCTGAATAAATTTGAATAAACCTATTTTGGACTGCTCTAGTATAAAGCACTTGCATTTGATCACTGTTTCTCCTTAGATCATGTTCCTCTAGTGCAGTCAAATGATGATATTCACAGGATCAAGTAAATCCCCATTGAGTAAGTGTTTTGAGTTAACATCGTCAAAGATTTAATCTAACTCTAATTTTGTGTTTCTACAGAACTCAGGAATGAGGCTCACTTCCAAAGATATTCGAGGACAATTGGTGAGATCTGATCAAACCTCATCTCCCTTGTTGAGTTGAGTTTCCTTGATATATATCTTTGTGTCGATCCCAAGGGGTAACTTGATATGATTTTGATCTTAGTATTTACACTTTCATGTCTTAGAAATAATTCCTATGAATGGGCTGACCCCAAGGGTCAACCCCTTGTTTGTTCATAGCACTTAGGAGACTTTTGTTGAGTCCATGTTCAAGGGTCGACCTAATGGGTCGACCCCTTGGTCCTTATTTTCTCATGGGGTTCGGTTTTTCATAACCAATCGCGAGGGTCGACCCCTGAGTCCTTTTATTTTCGGACCCTACGGTTTTTGCTCGGATGGCCGCGAGGGTCGACCCCTTCAAGCCCTTGCTACCCAGAGTGCTTGGGCATTCATTTCAAGCCCTCGAGGGTCGACCCCATGGGTCGACCCTTTCCGTTAGCCGCCGCCGAACCCTTTTCGAATCCGTATCGGGGTTACTTATTCTCTCATCTTTTGCCCTAAAAGTGTTGGATCTGAGGATCCCATTACCATTCACGTGTCCCCTAGCCTTGGGGGTATAAAACCCATGATTGGGGCGACCCAAAAAGGTAGAGGATAAGGGAATATTTCTCACTCTTTTCAGCTTTGTATGCTTGTAGGAGAAGAAACACGAGAGAGGGGTTTTGAGCGCGATCCCTGCTGAGTTCCTTGCTGATCTGATGTAGCTCGAGCAAGATTCAAAGGTCTTCCTCCTTATATGAAGCTGAGCAAAGAGAACCTCGAGCTAAGCATCATCCTCTGGGCCTCCTTTTGAAGGATCTGTCTACATCCTGCAACTTCATCCAAAGAATGAAGAACCGTCGTTTGCTCATCGTCCAAAGGGGGATCTCTAGCATCCTTACTATCGATATTGTGTATATCTTGTTCCTACTCTTCCAGTTCTAAGGGCTTATTGTATATCTGAACTTCTTCTTAGACATATACAGTGCGTGTGTGTGCGTCTGCAGGTCGCAGGGCACATGTGTGTGTGGCAGTGTGCTCCACAGTGTGTGTGTGGGGGTTTTCACTTCATAGTGGAAGCAATCCTCACTCTGTGAGGGGTGGACGTAGGGGGCACTATTGTGAACCTGAACCACCTAAAATCTCTGTGTTCCTTGTGGTTTTCTTCTATGCTTTTACTCGTGTGGGCTTCTTGTCGAGAGAAGAGATTTGCATTTATTACCATTGGCTTCAGGCCACTTCGATATTTTCGTTGTTCGTGTGAATATATCATCGGGTGAGAAGAGCTGTGGTTTGGTTTTCTCTTTCTTTCTTATTCTTGCATAATCTCGTGAATCATTAAAATTTTTATTGCCAATCAATTCACCCCTCCCCTCTTGATTGCCATCTACCGGGGACAACAACCCGACTTGTCCCAGGCGGGCGGCGAGACGCATGGGCTGGGGGTCGTGGCCGGGGCGCACTGGACCGCAAGGTGCTGTGCGTCCCGCCACGTACCAGACCGGTCCGCTGCGGGCCCAGCCTAGTACATGCGTGTCGGCCCGCTCGTGTCGGTTCACCCGTTTAACGGGCCGGGCGAGGGCATAGTGGAGGCATCGGAGGAGGGTGTTGCAACGGTGGAGGGCGGCGATGGACGACGCTCAGCAGTGGTGGATGGTGGCTCTGGGCTGCGGGGACCGGCCATCGGAGGTAAGTGAAAAGGTTTCTATTTTTTTTTTAAATGGGGAGGGTGGCCGGTGGGGGGCCATGGGACGGCGGTGGAGGGCCGAGGAGGTGGGAGGCCGGTGGGGGAGGTAGGGTCATGGGAAAGAGGGAGGAGGGGGACGGGGAGGGGGCGGTGGGCTTGGGTGGGGGACGGATCCCGCCGGTGGGGGAGGTGGGGGTGGGGCAGGGGGCGGTGGGAGCCGATGGGGGACGGATCCCGCCGATGGGGGAGGTGGGGGTGGGGCAGGGGGAGGTGGGGGACGGTTTGGCGCCGATTGGGGATGGTGGGCGCTGGTGGGGGAGGTTGGGGTGGGGCAGGGCCGCAGGGGGCGGTGGGCACCGGTGGGGGACGGGGAGGGGGTGGGGGAGGTGGGGGTGGGGCAGGGGGGTAGCCACCGACGCCCACTGGCCCCTCCGGCCTCCCACGGGCCAGATCTGGCCGGTGGGAGGCCGGAGGGGGCGTCGGTGGCCGGTGGGGGGGTGCGAGTGAGGTAGGGGTGAGAGAGAGGTGGGGTTAAAAAAATTTAAATTTTTTATAATATGTGAATTATAAATTAAATTAAATTTAATTTTGTAGTGATAAATATTTTATAATTAATTTTAATGTTTTAGATAAATTTACAGATTGTAAATTTTATTCGATGGTTCTATATAAATTTTAATTTGTAACAAAAATTGTTGATTTAATTTAGATGTATTAAATAATATATTTAATTTTACATGTTGTAGAAATAAATTTGTTGTTTTCATTAAAATTTTATTTGTAACAAAAATTATAGATTTAATTTAGATGTATTAATTAATTTTTTTAGTTGTAGATGTAGAACAATGAAATTTCATATTTTAGATAAAATTCACATATGGTAAATTTGATTCGAAGGTTCTAAGTAAAATTTAATTTAGATGTATTATTTACTTTTTTTTAGTTGTAGATATTCTAATTTTAAATTTAATGTTTTGGATAATTTTTTCATTTGTAAATTATATTCGATGGTTCTATGTAAAAGTTAATTTGTAACAAAAAATTATAAAATATTTATAATTTATATCACTTCATTATCATATTTTGTGATATTTATAATTTGTATTTCTTAAATTTAGGAGATACATTTAAGCACTCTATGACTCCTAAGGAACGTCCAAATGACATTGGATGGTCACAGAGAGTTATGTTGGATGGCAACCGTAGGTGTTGGCGTTGCAACTACTGCAAAACGGAACACCGGGGAGGAGATGTGTCTCGGTTGAAGAGGCACTTGGCAGGAGGAGCCGGTGCAGAAAACTTTGAGGTTGCTGGGTGTACCCATGTGCATAGAGATGTGAAACTTGCAATGGCCAGGCACCTGCGGGAGAAGACAGTTGAGATGCAAGAAAAGGTAAAAAAGAAGAAAAGAGATGAAGCGGCAGTTAGCGGAAGAGCAAGCGGCAGCTACGAGGATGAATGCGCATGGATACCTAATGACGAAGACCAACAAGCGCGTACTGACCAGCCGAATGTGTATGTCATGATGAATGATCCATATGAAGCGTAGTTTCGTGAGACAGTACGTCAGAGTAGAGATGAGACAAGACATCTCGAGGAGACGAGAGTGCGAAGCCGCGAGACAGCAAGGACCGGAGCATCAGGCAGTGGTGGTTCATCTACGACTCGATAGCCATGGGGCATGAGGAGTTTTGCCTCATCTGACTCGGGTTCACAAAGAAAAAGGACACAATCGATCAACATTGAAGATGTGGAGCCCGGTGCACTATCCCGAGAGCATGGCAAGCAAACGAGGATGGATGATGCATATGGCCAGAAGGGGCCTAAATGGAAACTTGGACAGGCCGTTACAAAATGGTGGCACCATGCGGGTCTGCCTTTCAATGCGGCCAACAGCCCTTACTACAAGCCAATGTTTCAGGAAGCACAAGTTATTGGGTTACACGTGCAACCTCCTACATCGAGAGAGTTGGCCGACATATATCTTGATGAACAAGTTGTTGAGATCAAGAGTGATGTTGACTCATTCAAATAGAAATGGTCAAAGTACGGAGTCACACTAATGTGTGATGGATGGTTAGGTACCACTAAAAGTAGCCCGATCAACTTCCTTATTTTTTATGACAGACAAGTTTTATGTCACAGATCAGTGGATGCGTCAGGCCAAGTTCATAGTTATCAATATATTTTGTCATTGATGGAACAAGTGGTGACCAAGATCGGGGAGGAGTACATTGTTCAAGTGGTGACAGACAATAGCTCGAACTATAAGAAGACTAGGGAGGAGCTGATGAGGACCAGACGTCACATTTTCTAGACCCCCTGTGCAGCACACTGTGTAGATCTGATGCTTAAAGAGATTGGTCAGCTTCGTGTAGTCAAATCTGTGGTTGAGGTGGCAGAAAAGGTCACAAAATATATGTACAACCACACACTTGTACTGGCATGGATGAGAGAGCATTGTGGCGGTGAACTGTTGAGGCATGGTATCACACGATTTGCCACCAACTACATCGCATTGCAGAGCCTTCTGAAGCACAAGGATGGGTTGAAGCAAATGTTTAGGGGTGAGACTTGGCTGAGTTCCTCTTTTGCCGCTTCACGTGAAGGAGGGGAGGTCGAAGAGATTGTCAACACCGGTAACTTTTGGGATAGATTCAAGATATTAGTTTCATGATAGAGCCACTCTATGAGGTACTGAGATGTGTGGATGGGGAAGAGTGCCAACCATGGGGTTGGTGTACAGCAAAATTGAAGCTGTAAAGTGGAAGATTCTTGCAACGTCTAAGAAATATGGACCCACAATCTTAGAGGTTCTTAGTTTCATTGAGATCACGGCTTATTTGCCTGTCCCACCATCTATTCCATCACCCACATTCTCTCTTTCTCCTTCTCTAGTGCCCTCTCCTAATATTCACTCTTCTCCTCCTGCTATGGCACATGTCTCACCTTCTTCTTCATCCCCACCACTTCCTGCTCCTTTGCCCTGTACCACTATAGTCCTATATACCGCTCATGTTCATTCTGTTCCTGTAATAGGATCCTCTCCTCCTACAATGTATCGAGGAAGCGTAGAGTCTCTTCTATCTACAAAAAAACTAGATCGTCAGAAGGATCCTCTTCTACACCTCCACCTCAGGAACCTCCTCCCATGTCACACTTCACAACCAAAATCCCAGAAGTCATGGAAGAACAGGAAGACATTCACCCATTAGTGGTCAAGGATTTATAGGATTATCTTGTAGAAAAGTATGCCGTTGAGCACTCTAAACGAAAAGCCAAGGCCAAAATTGCCCGGTCATCTAAGACTATTACCCTTCATCCTTGGCATTCAACCTCCATTTTTCCTAAAATTGATCCTCAGCCTCGACTGTAATTTGTTCCACCTCTTCTCAAAGAAGAATAAAAGTACCCTCTATTTTAGACCAATTTTATCAAGAACAAAGAATACATAGGCCTATTTGTCCACACGATACGATTAAACATGTCTCTCAAACTTCAAAGTCAATGCACATTGGGAATCAATGCACTGCTTAACATATTTTTTAAGCAAGGACGTATCACTTCACATGCCATTACAAAAGTTAAGAGAGAATCCTTCAAGTATCCCCTTTATCAATAGGTGAACATCACCAATCAAGTACGGATGTATCGAGAAGAACTAGAGAAAAAGCTAGCTCATGAATAAGAAATACCTTTCCTGAATGGTCTCTCCAATATGCCCATAAACCATTTGAGGATACTACTGCTAAAGTGCCCATATTCTATGAAGTTTATCTTCAAGTGTGCCAAGAAAGAAGAAAACTTGGGCTAGATCCTATCACATTTGAAATCTTCTTGGATCAAGAAGTAGTTTATGAAGCTGAGCTCGCTCTAGCAGGTGCTTATCCTCCACCAGCACCAACAAATCTTGCTGATATCTCCTCTTCTTCGCGACCATATACACACAGAAGAAATCTTTAATACTTTAATTCTGTGTATCTCTTCTGAAACCTTTTTTTGATCAACATGTATATCCCTTTTGCTCTCTAAATGTTTAACTTTTATCTTTTTGCTGATTGACAAAAAGGGGGAGAACTATGTAAGGGGGGAGAAATATGAAAGTAAGACAATAATAATCTTACGATCAGATCAGAATTCCTTGTCATCACCTACAGGAATTTTGTCATCACCAAAAAAAGAGAGATTATTGAGTATATTTGGGATAGATCTAAATATTATCTCTATTAGTTTTGGTGATAGCAAAATTGCTATAAAACTAAACTCTATTTGGTTTTTAATAAATAAGTTCTACTCTTTAGTGATAAACAAAACTATAACAAGAAGAAGCGTTAGTATAAATATTCTATCAAAATCTGTCTAAGTATAATATAGGAGCTGTATGAAGAGTTAAAAGAACATAGGCACTGTGAAAATTGAACTAAGTTCACTTAGGCGTTGTAGGAAGAGTTAAAATTACATAGGCGGAACTCAAGGTCTCATAGGCGCCCTCTTAGGTGAAATCCCTATCGCCTATCTCATTCACATAGGCATTGAAAAATAACTTAGGCACACTAAAAGCTCACATAGGCGCACAACTCACATAGGCGTAGGAATTGACATAGGCGCACTTAAAATTTACTTAGGCGTTGAAGCACTTCGCCTATCATAACCACTCTGCCTATCCCATTCACATAGGCACTCCTATTCACATAGGTGCTGCTACCATCACCTATCTTCTTAAGTCTCTAACTTAGGCGCTAGCCTAATGCATAGCAAACTTCGCCTATCTCATCCACTTAAAAGAACATAAGTGCTGTAACACATTCACCTATATCAATTAAACAAACAAAGTCACATACGCATACTAACATTTCACCTATCTTATATCGCCTATCTTATTGAATGAACTTCTCCTATCCTATAAAGACAAACTTCTTAGGCGATCAAGGCTTCACCTGTCCATTTTAAAGTGCCTATCTAAACTAAGCTGCATTGTTCTTTCAACTATCTGTACATTAATTCTTTACTTTCTCAGATAGCTGATTTAATGGACTTAATTGATAAAATTCTTCTTAAAGCGTATTGTTTATTCACCTATCCTACTGTATGCATTTCTCTCATTACTTTTGATACATGCTAAATGAATCATTTAAGGAATTCAGAGCTATAAGACAAATATAAGAAGAATAATTTTTCTTATATTTGTCTTATAGCTCTGAATTCCTTAGATAGCTATTTTCTCATCTTAGTCATGTGATTAAAAGGACTATACTTCTCAGACTAAGATTAAAGCATTTATCTCTAAAATCAATCAATCTATCTTATTCTTTTATTTTTAGGAAAGCTACATTTTTTAGCCACTCTATGCTTATCATATATCTATTATCTGTCTCACATTGCTCTATATTTTCTTAGATAGCTACAGTTTAAACTTTGAGAAAAATAATTCAGTCAAAGCGTTAAACATAAATTTTTATACTAAAGAAATGTTGATCAACCATCCTCATGAAATTCAAATTCAAGCTTATCTGCTCAGCAGAACATTTAAAATACTTTACTCTGCTTGTTTGATATCCATTTAACTAATATCCTGGAAAGGCCAAAGTTATGTATTGTGTTTCAGGCTAAGTGGCATATGAAAAATGCTCATGGACACGTTTCAATCTCTTCAAAATAGAAGGGAGTATTCTAATCAAGCTTTACTTGACTTTAGCATTTTATAAAATACACAAGTATCCTTATGCTATCTGACAGTCCTAGAATAAAATGGAGAACCTACGAAAAAGACGTTGCTACTGAGGATTCGCTGAAAAGGAAGATCTTCTCTCAGAAAAATATTTGAAATCAAATAGAGAGATCGTATGTCTATCCCATCGCTTAGAAAGTATGTATATCTCTACAATACAGCTGCACAAGGCTCTATAATGGCTACAAGCTCTAGAAAGAAAATGAAGCCATTGTGTCTAACGTTAACCTAGGTGTGTCTAAACGAGCTTCAGATTAACACCAGGTTCTGTCTAACGTTTACCAAGCCGTGTGCAATAGACCATCATTCAGAAGAGCTATAAAAGGAGCAAGCCAAGCACCCAAGTATGTGTGGCACTGACAAGAAGATACGCACGTATCCATTCAGCGAAGCAGTAGAGCAAGTCCGAGCAAGTGCTTCTACGATCACATCTTTTCCAGCAAGCTCACATTGTGTGCGTTGAGAGAAGCTGAAAGCCAACTCAAGTCTCAACCACTGGCCGGTGCTGTTTTGTGCTCGATGTGAAGAAGAAGCTGAATAGGATATTCACTCCAACCTTTCCGTTCAAGACCATTGTATCTTACTCTGATTTCAGCATCTTGAACATTCTGTGCTTATTGTACATATGTTCCCTTTTGTAGAGGCATTATCTGTGTAACCTCATTTAAAGAGGTGTTCTTCTCCTTGCGGGGAGAAGGTCCTTGCTTGTAGGTAAGAGTACTTGCAGGAGGTCGATATCTCATAGGTCTAGCTGAATTTGAAAGTCAGCTGGGATTCTTGTGAGAGAGTGCCCATGGTGTGACCAAACACCTGATAAAAAATGGCTGGGTCTGGCTAACCTATAATTCAGTTGGGGTCCTGGTGAAAGGATGCCCGTGGGGAGTTGAACACCTTACCAAAAATAGTATGTACTATTCCTAGTTGGGGGAGATAGTGGCAACAATGTAGAACTTTTGGATGTCAAGTAAATTTTGATTTCTAGAGAGAACCATGAGAGTATAGACTTATAAATAGGTCAAAACACATCAAAACAGCCAATCTCGGGCTTGTAGAACTCGGTAAAATGTGGTTAATCGCACAGACCCATTTCATGAAACCCAGGGTTAAACTCAATTGGAGTCAAGGGCGCGTTCAGAACTAAACGTAGTCTGCTATAGGGTAGGGATAAAATCATGTCCATGCAGAGAGTCACAATTTACAAATTGGCGTCCAGTCAGATGGATGTGAATTTTAACAGTCAAACAGGGTTTCCGAAACGCGATCGATCGAGCCACCGCCTTCAGGGGAGATTGCTTGAATGCGGTCTTTGGGTACGCTGCGTTCAAAATCGACCAAACAGAACCAAACAGAACTCGTTTCGTGGTTCCAAAGGTCGGTCGAATCACATTTTAAGCCAATAAGATGAGATTCTGAGGGGTTTCCATGATTTTTAGGGTACAACTAGCGCGGTGTCCATGTGGGAATCCATAGCTCATGAAGATTTATGGAGGCCTTAGTATAGAAATCTCAGTCCGACGGAATGAATATCTAGCGGAGGGTTCTAACTTCACCAAGAAAAGGTGATATGCGAGAACAGAAACCAAGTAAACGGTAGATAAACACCACTGGAGTGACATGGTCTTCAATATAAAATAATAGTTAAGCCCTAATATTTAGATAAAAAAGATTAAAACAGGGTCTAGCATGGAATAATTAGTAATGAACCAGTTAATATCTCATAGTGTTCTTTTTGACATGCAGAATTAAATTTCCAAAAGGGCAATAACTTGAGGGTAAGACAAGATTATGAGATATTTCATAAGATCAAAGGGAGAGAAAAATCGAGACAAGAATTTGGGTGAAGTCCATAACAATATAGATATAATTCTTAATAAATTTAATGATATTTCTAGAGTTAATTTACTGTTTAAAAGAATTAATTTCAAATTTAAGTGAAATTTGCATCTTTATATGGGGGGGGGTTATTTTACAAACATGGCTATCCTAACCGACATGTTCCCAAAGAACGCCGTGTGCTCAGATACCGTGATCTTAGATCAAAATTTATTTAACTGAAATCGTGTCAGCCGTTAAGACGTCAATTTAAAATGGTGTCCATAGCAATAGACGTGATATTGAAAATAGTGTCCTCTTACTCAGACGTAATATAACATAAAAATCAAAATTTAAAATTTAAAATTTAATGGATGATCGTGATTAATCATGTGGACGTGTTAAGAATACGGTTCCTATGAACACCGCGATCTCAAATAGAAAACCACTACGACGGAAAAACATGCAAATGGCGACGCCTCGTCCAGGGAACTCAAAAATACATGCATATTGAGCCATAAAAATTGGAGAAACATACATAGAATCAACTGGACATGCAAGTAAACCTATTTGCTTAATCAATTAGAGTTTAACCTGAGAGAACACCTACCTTAGAATCGGATTAGGGAAGAAGAGGGAAGAAGAACACGAAACACCCAATCCTCGATCTTCCTCCTCGATCCACGCCCTAGCACGCCCTAGCACGATATCAAGCCTCTGTCACGAACTATTAGGATTGGCTAGAATGATCTAGGGTTCTATTTATAGAGTATAGAAGTCCAAAGAGTCTTAATTCAATATATTATTCTAGAGATAATTCCTAATCCAAAAATTTTGAGTTCTATCTATATTTAGGGCCACCTAGCACGAGATTTACCCTAATTAAGCTAGGGTTTCACTAGAGAACGACTTAATCTAAGTGGATTAGGGTTTAGTTTCAATTTTAGGCCCATTAGCTTGAGTTTTAGCCCATTTTACCCAATTACAAGTAGGGATTTTGGGGCATTACGAATTTAGGGATTTATTTCATTTTTAATCTCAATAAACTTTTAAATATTAGCCCAATTTATAATTATAATTATTTTAAATTTTATTAAGCTCATTGTAATTATATTGAAATAATTCTTATTTCATTCAAGAGATTATATTTATTTATTTCTTTTAATCCTGGTTGTTTCACTCTCCCCCACTTAAAAGGAATTTGATCCTCCAAATTCACATGAGATTCTCTTCCAAAACTAAAGTGGGGTACGCAACCCAATTCCCAAATAGCTTCTTTAAAATTACATCATAACCTCCACGACCAAGAACACTAATTACTAAATGATTACACGCTAAAAAGATAGCAACAAAATCTAAGATCTATAGGAATAGAATAGAACTATCTTAGGGTTAAGGACTAGGGGTACCTCCTACATCTCCTTCATTAGCAAGTTCAGGCTCCTTAAAAACTTGAAGCCTTCCCTAATACCTTGATCCATTATTAACTTGTGGGGGATTGATCCTTTGGAAGAGGGCAACTTGCTACCTTATGGTCCTTGCTCCCGTAATGAAAACATACACTTAGCTTTTACTAATAATACCCTAATCGATGGTTATCTTTATCACAATACCTACACTTCCCTTGTGATGAACCAACCGGAACGATCTGCTTATCCCCTTCCTTAATTAAACTTCTTGCCATTCGAGGTTCCATTACCTTCATTAGGTCCTTTCTTAGCATTCACCGCTTCCATCTTCTCCATCCGAGCTTTACCTTTCTCGGTCATCTCTATAGCATCTTCTAATAATTGGGCTCGTCTAACCATCTCGGCATATCTTTGAATATCCATCAGCGCTAATTGGGGTATATGCTGAAGCCTTAGTCTATTCATGAATCTTTTAGCCTTCATATTCTCGGTCATAACCAAATGGGGCGCATAACGAGCCAACCTTGAAAATTGGGCCTCATATTCAACTACCGACACACTCCTTTGCTTCAATGAGGCAAATTCCTTAGCCTTCATTTCTTGAATCCTCTCCAAAAAATACTTATCATTAAAATGCTCTATGAATTCCACCCATGTTACTTGATTACCAAGAAAAATTACTTCTATCAACTCCCACCATGCCCTAGCATCTCTTTCTAATTGAAATGTTGCAAAAAGAACTTTATCTTGATCTGAACATTGCATTACCTGTAATATTCTCTCAATCTCCTTTATCCATTCTTTCGGGATCAGTAGATCCATTAAATCTTCGGGGATTTAATCCTCAAAAATTTCTATGCAGATCTCCAACACCATGATTTGCTCCACCTTGAGCCACTCATTGTAATGCTTGAGTTAATCCTTGGACCATCCTTTTCATCTCCCGCCATTGAGCACGCTTGGCCGCCATCTTACTAGCAATCTAATTCCTACAAAATAATTTTCAAGAGTTAATTTTTTATTTTTATTTATAATTTCATGTATTTTACTACTTAGCCTAAGGCTCTACCTAATCTCACCGGGTAACAATAGAGAGAGACAGGTTATAAGACCTAATATTCATGGCAACCTTATACCCATGACTAAAAACCTAGAGCTTTAACAAAACCTAAGCTCTGATACCACTTCTGTCACATCCCGAACCAACAACGGAAGCTAGTCGGAATGTGGCATCAAATAATCCTGTCAATCAGAGCACCAAGAGACAACAAACACAAGAAACAAGACTAGATTTGGACACAATTTTTTTTAATAACAAAATTCACTATTACAATTCTTGACTCAAAAGAAAAGATACACATTATGACATTATCTTTACTTCTAATCTAGACTCAAAGAAAAATAGAAAAGACTCAGGTCTTCTAATATTCCAGGAGCACTCGATCACTCTTGCCCGTCCCCAACAGAGTGAATTTCTTCTTCAATGTTACTTGAAAAATATTAAAATGCAACTGGGTGAGCGATATGCTCAGTAGGAATTACATCTCTTTGATCAAGCATAATATAAGTAATTAATATTTTTAAACATTTGTAGACATACTATATGAAATAGTGCAAACCCATAACCAATCCAAGAGACAATAATCAAGATCAGGAGATATAATCAATAAATATAGGATGACCGTGGGTTTCAATTTCAAAGGAAAGGCATGAAGATCCAAATGAAGAGAGTAAATTCCAAATAATGAGGCGATAACAAGATAACAACATATATCAGATGGATAAATTATGCAAGTGAACATAACCATAGGATTAGGCCAATTAATATCAAAATTTCATTAATATATATACCCCTTCCAGGCCAAGTATATCAGAATCAGATTTATCAGAACATAGGTGGAATGTGTATCTAAATCTTGATAATCAGAATTTGATGCAATGTCATACCCATAATTTTCCCATGGGTCAGAATTGTTGTACTCCCTGTGATTTTGATGATGCCAAACACTATGACTCATCTAATGTGCATGATGTCATATGTGTTTATAATGTTGATGCTTGATTTTGATGATGATAATTTAAATGACTCATTTTAGATATAATTTTAATGCATTCATGAGGTTTTGATGATTGTTTTGATATGCATAAACGCAAGTCAATGCAAGAAAGTCAACGTAGGATAGTCAACGTAGGCCATGAGGTCAACGCTATTGTTCATGAGGTGTCAAAAGGTCAACTGATCAAATTGTTGAATCAGCAACTGCATTATACGGTCGGTGCATGTTTTCCGCCCTCACACAAAGTCTGTGCACATGAGTCTCCAGGGTCGGTGCACATTTGCCCCATGCATGTTATAAGGTCTGTGCATGTTTGTCTTCAATGTATATGAAGTCTGTGCACACAGTATAGCAGGTCGGTGCACATCTTGCATATAGCCATATAACGTCTGTCCACGTTTTGCATTATGCTGATTAAGGTCTATGCACATATGGTTTCAAGCGTCGATGCTAGTTATGGCTTGCATCAACTAAGGTCGATGCTAGTTTTGGCTTGCATCAACTAAGGTCGATGCCAGCTCGATGTGGTCGATGCTAGTTCATGCATAGGGTCGATGCTAGTTGAAATAAGGTCGATTCTAGTATAGCATGTTTTGCATATAAGGTCTGTGCTAGTTGAAATAAGGTCGGTGCTAGTTGCATTCATGCATTATACGGTCGGTGCATGTTTTCCTCAAATAAGGTCGGTGCTAGTTGCATTCATGCATAATCATGCATCGACGCTAGCACAACATGTCTTGCATAACAAGTCGGTGCTAGTTGAGTTGCATGCACATCTGGTCTGTGTTAGTCTGCATAATCTATTGCATTTAAGGTCTGTACACATCACTTTTCAAGGTCGATGCATGTTTTAACCTAATGCATAGTTAAGGTCGATGCCACTTGTGTAAACTAAGGTCGGTGCACCTTTTGGCCCTCAAACAAAAAGGTCGATGCTAGTTATGCCCTCAAGCTTTCAAGGTCGATGCTACTTTCCAAAGTCAATGCACGTTGACTAGGAACAGTATTGAAGGTCGACGCACATTTTGATTTGTGCATGTATAAGGTCGGTGCACCTAAGGCCTTAAGTAAATCAAAGGTGTTTGATGAAATGCCTAACAGAACAGTTGGCAGCATCGGGACTTAAGTGAAGCAGTGAACTTTACGGAGGCACGCGACTGGGCATAAGAAGTCAAGTGAGACCAATCATTGGTACAACAGTGATGGGCACATGATCCAAGGCTAAGAGGGAAGAACATTCTCATCCCTGCCACGTGGACCAATGGGGCTTTACTAGGACTTTTCTATCTCATCCATACGGAGGCTCTGCTATATATAAAGACCACCTCGTCCTTCGATGAGCATATCATCAAGAAAGAAAGGTAGAAGGCTGCAGAAAGTTGCAGAAAGTTGAGAAGAAGAGAGAAGAGCCAGAGAGTGAAAAGTGAGCCGCCTGAGAGAAGCAGTAGAAGAAAGGGACTGAAAGCCAGAGTGAAAGAAAGAAGAGAAAATAGAAGAAAGAGAGAAAGAGAGCATGTGTTCGAGCAGAAGAAAGAAAAGAGAAGAAAAAGAAAGAGGAAAAGAGAGTTCAGAGAAGAAGGCCGTGAGAAGAAGGGCGAGTGTGCAGCCAGTAGCGATATTAAAGATCTGTTCATATCTTGACTCGTGGATCAAATCCAGAGTCATTGTGCTCCTTGGAGCTACATTCTGTTTATCCTTTTCTTTTATCTTTTTGTTTGTTCTTTTCATTTACCTTAGCGTTTGTCCGATACCTTGTTTTGGGGTCGAGGTTCCTCCTGAGGATTTAGGAGAAGGGAGACTGCATCTCCAGTTTGCAAGTGGCGGGGTGTCACTTGTGGGTTCCTTCTAAGCGATCAGAAGAAGGGAGACTTGGGTCACCGGTTGTGGGTGACTGGGTGTCACTCATGAGTTCCCTCTGGGCATCAGAGGAAGAGAGGACTAGTCCTCTGGTTGTGGGCAACTGGGTGTTGCTCACGGTTCCTTCTGCGGTTGCAGGAGAAGGGAGAGTTGGACTCTCCGGTCACTGCTGGTAGCAGTGGGTGCTGATCCTATGAATTGTAGGATTGGTGTCGAGGGATTTGTCTTCCTCACTCTCAAGCTGTCTGGCAGCCGTTGTTTGCAGACTGAGTCTGCATCTTGCTTTGGCAAGGGAATCCTCACTCAGGTTTGAGTGAGGGGTGGATGTAGGCAGACTGGTTTCTGGACGAATCACCTAAAAATCTAGTGTGTCGTGGTTTGATTTGTGAGTTTGCTCCTTGTCTTCTACCTCCTCTCACAGGTTGTTTAAGATCAAAGTCTCTGCACTCTGAGATTATTGGGTGTCAGATAATGTTGTTTGGCGTAAGGTTTCCTCGTCCGTTGTGAATATATTTCAACACACCAAGTGCTTGAAAGTTATTCTTCTTGGTAACACATTTTTCCATTTAGTGGGCAGTGTGTGTTGAGCACTCGAATCGTGGTGTATGCACATGTTTCATTTCCAGAGAGCAAAGTTTTAATTTGGTGTTTTTGCAGTATAGATCTATTCACCCCCCCTCTGGATCCATATCAGATCTCCACCATTTCTATCAATTGGTATCAGAGCAGGTTACTGGCTCAACAGATCCAACGATATGCAGTAGTTCCTGGTGTTTCTCGATGCTTTTTCTATTTGCCGTTTATTACTTCTAGTCGACTATTCTCGATCTGCCTATGGCTCATCCTCCGGTGTTTAATGGGTCTGATTTCCCTACATGGCTAGGCAGTGTGTGCACGTTTATAAATGCAGTAAATCCCAACCTCTGGAACCTTTTTTTCCAAAGGTCCGCACAGACTGTCTAAAGATGTGTCCAAATGGACGGACAAACATAGAATGAAAAATAATGAAAATATTAGAGCTCTCAATATTTTAAGAAAAGCTGATGATCTTAACATTTTTCCTCTTGTTGCCAATTGCAGGTCTGCTAAAGATATCTTGGACAAATTGATGGCAACCCATAAGAGAAGTAAGAACATCTGCATGATGGCTGATGAGAGTAACCATAGCAGTGATCAAGATGAGTTCAAAGATGCTGAAGAGGTAAACAACCCATTCTTTAGTTTCACTTTAGATGACTGGGAAGATGCTTATGCCCAGTTGCTAGAATCTCATGAAAAATTGAGAAAAAAGAATAAAACCCTGAAAAAGAAGCTCAATAATCTTGGGAATCCTAATTCTGGAGGTGAAGACATCGAAATTTTGAAAACAAAAAATGAAATATTCAGAAAACATTGATGAATCTTGATGCAATCAGTTCTGAACTTGATCATGTCAAATCAGAAAATGGAAAACTTAAAAAATAATTTTAGGAATCTGAACAAAGATTAATGAATCTTGAAAATGAAAATAAATTGATCACTGAAAAGTTTGAGGCTGTCAGAGCTGTTAATTTGAAGTTTCAGGAAAATCGTAAAAAATATGAAATAGAAAACCAACAAGAAATTGTTAAGGAAAACCAGAGTTTCTTAAGTGATCTATTGTTTGATGATGATAAGCTTGAGGAGGAAAACATTAAATTGTAAGAAGAAATTGAAAAATTGAAACATTTAAATATCACCATATCTGACAGATTGCTGTCTCTTGAAAAAGGCAAGTGTGTAATCTTTGACAGTTCAGTTGAATTGGAAAGCTGTAAAACGGAAATTGCAAAACTCAAAACTGTCAATGCTTCACTGAATGAAAGACTGGTTAAGAGTTAAGAGGAAAACACAAACTCTGAATTGCTCATTGTAACTCTGGAAAATGAAATTAAAGATTTAAAAAATTTTCTGTCTACACTTGTTGAAGGTCAAGATAACATGGATAAATTGCTGGGAATGAAAGTAAATTCTCAGAAAGAAGGGCTGGGTTTTAATCCAGTAAATAAGAAGAGCTTTGGAAACAAAATTCATACATAACCTGTAGGTAGCTCAGAACAAACAAGCATCAAAACTCCATTAGTTTTTCAGTTCACATCACAGAAAAATCCAAATATAGCTGCTATTCAGAAAAGTCTGAAACCTACTGAAAAAGCTAAAAGAAATGGAAATTTGTAGAACAAACCTACCAACACTCATGTTAAAAATGTGCATGCAGCTGTTCACAACACCAACACACATATTCATGCACATAAAAGGGTACTTCATGCCATTATTGTGGTAGGCTCGGCCATTTGATGAATGACTGCAATTTGATGAAAAAGGATGATTTAAACTTTGATAGAGAACTTGTTAAAAAACATCCTTCTGTTTACAATAAGAAGATCAATTGTCATCGCTGCGGAAAGATAGGCCACATTGCATCTCATTGTTGGCATGTCCAGGGAAAAGAATTTCATGCTAAGTCTGTCAAATTCCCTGCAAATAAATATGATTCTGGTAGGAATAAATTTATGTTTAAAAGAAAAACTTTTGCTTGTTTTGAATGTGGGAAACCTGGCCACCGAGCCTCTGAATGTTGGTTGCACAGTGGTAGAAGAAAGTCAATTACATGCGTTCACTATGGAAAGCATGGCCATATAGTAAAGGACTGTTGGCATGTAAAAGAAAGAAAATCGTTTCATGATAACAACTCTGGTTATTCACAACATTTCAGAAAACACACTTATCAAAAACCTGTGGAAAGTCTAGAATGTTGTTATTACTGTGGTCAAATTGGGCATTTCATGGTTGATTGCAAACTACTAAAATTTGATAACTTGAATGTCCTGAATTCATGGAATGCACCTAGGAGAAGTGTTACTCACCGTGGAGGACCCAAGAATTCTTGGGTACCTAAATATGCAAAATGAGGAACTGTTTTGCAAGAGTGCCTTGGGGCTGAGGAATAAAAGGGGGGTTAATAAGCCAAGGCACCCGAGTATGATAAACCCCATTTCTGCACTTGACAGGTTTGGTCATTTGAGCTTTAAATAATCTCCTTTAGATAAGCTGTTAATCAAAATTTCATGCATACATGTCCTCATTTGCATATATTATGAGCATTCATGTGTCTTAATGCATATATTGAGTTATCTGTGTAAATATTGAACTGAAAATACTGAATTTGTTGCCTGCATGTTGTCTCATGTATAAAATGTTCATCTGCATACATGACATGCACATATATTCACATTTACATTGTTTTGCATGACTTTATAGTATATCAAATGGTGATATGAATAAAGATAGATTAAGTCTATCTGGAAGCTTTCACCATGCGAGAGGTGATCCTAGGATCTAAGTTCTCCGCCTGGTACCATAGGTCAAAGTGCATACAGATAAACTCAATTAGTCATGAGCATAATTCATTGAAAATTTGATAGGACCACATTTGCATCACATTATCATGAATGACCCAGAGGTATATTAAATGGTAATTGCCCAAGGGCAGATAAAGTCTGCCTGGAAGCACTGACCATGTGTGAGGTGGTCCTTTGGACCTAAGTACTCCGTCAGGTATCATGGGTCAATTTGCACATAGAGCAGTCTAGGATTTTGCGTTGCTGCATATATACTGTGTATAAAGCTTAGACATACAATGCATACTATCAGGGGGAGCATTTGTCATTTATTGGATTGGTTGATTAACTATTTGCTTATCTGTCTCAAATTTCTTCACTGTCCACTTCGGTCGACCAAACTGCTCATTTTGGTCAACCGATATTCTCTTCTTCACTTGAGTTGTTCTCTTGATTGTGTTCTCAGTTATTTATCATCCGTGCTGATAGTGAAGCTACATTCCTATTCATCTTCTAAATTCTGTGGAGTCTTTGATATATAAGAAATCTTTTCTGTCAAATTGCTCTTGGCTATCCTGTGAACAACTCAAAGTCGACTCTGCTTTCAGCTCAAGTCGATTCCTCATTCAAGATTTATCTGGTTTTCACTCCCACCTATTTTGAAATCAATTGAGATTAACAGTTTTATACTCTGGAATCCGTTATTTGTTGCTCCTGCATTTTCTGAGGGAGAATCTCATTTGAAAATCTCTGAACTGCTTTGAAGTGTCATAATCTCTTTCTCCATACACATTGATAATTTTTGATGCTGACAAGTGCTAAACTAATGAATTCCTCCATGAACGTCTCAAAATCCATCTTGAGATAGTCACTTGGTCAGTTCTCATTGCAATTTCACTGGAATTCTTGCTCGCTTAATGCTCTGTTGAATACTTCTGCTAGTCTAATTTCTGCTGTGTTATCCTTGTGCTAGTCAGACTGAGAACAACTCTCTCACATACTTGATTCATGTTCCTTGCTATATTTGCTAACCATTTCATTGGATGCTTCTAAAGAACCTTGAACTTGCTTGAAACTCAGGAAGATTTTAATTTGTGTACCATGACCATAAATCTAAAAAATCTACAAGAAGAATCTTCTCTTATATTAGTTCTTGAATGTCTAATAGATTCAGTTGGTTTAAGTATAATGTGTTTTCTGAGGTTGAATGTAAAACTTCTTGAAAATATCTGGATCATGTTGTTTAATAAACCTTAACCAGCTATTTCATGTTATATCATGTAAGACCTTCTGAAATCTGAAAATCGTAAAAATCTTAGCTTACTTTGGTTGAGATATATGACTTGAGTATTGTTTTTAACCTTCTGGTTGTTCTGAAAATGTCCCAAGTGAAATATGGTCAGAGCAATGACTTTGGTCACCGAGAAACTGGGTTCTCCGTTAAAGATATGGAGTAAACCTATGTCATGAAGTGTCATAGTTATCTCTACTGAAAAAAAACTGATTGAAATATCTGTGAAAATTGGCAGAGCAATGACATGATGTGTGGTGAGTAACTGGGTCACTTCACCTAAGACGTGTTGTGCCTCACGTCAAAAGCCATATTGCTGTTATCTCTGTTCTAATGAAGCATGACAGTTAATCATACTAAGTGCTTAGGGAAATTGGTGTCTAAACAACATGTATCCTCTAGTCACAAAGTGTGCACTAAACTCGATTGCTCCTAAAACATAAAAATTGTTACTGCATATAAAGAAAAATTCTGAAAAAAATGTGTGCAATAGAAAAATTACTGAAATGATGGACAAATCAGATGCATTCATGATTGTTTAATTTCAATACTACATTTTGTAACTCCTAAAGAAGTCATTGAAATTGATTAAGTAAGATGAAAGGAGGTTAAACAAGGTGATAATATGAAGGGATGGTTCATTTTTATTAAACATTGATTTTAGATATGAGTATAGAAACTCTGCTGACAAATCTTGAATACATTACATTTAAACCATGCTGCCCAATAAAGATTTATTCATGAACCTTTATAATTGAAGAATCTGAAAAATTCTTAGTTTCAGAATTATGAAATTGGTATCTCATTGAAAACCTTCTTGAATCTTATGATTGTTTGGACTTTCAGTCTATTTTTGTGTTGTAACTCTTCACTCTGCTGACAACTCTCTCTGTCCTCACAACTTGTTCACTGCTGCATCTTATCAAATATTCATTGCTGAGATTCTCTGCTATTCACACCATCTCTTAAGACATTTTTGCCCAAAATCCACCATCACAACCCCTGTGTTTTTGCTGTTATATTCTGGACACTTTCTCCTCTTCAAAGGGGGAGAGTGCCTCCTCATCATCTCTTCTGGCACTAAGGGGGAGATCTGTCTGTTTTCTGCATTATTGGAGACGGTAAGAATAGTTTCTCATTCATCATATCATGCATGCTTTGCACTACCTTTATCAAACTATTTCTTACTTTTTGATGAAGTCAAAGGGGGAGAATAGTTTGAGATATGAGTCACATGTTATTTTATGACTTTATGACTCATAGTGTTGCCATCATCAAAAAGGGGGAGATTGTTGTACCCCTGTGGTTTTGATGATGCCAAACACTATGACTCATCTAATGTGCATGATGTCATATGTGTTTATAATGTTGATGCTTGATTTTGATGATGACAATTTAAATGACTCATTTTAGATATAATTTTGATGCATTCATGAGGTTTTGATGATTGTTTTGATATGCATAAATGCAAGTCAACACAAGAAAGTCAATGCAGCATAGTCCACGTAGGTCATGTGGTCAACGTTACTGTTCATGAGGTGTCAAAAGGTCAACTGATCAAATTGTTGAATCAGCAACTACATTATACGGTAGGTGCATGTTTTCCTCCCTCACACAAAGTCTGTGCACATGAGTCTCCAGGGTCGGTGCACATTTTCCCCATGCATGTTATAAGGTCTGTGCATGTTTGTCTTCAATGTATATGAAGTCTATGCACACATTGTAGCAAGTCGGTGCACATCTTGCATATAGCCATATAACGTCTGTGAACGTTTTGCATTATGCTGATTAAGGTCTATGCACATATGGTTTCAAGTGTCGATGCTAGTTCTGGCTTGTATCAACTAAGGTCGATGCTAGTTCTGGATTGCATCAACTAAGGTTGATGCCAGCTTGATGTGGTCGATGCTAGTTCATGCATAGGGTCGATGCTAGTTGAAATAAGGTCGATGCTAGTATAGGATGTTTTGCATATAAGATCTGTGCTAGTTGAAATAAGGTCGGTGCTAGTTGCATTCACGCATTATATGATCGGTGCATGTTATCCTCAAATAAGGTCGGTGCTAGTTGCATTCATGCATAATCATGCATCGACGCTAGCACAACATGTCTTGCATAACAAGTCGGTGCTAGTTGAGTTGCATGCGCATCTAGTCGGTGTTAGTCTGCATAGTCTATTACATTTAAGGTCTGTACACATCACTGTTCAAGGTCGATGAATGTTTTAACCTAATGCAGAGTTAAGGTCGATGCCACTTGTGTAAACTGAGGTCGGTGCACCTTTTGGCCCTCAAGCAAGGAGGTCGATGCTAGTTCTGCCCTCAAGCTTTCAAGGTCGATGCTACTTTTCAAAGTCAATGCACATTGACTAGGAGCAGTATTGAAGGTCGATGCACATTTTGGTTTGTGCATGTATAAGGTCGGTGAACCTAAGGCCTTAAGCAAATCAAAGGTGTTTGATGAAATGCCTAACAGAACAGTTGGCAGCAGCGGGACTTAAGTGAAGCAGCGAACTTTACGGAGGCACGAGACTGGGCATAAGAAGTCAAGTGAGACCAATCATTGGTACAGTAGTGATGTGCACGTGATCCAAGGCTAAGGTTAGAAGAACATTCTCGTCCCTGCCATGTGGACCAATGGGGCTTCACTAGGGCTTTTCTGCCTCATCCATATGGAGGCTCTGCTATATATAAAGACCACCTCATCCTTTGATGAGCATATCATCAAGAAAGAAAGGCAGAAGGCTGCAGAAAGCTAAGAAGAAGAGAGAAGAGCCAGAGAGTGAAAAGTGAGCCGCCAGAGAGAAGCAGTAGAAGAAAGGGAGTAAAAGCTAGAGTGAAAGAAAGAAGAGAAAATAGAAGAAAGAGAGAAAGAGAGCTTGTGTTCGAGCAGAAGAAAGAAAAGAAAAGAAAAAGAAAGAGGAAAAGAGAGTTCAGAGAAGAAGGCCGTGAGAAGAAGGGCGAGTGTGCAGCCAATGGCGATATTGAAGATCTATTCATATCTTGACTCGTGGATCAAATCCAGAGTCATTGTGCTCCTTGGAGCTACATTCTATTTGTCCTTTCCTTTTGTCTTTTTGTTTGTTCGTTTCATTTACCTTAGCCTTTGTCCGATACCCTATTTTGGGATCGGGGTTCTTCCTAAAGATTCAGGAGAAGGGAGACTGCGTCTCCAGTTTGCAAGTGGCAGGGTGTCACTTGTGGGTTCCTTCTGAGCGATCAGAAGAAGGGAGACTTGGGTCTCCAATTGTGGGTGACTGGGTGTCACTCACGAGTTCCCTCTGGGCATCAGAGGAAGAGAGGACTAGTCCCTTGGTTGTGGGCAACTGGGTGTTGCTCACAGTTCCTTCTGCGGTTGCAGGAGAAGGGAGAGTTGGACTCTCCGATCACTGCTGGTAGCAGTGGGTGCTGTTCTTATGGATTGTAGGATTGGTGTCGAGGGATTTGTCTTCCTCACTCTCAAGCTGTCTGGCAGCCGTTGTTTGTAGACTGAGTCTGCATCTTTCTTTGGCAAGGGAATCCTCACTCAGGTTTGAGTGAGGGGTGGATGTAGGCAGACTGGTTTTTGGCCGAACCACCTAAAGATCTAGTGTGCCGTGGTTTGATTTGTGAGTTTGCTCCTTGTCTTCTACCTCCTCTCACAGGTTATCTAAGATCGAAGTCTCTGCACCCTGAGATTGTTGGGTGTCAGATAATGTTGTTTGGCGTAAGGTTTCCTTGTCCGTTGTGAATATATTTCCCCACACCAAGTGCTTGAAAGTTGTTCTTCGTGGTAACACATTTTTCCATTTAGTGGGCAGTGTGTGTTGAGCACTCGAACCGTGGTGTATGCACAGGTTTCATTTTTAGAGAGCAAAGTTTTAATTGGGTGTTTTTGCAGCATAGATCCATTCACCCCCCCTCTGGATCCATATCAGAGCACCACCGTTTCTACCAAGAATAAGTGGACATTTCGTCCTAACTGGCATTGAGTGGTGTGTGGACCCAAAGCCTCAATAGTCGCTAGATAATGTTTTAGATAACAGATATGGCCAATGAATTCAAGGAAGTTATGTTCAAGAATATCAAATGATACCATTACACTGCAAGGATTATAATAAGAAAAATATCAATCGAATGGCCCAAATGTAGAACTTTAGGATGTCAAGTAAAGTTTCATTTCCATAGAGAACCATGAGAGTATAGACTTAAAAACAGGTCAAAATGCCTAAAAATAGTCAATCTCGGGCTTGTAGAACTCGATGAAATGCAGTTAATCGCACAAACACGTTTCATGAAACTCAGCGGTTGGGGTCAAGGGTGCGTTCAAAACAGAACGTGGTTTGCTATAGGGCCGCGATAAAATCGCATCCATGCAAAGAGTCACGATTTACAAAATGGCATCCAGTCAGATGGACGTGGATTTCAACAATCAAACAGGGTTTCAGAAATGCAGTCGATCGAGCCACCGCCTTCAAAGGAGGTTGTTTGAACTCGGTCTCTGGGTACATCACATTCAGAACGGACTGAACAAAACCAAACATAACCTTGTTCCATGGTTCCAAAGGCCATTCAAATCACATCTTTAGCCACTAAGATGAGATTCTGAAGAATTTTCAGGGTTTTTAGGGTACAACTAGCTCGACGTCCTTATGAATATCCATGGCTCACGGAGGCTTATAGAGGCCTTAGTGAAGAAGTTCCAATCCGACATAAGGAATATCTGGCGGAGGGTTCTAAATTTAAAAAAAGGTGCTATGCGAGAACCAAAAACCAAGTAAACAGAAGATACACGCCACCGGAGTGACATGATTTTCAATATAAATCAATAGGTAAACCATAACATGCCTGTCTTAAAATAATAATAAAAGATTAAAATAGGGGCTAGCATGAAATAATTATTAAAGAACCGGTTAATATCTCATAGTTTTATTTTGAGCATGCAGAATTAAATTTTCAGAAGGGCAATAACCTGAAGGTAAGATAAGATTATGAGAGAGGGAGAGGAAAAATGAGACAAGAGTTTGGGTAAAGTCCTTAACAATATAAATTTAATTATTAATAAATTTAATGATATTACTAGGGTTAATTTACTATTTAAAAGAATTAATTGTAGATTTAAGTGAAAATCACATCTTTATATAAGGTCGTTATTTTATAAACGTGGCTATCCTGACCGACGCGTTCCCAAAGAACGTGGTCTGCTCAGATACCGCGATCGTAGATGAACATTTTATTTAACTGAAATCACGTCAACCGTTAAGACGTCAATTTAAAATTGCATCCAGAATAGTGGACGCGATATTGAAAATAATGCCTTCTTACTCAGACGTAGTTTAACAAAAAAATTAAAAAATAAAATTTAATGGATGATCGTGGTTGATCGTGTGGACGTGTTAAGAACGAGGTCCCTGTGAATACCGCGATCTCAAACAGAAAGTCATTCCGACGGGAAAACAAGTAAACAGTGATACCTCGTCCATGGAACTCAAAAATACATGCATATTAGGCCGTAAAAATTATGGAAACATACATAGAATCAACTGGACATGCAAGTAAACCTATTTGCTTAATCAATTAGAGTTTAGCCTAAGAGAACACCTACCTTAGAATCGGATTAGGGAAGAAGAGGGAAGAAGAACACGAAACATCTAATCCTCGATCCTCCTCCTCAATCAACGCCCTAGCATGACCTTGAGCCTCTGCCACGAACTATTAGGGTTTGCTGGAACGAGCTTAGAGGTCCAAAAAGTCCTAATTCGATCTATTATTCTAGAGATAATTCATAATCCCAAAATTTTGAATTCTATCTATATCTAGGGTCACCTAGCATGAGATTTACCCTAATTAGGTTTGGGTTTCACTGGAGAATGACTTAATCTAAGTGGATTGGGGTTTAGTTTCAATTTTAGGCCCATTAGCTTGAGTTTTAGTCTATTTTACCTAATTAGAATTATGGATGTTGGGGCATTACGAATATTTGGGATTTATTCCATCTTTTAAGCCCAATAAGCTTTTAAATATTAGCCTGATTTATAATTATCATTATTGTAAAGTTTATTAAGCTCATTGTAATTATATTAAAAATTTTCTTATTTTATTCAAGAGAGTATATTTATTTACTTGTTCATTTCTTCTAATTCGGATGACTACACTCTCCTCCACTTAAAAAGAATTTGGTCCTCCAAATTCACATGAGATTCTCTTCTAAAACTAAAGTGGGGTACGTAACCAAATTCCAAAATAACTTGCTCAAGATTACATCATAACCTCCATGACCAAGTACACCAATTACTATATAATCTCACAAAAAAGATAGTAACAAAATCTAAGATTAAAAGGAATGGAATAGAACTGGCTTAGGGTTAAGGACGAGGGGTACCTCCTACAACTCCTTCATTAGCAGGCTAAGACTCCTTTAAAACTTGAAGCCTTCCTTGAGGCCTTGATCCATTATTAGCTTGTGGGGGTTGATCCTTCAGAAGTGGGCAACTTGCTACCTATGGTCCTTGCTCCCGCAATGAAAACATACACCTACCTTCCACCAACAATTCTCCTATCAATGGCTATCTTTACCAAAATACCTACACCTCCCTTGTGACGAACCAACCGGAACGATCTGCTTATCCCCTTAATTAAACTTCTTGCCATTCGAGGTTCCATTACCCACATTAGGTCTTTTCTTACCATTCACGGGCTCCTTCTCCATCCGAGCTTTAACTTTCTCAACCATCTCCATAGTATCTTCTAATAATTGGGCACGTCTAACCATCTCGGCATACATTTGAATATCTATCGGTGCCAATTCTTAGTCCATTCATAAATCTTTTAGTCTTCATCTTCTTGGTCATAACTAAATGAGGCGCATAACGAGCCAACCTTGAAAATTGGGCCTCATATTCGGCTACCGATATACTCCTTTCCTTCAATGAGCCAAATTCTGCAGCCTTCCTTTCTCGAATCCGCTCCAAAAAATACTTATAATTAAAATGCTCTATGAATTCCACCCATGTTACTTGAATACTAGGCAAAATTATTTCTATCGACTCCCACCATACCCTAACATCTCTTTCTAATTGAAATGTTGCCAAAGGAACTTTATCTTGATCCAAACATTACATTACCTGAAATATTATCTCAATCCCTTTTATCCATTGTTTGGCCTCATTAGGATCGATAGATCTATTAAATTTTGGGTGATTTAATCCTCAAAATTTTCTATGCAGATCCCCAACACCATGATTTGCTCCACCTTGAGCCACTTGTTGTAATGCTTGAGTTAATCCTTGGACCATCCTTTACATCTCGAACCATTGAGCATGCTTGGCTGCCATCTTACTAGCGATCTAATTCCTACAAATTAATTTTCAAGAGTTAATTTTTTATTCTTTTATTATAATTTCATATATGTTATCACTTAGCCTAAGGCTCTACCCAATATCACCGGGTAACAATAAAGAGAGGCATAGGTTATAGGACTTAACATTCATGGCAACCTTATACCTTTGACCAAAAACCTTGGGTTTTAACAAAACCTAGGCCTTGATACCACTTCCGTCATGTCCCGAACCAAAAGCAGAAGCTATTCGGAACGTGGCAACAAACCGCCATGTCAATCAGAGTACCGGGAGACAACAAACGCAAGAGACAAGACTAGATGATGCAGGACGGGACGCGAACCTGGGACTCTAGCTCGCGGACGTCCCTAAGTGAGGGAAGCATGCGGATGTGTGTGGTTGAGGAACCGGGAATGAGTCGAGGGTATCGGCTTTTCCGCATGCTCGGATCAAGTTACGGGACGGGTTCCACTCACTCACTCTCGCAGCGGTGATAAAAATTTGATGAGTTAGTTATCCTATCACTCTAGCAGCGGCATATGAAGATATACGAAATAAGTAAAATGCCAAATAAGGAGGTTGGCGAGTGTACCTCCACGCTCCGGCGTGGGGAAGATGACCCCGGCCAAGACCGTAACTCTCGGTATAGTAAATGTAATTAATTACAGAAGTGAATTTCTATGCCCACTCCACGAGGTAAAGGGCTACAGTGGGACCCGGGAGTATCGCACTTGGGTTGACGGGCGGCTTCTTGGGTAGCTCCGACGGTTCTGGCACGCTGCTACTCTGGCGGCAGCTTGCTGTCCCGAACTGATTCCTCTATTTCAGCACTGCGCGACTCGACGGGAAAAATTTCTGCGATCAGCACGGACGTCGGATTGACGCAAAACCAGTACCGTTGCGAAGCTAACTTGGAGATCTACAACCACCTGGTGTTACAGGAATTTTCCCGCCTCTGTGTTTTCTTCGGTGGAATTTGTAACAGACGGACTGACAGACTCAAAACTGACTGGGCAGATTGGCATCTGCCTGAAAACGTGGGTTGATCGACAGTCAAACGGTGGAATTTGGACTTGAAATTTTTAGGGAAGATAGAGGGGAAATTAAGAAACACGAGGATAGTTTTTTTGTAATTTTTTGAGGTGGTTTGAGAGGGGAAATTGATTTTATAACAGGGGGTGGTCGGATCTGGACTGCAGGAGACAGAGCAGATTTCGGATTTTACAGTGATTTTTTGGATGGGTCAACAAATTCATAAAATCATAAAAAAAATTGTGGAAGAAGACTTTGGTGGATAGATAACACAGTCCAAATTCAGATCGATCTGAAATTAGGAAGGGGGTGAAAAGGGCAAAGAGATGGCTTGCTGGAACATAAATCTGCACAGGGACAGATTGTGTAGACCAGAGAAGAATATGGTGGAACGGGGGGCAAACGGTGGAGGAATAACTTGGATTTTTTTTTGGAGAGAGGGGATATCGTGGGAAACTCACCCTCAAAATTTGGGCTTGATCAGATCTCTTGATTGGGAGATAAAAATCGGGCAATAGCTTACTGTCCAGGGATGGACAGACTTCTAACGAGGTGGCTGGTGCGATGGCGGCTCGATGGCGGCGGCGGCGACGGCGGCACTGAGCTTGTCACTCAGAGAGGGGTTGATGGGGAGGTATCTCACGTCTGAAATGGCTAGCTCTCACAGCTGTAAGGGGTGGGGGAGGAGAGAGACAAGGGGCGCCCTTGGGCTTTTCACAAAAAATTGATTTTTTTCTTCACTTATTCTATGAAATGTGGAAATACAAGGTTTATATAGAAATGTATAAAAGACCTAAACTATCCTTAGATCTAGGGTTAGGGAGGGGTAAACAAGGGATAGGATAATTAATCCCCCATGTGGTCAAATGACCAAAATAAAAAAATACAACAAAAGGGGGGGGCGCCCTCTCCAAGTGGGCAAGAAGAAAAATGCCATTTTTCCTCTTGGTCAAACTTTGACAAGTCATGGTCTAAGCCCACCTTGGACTTTGAACCAGTCCCACATGGGCCCTAGAGCCTAGGTGGACCAATGGAAAATAAGGTGGGGGTCCCGCCAGGCCAACATGGCCTTTTGCAAAGAAACCCAAAGACTTCTAAGGACCAACATATTGGCTTATAATTGCCATACAATTGCAAACCCAATTAGCCCAAGAACATAAATGCAAACAAAAGGATACAAATTCAAAAACAAAATGTTAGTGCTTGGTGTTGATTCCTATCAATTCTCCCCGGGTGGGAGAAACTTGACCCCGTCGAGTAAGGGGGTGCGGCTACTCGCGTGGCTCCTACGGATCTGTCACTGTACCTGGTAGTGCGGAGTACGCTCCACTCTAAGTAATCATCACCTGCTCTTTCCGTATATGTTCTATATGCTCACGCTGTTGTGGGAATGAGGCTAGTGGTAGACACTCCGGGGTGGGGTCACTCTCAAAGGAAGGAGATGGTCCAATGACTCACTAGGAATCACCGCGGAGTCATTATATGTGACTAGATTCGAGATATTGAGGTAGAGCCGATCCCAAATTTCGGCAAGTCTACAACGTACGTAGTAGACCCGACTTGCCTCACACTCGAAAGGGACTGACATCGCGAGCTGACATGAGACCGACTATGCGACTCCTAATATGCTCGACACATGTATGTATAGACTCTTGACAAACTGGACAAATAAAGAAAAATAAGGACTCACACATGACCCTAAACAAACCTACTGTTAGACTGACCCATACATATGCAATGGTGGAACAGGACATCCAAATGTGTGCCATGCATACACAAGACGCAACCAAATGTCGGTAGAATCATGGACTCTTAGACATCCCAAAATGCACCATGCATGCAAGGACTTCCTATTGGACTAGGGAGGTTTGGGTGGGCAAGGAGAGTTGAATGTACCTTTCTCATCACCCCTATATGTATGTATATCTCGCTAGTGAACGGGCTTGATGGGTGTAGATGGCCCGGCCCATGGGGAAGGGGTGTGATAGTGGACTCCCTCGAAGAAGTGGAGTAGATGTGGTGGGTCAAGGGGTTCACTAGGGAAGGGGTCGAAGGGATCAAAGAAACTGTGACCCCTTGAGACGGGTTCCCTCATGACATGTTCCCAAGTTTGAAATTCTTGAAGGTATAAATAATCACCTTCATGCATTGTGATTGGTGGGACGACGGTCATGTGTAGAAGGTATGGTTCCTCCCTCGGCATAAGTGGAATGAAGCTAGGCTCGGCCAGCATGGGGAAGAAGAGAACCTCCGTGGTGACATGACCTACGGTGCACACGGAGGTAATGGACCCTATGGCTGGATGTGTGAAGCTACGACTATTGGGATGGTCAAAGCCTCGGGCCAACATACACGTCAACTTCAATTGCCAGTCTAATCCCTTAATAAGGTCTTCCAATGTGTCAACATGGTGAGAAGATCGAAAAGTGCTGTGGAATGAGTTGACGGGCACTAGTTGTAGTGCGGGGTCCATGGATGGGTAGCAAGGTGCTTTAGGGACCAAGCCTGTCTTGAGCCAGCTAAGTAGTGGCTTGGCGATGATTAGCTTTCCCGTTAGAAGTACGGGTGGCTCTAGCTGATGTGGCTCCAAATGCGGTGGCTTCGAATAAAGATCGGAAGGTGAGGGTGGGGGCATAGGAGCTCTCACGGGTGGAGAAGGAGTGTCCTCCTTGAGGTGAAGAGGTTCTTGGGGTGGCACCGGGTTGAGGCTACCGGCTACGACCTCCCTATACTCGGGCAGGACTCCATCAATCTGGGTAAACATCCTATCCACCTTATCTGACATGATTTTGAAAAGTTCGGCAATGGTGAGGTTTGGAGTAGGGGTATCGTGATGGACTCGCCCATAATCACTCGGCCTAGTATTGGGCTTAAGCTCATCTACATGTGGGGCTCTTTGCCTCCGACTATGACCCACTTGGTTGGAGGTGATTGCGTGGGGTCGGTTGGAGGTGACTAGGCTGGGTAGGTAAACTCTTCTAAGCTCGCCCTTCATCTCACGCCATGACTCTATAGGCCATTGCCTCCTAATTTTCCTCAAGCATTCTATGTCCCTCCATATTTCGGCAGCTTCGTAAAAAAGTCACCTTGTGGCAAAGTCGACTTGCATGGCATTGAACATAATGTAACACTCAAAGTATTTGTCCATAGCGGCTTCCCACTCTATGTAGTCGCTCGGGATCGTGGAGCCATAGAAGTTCGGGGATTCGGGCCTATAGAGGTGGTGGGGTTGGATTCCCCATCCTTGGGTGTGTCGCCACCATTCATATGACGTGGGCTTTTGGGGATCCATGGGACACGGGGGAGCTATAGGATGGCCATGCCGACACTTGGTGACAAGACAAACCGACTAGACACGACGCTACAACAACAATGCAAAGTTGGAATGCAGACTCGACTACAAACGAAGACTCAACCAGTATCCGGTACGTGGCGGAGGTTTGATCCGAAGGTCGCACTCACGCAAGTGTGCTACCTTCTCGATAGGCGTAACCTATCATTCCGGGAACACCTTTTGATATATCGGGTATAGGAATGCAATGCGACACCTTGGACCGACTAACTGACTACCCTAGACTCGACTTAGCTCTGATACCAATTTGATGCGGGACGGGATGCGAACCTGGGACTCTAGCTCGCGGACGTCCCTAAGCGAGGGAAGCGTGTGGATGTGCGCGGTTGAGGAACCGGCAATGAGTCGAGGGTATCGGCTTTTCCGCGTGCTCGGATCGAGTCACGGGACGGGTTCCAGTCACTCACTCTCGCAGCGGTGATAAAAATTTGATGAGCTAGTTATCCTATCACTCTAGCAGTGGCATATGAAGATATACGAAATAAGCAAAATGCCAAATAAGGAGGATGGCGAGTGTACCTCCATGCTCCGGGCGTGGGGAAGATGACCCCGGCCAAGACCGTAACTCCCGGTACAGTAAATGTAATTAATTACAGAAGTGAATTTCTATGCCCACTCCACGCAGGGAGGTAAAGGGCTACAATGGGACCCGGGAGTATCGCACTTGGGTTGACGGGCGGCTTCTTGGGTAGCTCCGATGGTTTTGGCGCGCTGCTACTCTGGCAGTAGCTTGCTGTCCCGAACTGATTCCTCTATTTCAGCACTGCGCGACTCGGCAGGAAAAATTCCTGCGATCAGCACGGACGTCGGATCGACGCGAAACCAGTACCGTTGCGAAGCTAACTTGGAGATCTACAACCACCTGGTGTTACAGAAATTTTCCTGCCTCTGTGTTTTCTTCGGTGGAATTTGTAACAGACGGACTGACAGACTCAAAACTGACTGGGCAGATTGGCATCTGCCTGAAAACATGGGTTGATCGACAGTCAAACGGTGGAATTTGGACTTGAAATTTTTAGGGAAGATAAAGGGGAAATTAAGAAACACGAGGATAGTTTTTTTGTAATTTTCTGAGGTGGTTTGAGAGAGGAAATTGATTTTATAACAGGGGGTGGTCGGATCTGGACTGCAGGAGACAGAGCAGATTTCGGATTTTGCAGTGGTTTTTTGGATGGGTCAACAAATTCATAAAATCATAAAAAAAATTGTGGAAGAAGACTTTGGTGGATAGATAACACAGTCCAAATTTTAGATCGATCTGAAAATAGGAAGGGGGTAAAAAGGGCAAAGAGATGGCTTGCTAGAACACAAATCTGCACAGGGACAGATTGTGTAGACCAGGGAAGAATATGGTGGAACGGGGGCAAACGGTGGAGGAATAACCTGGAAATTTTTTTGGAGAGAGGGGATTTCGTGGGGAACTCACCCTCAAAATTTGGGCTTGATCAGATCTCCTGATGGGGAGATAAAAATCGGGCAATAGCTTACTATCCAGGGATGGACAGACTTCCGACGATGTGGTGGTGGTGGTGCGATGGCGGCGGTGGCGGCGGTGCTGAGCTTGTCACTCAGAGAGGGGTTGATGGGGAGGTATCTCACCTCAGAAATGGCTAGCTCTCACAGCTGCAAGGGTGGGGGAGGAGAGAGACAAGGGGCGCCCTTGGGCTCTTCACAAAAAATTGATTTTTTTCTTCACTTAATCTATGAAATGTGGAAATATAAGGTTTATATAGAAATGTATAAAAGACCTAAACTATCCTTAGATCTAGGGTTATGGAGGGGTAAACAAGGGATATGATAATTAATTCCCCATGTGGTCAAATGACCAAAATAAAAAAATACAACAAAAGGAGGGGGGGGGCGCCCTCTCCAAGTGGGCAAGAAAAAAAATGCCATTTTTCCTCTTGGTCCAACTTTGACAAGTCATGGTCTAAGCCCACCTTAGACTTTGAACCAGCCCCACATGGGCCCTAGAGCCTAGGTGGACCAATGAAAAATAAGGTGGGGGTCCCGCCGGGCCAACATAGCCTTTTGCAAAGAAACCCAAAGACTTCTAAGTACTAACATATTGGCTTATAATTGCCATACAATTGCAAACCCAATTAGCCTAAGGACATAATGCAAACAAAAGGATACAAATGTTAAAATAAAATATTAATGCTCGATGTTGATTCCCATCACTAGATTTGGATAAAAATATAATTATATTAATAAGAAATTTCATTATTATAATTCTTGACTCAAAAGAAAAGACACATTCCAAGATTCTATTTACTTCTAATCTAGACTCAAAGAAAAATAGAAAAGACTCGGGTCTTCTAATATTACCGGAGCACTCAATCACTCTTGCCCTTCCCCAACAGAGTGAATTTCTACTTCAATATTACCTGAAAAATATTAAAATGAAACTGGGTGATTGATAAGCTCAGTATAAATTACACCTCTTTGACCAGGCGGAATATAAGTAATTAATATTTTTAACCATGTGCAGATATTCTATATGAAATGGTACAAACCCATAAACAATCCGAGAGACAATAACACTACAAGGGAAAGCAGATTTAGCGACGAAAATTTTCTACGAAATATTTTATGTCGAAAATTCTATCTGTATTTCTGACGGACAGCCGTTTGTCAGAGAGTTCGTCATAAATTTCGACGGACTAATGTTCCGTCGAAAAAATCGTATGAATTTCATACGGAATTTACAACGAACATATGTCCGTCAAAAAGTATGACGATTATTTCTGATGGAGGTTCTTGCGGTCGTAAATTCCATTTGAAATTTATGACAGATTTCGTTCCGTCGAAAAGCCATCAGAAACAATTTTGACTTCCCTCCCCCACGCCCCCTCGCTCCCCACCCTTGCATTCAAAACTTTCTCCCTATCTCTCCCTCTCCCTCACTCTCTTCACGATCGCGGCGGTGTCTCCCTCTCCCTCTCTCTCTCCGGCGACCACGGCGATGCCGCCCTCTCCCTCTCTCTCTCTCTCCTGAGAGCACGACGACGTCTCCCCCTCTCTATCTCTTCGGCGAGCGACGACAGCAACACCTCCCCCTCTAGTAAGTTCGTCGTAGCCCTCTCCCTCTCTCACCATCTCCCTCCCCCACTCTCACAGTCTCTCTCCCTCTCCCTTACTCAGTCTCCCTCTCCCTCTCTCGGTCTCCCTCCCGCCCTCTCCCTCCCCTCTCTCTCTAATAAACACACACACTCATAGAGGGGGGCGCCCGATCGACCCCCTCTGCCTCCCTCTCCCTCTCTCACGGTCTCTCTCTGTCTCCCACCCTCTCCCTCACTCGGTCTCCCTCTCCGTCTCCCTCTCTCGGTCTCCCGCCCTCTCCCTCTCCCTCTCCCTCTCCCTCTCTCTCTAACAAACACACACACTCACAGAGGGGGGGCGTCCGATCGACCCCCTCTGCCTCCCTCTCCCTCTCTTGGTCTCCCTCCCTCCCTCTCCCTTTCCCTCTCTCTCTAACACACATACACACTCACAGAGGGGGGCATCTGATCGACCCCCTCCGCCTCTCTCTCCCTCTCCCTCTCTCTCCCTCTCTCTCCCTCTCTCTCTCTCTCTCGGTCTCCTTCCCTCCCTCTCCCTCTCCCTCTCTCTCTAACACACGCACACACTCATAGAGGGGGGCCCCCGATCGACCCCCTACACTTCCCTCTCCCTCTCTCGGTCTCCATCCCTCCCTCTCCCTCTCTCTCTAACACACGCACGCACACACAGAGGGTGGGTGCCCGATCCCCTCCATCTCCCTCTCCCCGTCTCGGTCTCCCTCTCCCTCTCCCTCTCCTTCTCTCTCTAACACACGCATGCACTTATAGAGGGGAGGTGCCTGACCCCTCTGTCTCCCCCACCCTCACTCTGTGTCCCTCCCTTACTCTCTCTCTCTCACTGTCGCATACAGAGATGGGCAAGGCCCCCCTCCCATTCATTCACCCTCTCTCTATTTGTCTCTCACAGTGATCAAATTTTTGTGCAAGGCTATTAGCATCGGGGACGACAACATACTTCATTCTTTCTTTCTGGCGACATTTCTATTAATAAATGGTCAGTAAAATATTTTTTAAAATTTATTATTTTATTTTAATTTATTTAATCTGATTTAAATTTAATTCTTGAATTTATTATTTATTATTATTATGTGTGTGTTTAAATTTATTGTTTATTAGATGAGATAGAGAAGGGAGAGGGAGGGGGTGGGGTGGGTTAGGTGGCCTTCTACCGTCTGGGGTGTGTGTGTACGCGCGCTAATGAGAGAGGGAGAGATCAAATATGGGGCGGTGGGGGAGGAGAGGGGGTCCGGTGTGGGAGGCGAGGGGTTCAGTGGGGGAGGGGAGGGGATAGGAGAGGAGGAGAGGGGGGGCATGGATGGGAGGGTGGGGGGTATGTAGGCGATAGGAGGGGAGGAGAGGGGGGGCATGGATGGGAGGGTGGGGGGTATGTAGGCGACAGAGGGGAGGGTGGTGGGGTAGGTGGGGGACGGGAGGGGACGAGAGAGGAGGGGAGGGTGGGTAGGGGAGGGGGGTTCGGGAGAGGGAGGGGGTATAGTGGAGAGGGCAGGGGGGTTCAGGAGAGGGAGGCTATGGGGGGCACGTGGGGAGGGGAGGGGGGTATGGTTGGGAGGGCGGGGTGGGGGGCACATTGGGGAGTGGAGGGTGGGGGGTAGGAGAGGAGGGGTGGGGGGAAGGGGGGCACAGAGGGGAGGGAGGGGAGAGGAGGGGAGGGGAAGGGGGAAGTGGGGCCACAGTGGGGAGGGGATGAGAGGGTAGGGGATGGGAGAGGAGGGGAGGGGAGGGGGGCGGGTGGGGAGGGGAGGTGGTCCTCCCACGCACAAAGAAGGGAGAGGGATAGGGGGTACACTAGGTAAAGGGGAGGGGGGAGGGCTTGGTTGTCCAATTTTTTTTCTCATTTTGGGATGTAAACATTTTTAGGTTCATTTTATGGTGTTTGTATTTTTAATTTTATATATTACAATCAACTATTAGAATGAAATGAATTATTTAATTCGATGTTATTAAATTTTATGTTATTTAATTGCATGGAGCATTCCCTGTGAGCTGAGATGCGTGGGTGCGACCTGACATTACACGCACCTCAGGAGAGCATGTTAAACCTGTGTCAATGAACCTTCCGTTCAAGACTTTGAGATTGTTGTGTCTGTTCTCATTTTCTTGATGAGAACGTATATATCTACCTGAAAGTCTTGACATGTCCAATTTGGACAGTCTGTGAATGTTTGATCACACTTAGATGATCATTTACTATATGTGTTTGTATGGTTTGTTGAGAATTTCAGTTGTGTCTTCTGACTCTTCTCTGGTATACTTTTATTAATTTTGAGTATTTTTTTAACCACTTACTAGTAAATGTTTAAGAAAGTTTCTTAATCAATAAATATTTTTGGTATATCGGAGAAGTGTAGGGAGATGCTATCAAATTTTTTAGCAAATTGTACAACACATATAGTAAGTGATTGTGCAATCAAACCTTCATGGATGGGTTAAAAAGTGATAATCTAAATAATACACCCTTCCTATGCAAATGGTGTGTGAGAACGATGTGAGGAAAGGGTCAGGCTTATTGTCAGGAGTAATGATTTCAAAGTTATTTGTGTATTAACATTTAGTGGGTGGAGAGAAAATGTTGACAGATCGTTCATGGATGTATCGTAAAATAGTTGACCGGGTGGTGTCTGTTGAGTTTAAGCATGAAGATGAGAGTTTCATTCATTTTGCATTGGGGAATCCAAATGCAGCAATAGACCGCGACGGTCACATTCGATGCCCTTGTTCATGTTGTAGAAACTTGATTTGGTGTTCACCATGGGATGTGTAGCATCATTTGTACAAGAAAGGGTTCGTGGAAGGTTATATGAATTGGACGTGTCATGGTGAAGATGTCTTGTCGTATGAGCCCGACAATATTGTAAGCACAAGTGGATACGTGGATATGGTTGTAGATACTGCTGGTCCTAGTTTTAATGTTCATGAAGAACATGCATACATGGAAGAAGCGCCGAATAAGGCAGCAAAAAGATTTTATCAACTACTTAGGGATGCTGATAAGCCGCTGTGGGATGGTTGTGAAAAGCACACTCGGTTGTCCATAGTCTCACAGTTGTTGAAGTTGAAATCTGAATTTCACATCTGTGAGACTTATTTTGACCGTCTCCTCCTCCTAATCAAGAGTATGTTGCCTCGAGATGAGAAGTTACCTGAAAATTTACCGTGCAAAGAAGATGCTCAAAGAGCTATGGCTTAGATATGTGAAAATAGATGCATGCCCGAATCACTATATGTTATATTACAAAGAGGATGCAGGTAAGAGATCATGTTCTATTTGTCATCATGACAGATTCAAATCTAAGAGAGTGGACAATTCAAAGCAAAAAGATATACCTTACAAGATATTGCGTGTCACGTCCCGAGATATACATCGGATTTAAGTCGGGAACGTGAACAGCCGGCAAATAAGCCTCACGCTAGCAAGATAATCATAGCGCAACATTCACACATAAAAGAGTGAATAAAAGAGAATGTACTAAAAATCCAACTTTATTGAATCAAATACTCAAAGTTTACAAAAAGACCCTTAACTTGACTCTTTTTAACTTACTAGACACAATAAAAGAAAATTACGTAACATGATCAACTTTACCACCTATTATAGTGAAGGTACTAGATTACATTATGACTCATGACACTTGTACTATCTATGGCTTCTCTCATTCTTCATTCGCACTCGGATCCATCACTTGTGTAATCCGAATCCGACCCGCTAGAGTTTCCTAAAAAAGATAGGAAAACAGGGTATGAGCGCACTCGTCTAGTAGGTATCTTCGTATCAACATGAAGACATAATTTAAGTAATTAACATTTTTATTCTAGAAGGTAAGATAAGAAAATATGATTAAAACATGTGATAAAACTAAAGTAATAACAAGATATCAAGACGAGTGTAGAAATAAGAGATAATGTGAGAACATGATCAAGCAAGATTGTAATATGGCCTTTCATTAATGAGAATGTACTAGAATGTAACGAGAATGTACTTTTCATAACCTTGAAAGATTATATTCTAGAAAGTCATGAAAGTATAAATTCATGATGAGCCTCGTGGATTTCACCCGTTTATAAAAAAAATACTAACAGTGCAATGCGATGCCAATGTTCATCATACCCATAGTTTACAGTATGTTTCCGGCCATCCGTCGAGGGGACTAGCGTGGAGCCCTTGGACACTGTCCGTGCCCGCCCTTGCATCTTCAAGTTATAAATCAAGCTACTTCCACGAGAAATATAAAGTTTGGCCAAAGTAACAAGTTCAACAATAAGTTCATGATAACAACAATCAAGGTAAGAACGCACCAAATAAGAACATGTGAGTTCAAGGATGAATTACTGACAAGGTGATGCTACGGGAGGAATCCGGTAGCATAACAGTACATTTATTAATTTTCATAATTCATTAATGACTTTATTGAGTAAGGTTTTGGGTTCCAGATAATCAATAGACCATCTAGGAACAGAATAGACACAACCCTTGGACCAAACCACGAGTTTCACATCATTTAGACAGAACACGGTCGTTCCAGGACCGTTTTCTTGAAGTGGCGGTCAAGTCCAGACCTGTAACACCCCTAATTTTTCTAGAAATTATTCAGGAATTTTTTGGGCTTAAATATAATTATTAAGCATTAAAAATGGTTTAATGGGCTATTAAAAGAATTATGGGATAATTAAATCAATTTAAAGGTCCTATATTAACCAAAGGGTTAAGCCTAACTCAAATAGGCCCAAAGACCCAATTCCAAGACCTTTAGGCCCAAGCCCACTTCTAGAGATGTAATTAGGGTAATTTATGGAATTAAATTGGATAAATAGATTGATAAAAAGAATAAATGGGAGACAGTTTGAAAATCCAAAATTTTCAGATTTAACCACCAGAACGCGGTCTATCGCGAGACCACCTTCTCACAATAGCAGTCGCGCAATGGCCGCTACTATGTTCCGTGGATGGGTGAAGATGAAGCGTGGAAAAACTTGGATTTCCCCATCCCAATCTCTATGATTCGAAGATACTTGGCATGGAAACCTAGTCTAGGACCCTTAGGGATTGGTTCTACTTCTAATAGGACTCCCAAATCGATCTAATTCTTCAAACCCTAGCAAACCCTATAAATAGGTCTCATGTTCGACCTACGTGAACCCTTATTTTGGAGCACGTAGTTCGACGATAAGGAGATATTATTCCAGGTTGGTTATTTAGAACATTTTGTTCCTTTTAGTATTAACTAACATCCCTCCAAATTTCGTGATAGGAGGTCAAGCGTCCAGAAAGTTAGAAGCCCCCAAAGTTGTTGTTCCTCTGCTAGGCGCTCAAGAACTAGCGTGCCGGTCCAAGAAGGATCTAGAGATTGGAAGCCCTAATCGAGGTATTTAGATGTTCATCCTTTAGAACAATTTGTTAACCCTTATATCTTCTACCTACCCTCAAAATTTCAAGGATTTAGGTCAAGAGGATAAGGAGAATGAGGGACGAGAAGTTGCTGGTTTAGCATAGGACGTGTAGAAACTAGGTCATCCTTCCAGTTCAAAATTTGAAGTCTAAAGCCCATTACAAAGGTATGTTATCTTATGAAAAGGTAAAATTAACGTGATAGGAACAAAAGTCCTCAATTTTCTCGTGATTTCATGCACTGTACTTAGATAATTTCATGTTTTCCTATGATCACGCATGCATAGTATTTATAGCATCATATTCCTACACCCTTAACCACAAATATGATAATCTTGGCTTAATCTAGGAAAACCATGCATCTCCAAGATTCTATTTTGTTGTAAACATGTTTATCTTCCTGTCTAGCATGTTTACAAGCATTTGTTTCCTTAAGTTAGGCCTTGCATGACCTAATGATCCCCTTTCTGTTACAAGGATAGACACGGTCTACCAGTGACCGCTACTGTCTAATAGCGGTTCCCAAACGACCGCTACTGTGTATAGGTGGTTCAGTCAAAACCGCTACTAGGTTTCAGTTTTATGCATTTGTTTACTCCAAATAGATTGTAGATTGACCCTATTATATATTTGTTAAGCCTAGGTAATTAGGCCTTATTCCTAGTTATGGCTGTACATTTATGAACTTTGTTATATTGTGCATTAAGCATGCTAGGTTTCATGTCTTTTATGTTTTAAATACCTATTTTAACTTATGTTATTTTCATGCCAAAATTCATATAGGCTGTATTAAAGTTATTTCTACATGGTTCATGAACTTGTGTTATTGATGGTTGATCACTGTTTTGATACGAGCCACTCTCATCTTCAGTCTTTCATAAGTACATAGTGCGTACTCCGGTGCGTAGCTATTAGTTACACCTTGCACATATTAGGCACACAATCTTGGACTTGTGATCCTCCTCGCTGGATATTCCTTTCACAGGGCTAGGTGATCTTGTTTCAAGGCCTCCGTAAGTCTCCGCGAGCTTGGGATTCCCACTATGACGCCGAGCGGGCTGTACCCTTAAACCCTTGGTCTAGAAAGCACTTTATCAGCATTCTCTGTATCCTGGATAGTCGTGGCCATTAGGCGACCACGACTGTCAAGTAGCGGTCATCCCGTGACCGCGTTAATCCAGAGTTCACCACTGCGCCGACTCTTTTCTTTCTGGTGTCGATTCTGTCCAGAAACGGTCCTGACTTGACCGCGTCTGTATAGAAACGGTCTAGGAATGATCGCGTTCATACTGAGTTCTGTCTAACCCATGGTTTGACCCACGGGTTGGTTTCCTAAGTTCCCAGATGGTCTATTGATTATCTAGAACCCAACACCTTGTTCAAAAAGCTATCTAATGAATTATGGAAAGTAAAGAATGTGCCGTTATGCTGCCGGATTCCTTCCGTAGTATGACCTTGTCTTAATTCATCTTTGACTTCTCGTAATCTTACATTAGTGCGTTCGTTACCTTGGTTACATTATCACGAGCTTATTGTTTGAACTGTAGATTACTGGCCATACCTTATTGATATTTCTCGTGGAAGTAGCTTGATTTATAACGTGAAGATGCAGATCAGGCACTGATTGTGTCCAAGGGTTTGACACTAGCCCCCTCGGCTGATTTTTGGAAACATACTGAAAACCATGGGGTATGATGAAATACTAGCGTCGCATTGTGCCGGGAGTACTTTTTTTATAGACGAGTGAAAACCACGCGGCAATCTAGTGAAATTAAATTCTTGTGTGTTAAGTGACTTTCTAGTGCATAGCCTTTATGGTTATGAAAAGTGTATTCTCGTTACATTCTTATTCGTGAAATGCCATATTTACATTCATGCTATATTCTTGCTTGATCATATTCCCAATCTACATGAATTCTCATATCTCACCTTGATCATATCTTGTTACTTGTATTACTTTGGTTTATACCGCATGTTTTATCGTATTTTATTTATCTTATTCATAGAGCTAAAATGTTAATTACTTAAATATTACCTTCATGTTAATACGAAGATACCTACTGGGCAAGTGTGCTCATTCCCTACTTTTTCAATATTTTCAGGACATTCTAGCGGGTCGGATTCAAACTATTCAAGTGATGGATCGGAGAGCGATTAATGGTTCGAGAGAAACCGTAGTGTTAGGTCCCGAAGTGCAAGAACACGGATCTAGAGGGGGGGTGAATAGATCCTTCTACTAAAAGCTATAACTAATTAAAAATACAAACTAGCGCACAGCGGAATTAACAAGATTGATAAGATTGAGGAATTAGCTAAACATGATAACTAGGTTCTCTTAATCTCACCATTCACACACGAACATTCAACCAATATAAACACTTAAGCACGCATCCACAAAAGTAAACCACAAGACACATAATTTTTAAGGTGATTTGGGACCACGACGGGTTCCCTACGTCCACCTCTCACCAAATTCGGTGAGGCTTCACTCGGGGATAAATCCCCAAACGGAGACGACGCTCCAAACACACACGGGACGACGCCCGCACACACACGGGGACATGAAGTCCCGAGTTTAAATGGCACCCAAGAGGGGGGTGAATTGGGTGTTAAAAAATTAATGAAGATTTTTTTCTTTTTGTATAAAATATGTGATAGAATGCTATATGAGAGACAAGGTTAACAGAGACCAAAAAACAAGGCAAGATCTAAAAGGTGACAAATGGATTATTCAGGATAAACGAGAATAAAACTGAATTGGAAATCACACATGCAATTTGCACAGAATGGGGATAGAAGAAAAGGAACAAACCACACGGCGACAACGATTTTTAGGTGGTTCGGATGCCACAAAGGCAACCTACGTCCACCCCTCACGGACTGTGAGGATCCACACACTATCTTGTAAAAAGTTACAAGATCAACCACACACAACACTTACACACTGGGAAGAGGAGTTCCCGCGAAGATGTAAGAACACCTTAATACACACACAGCTACACGGGAGGACACACACAAACACACACACACGGATCTAGGAAGATCCACATACACCGAAATATTTTAACAACTACAAGATCCACATATGAAGCTTAAGAAGGCAAAAAGAATTTAGAACACAATAGAAGAATCTTGATTTGCTCCCCCTTATTGGATGGTTGGATGCTTTGGATGCAGCTTGAATCCTTGGGCTGATCTTCACTTGACTTGATGAAGAAGGATGAAGAACTTCTCTCGGAGCACTGTTCACGTCTACAGTGCCAAATCCCTTCTCTTCCTCTTGGCAGCCTCCCTTTGATCTTCCTTGAGCATTAGGGTTTTCCAAACCCTCTTGTATAAGTTATATAGGTTCTTGAATGGTCCAAGGCCTCCCCCAGACCAGATCCACAATATCTGGAGAGTTTGGTAGCTTAGGGATTAAACAATTCCCATGAGAGTGGCTTATCTCGAAAGGTGAAAAAGTCAACAATTGTTGGCAGCTCGGGGCTGGCAGTCGACCTGCAGGGGCTGGCGGTCGACCGCCACTGAGAAACCTGCAAGTGGCCGGTCCCTGGGAAATCGGTCGACCGAGATTTGAGGGGCGGTCGACCGCCACTGTGACAGACTGTAGAGAATTGCATTCTGTTATTTCAGGTCGACCGGGGTCATGCTGGAGGTCGACCGGACTATCAAAAAACCTGAAAAATAAGAGTTTAGCCCAGAGAACCATATCCACATGATCGAGACATGAATTGGATGCATGTTTATGGGAAATGTCAAGTTCATTTGAGATCTGAGAAAGCCCATTTGGAAGGCTAAAACCTTAAACAAAAGCATGAAAAAATCCGGCCTTGAAAACATGTGAAAAACACTTGGGTCAAGGATTCCAAACAGGAGAGCCACCAAAGGTCCTTGGTTTTGTTATCATCAAAAATACTGAGATAGATATACAACAATCTCCCCCTTTTTGATGATGATAAAACGCTAGGCTTACACACCAAGGTTTATGTTGTAAAAATTCAGATTGAACGTTGTGCTAGAAATGTCATTCACCAAAACAAACCAATCAACACGATGTAGCACAGATCACTAGATAGGCAATAAGAATATGAAATGAGACACCAAAGCCAACAAATGAATTCAAACACCAGTGCTTTCAATTCATCATAGTTTCATTACAAGATACATTAGTGCGAGTGGATGCACGACTCTAAAACCAAAGTCTAAGCAAAAGACTAACACTACAGACAGCCCTCACCTGACATGCAAGAAAGCAACCCAACCACACAACGACATACATAAGTAAATAAAAAGCTTGCCCTACTACTTCTCCCCCTTTGTCAACAGCAAAAATGGATGGGATAGACGAAGGAGGGACTCAAGCTGCACTGGATCAAAAGAGAACATGCTAGAGGTGAAAGCAAAACAAAGCCTCATGGAGCATCTGTAGGAGGGGGTTGATCGGCGGGAGGTGTAGGTGAAAGGCCAAGGTGCTGACGAATGGCGCTAAGTTGGTGGCCATGACTGTGAAGAAGATCAAGAACATGACCAATGGATACATCACGAGCCGCATCCTGGCGCCGCATGCCAATAAGGGAGAGCTGCAAGAGGGTAAAGGATCGGCCAGACTCAGCGAAATCTGCGCGGAGAGAAGTCATGTGGGTGGTGAGAGTGGCCATCTGAGTAGAGAGAGTCTCAAAAGCAGTAGAGAAGGTGTCCAAACGCCCTGATAGGGTGTCAAACGCAGTGCCCATATTGTCTTCAGGGTAGGGAGACGATCCCCAAGGTTATCCACACGAGTCTCCAAGCCGGTAAGCCACCCGTCAAGAGCCTCGTAGTCCACCGAAGGGCGCTGTCCGGCCCCCTGAGTGGAAGATTCCCCATGGTGAAACTGGGGTGGAGGAGGCATCTCAAGATCCGGGTGAAACGGGGATGAGGGAGGAGGCTGCTCCTCAGCGGGAACTGGAGGGGGGACATCCCCGTCGCCTTGCTGCTGCGCTGGCGCATCATCTTCCTCACGGAGCTCATCTTCCCCATAAACTGGAATGTCCCGCACAAGCTCGCCGTCGGGACCAAAGTAGTAGCCAAAATCTGTGAAAATTTTATGCTTATTGTACACATCATCCGGCCGAACATAGATGAACTGCTCATTTGCCACATTAATCCCGGCATGAATAAAGACTCCGGTCAACTGCGAAGCATAGGGAAGAGACCGCCGGAGGTAGGTACGACAGGTTCCAATCAGATCAGTCATAAGCCGACCCATATTGATTTGAATACCGTTCATAACATGATAGAATAGAAAACGCTGAACCTCTGTAACCTCATCCCGACCGCCCACTTTGGGATAAATCAATGATGTAAACATGTGGTGCAGGACTCGCTGTAGTGAAGGAAAATGATTGGCATTTAGCTTGATCAAATTGCTCACACCGTGTACATACTCACAGCTGGTCATAGCAGTAAATGTTGCTGGAACTTCACCAAAACCATATGCCCTATCTGCACCCATGGCGGATACTCCTAGGGCCTGCTGAAATAACTCCGGAGTGATATGAAGCTCCACACCCTCAACCGTGGTGTATAACTGGTCATTTCTCACAGCTAAAAAGCCATAGAACTGCTGCACCAACCGAGGATAATACCTATTGTACCGGGTAACAAAATCCATCCAACCGTCCTGAACCTCAAAAAGAGCGCACAAATTCGGGAAGAGCTCATTCACCGCATCAAAGTCAACCAAGCGAGGGTCGATAATAGGACGTGGAGGTAAGGGTGCTCGAGGTAGAGGAGGAGCTTGCTGAGATGGAGGAGCCGGGGCCGCTTGCCGTTGACGGCTAGCTTCACCTTGGGTAGAACGCCGAGAACTCCGTCTTGGCGGCATTCCGAACTTGAAAAACCCACTGGGAAACTCTTGAGGAATCGATCTCAACCCCGGGAACGTGGATGAAGCACAAGGGACACTTCTACGGCTTGGAGGAACTTTTCCACAGAGAAGAAGTTGAGAGAGATCTCCACGAACGCACACCCGACAATATGGGAGAGGTCCCGAAGTGATGCCGGGACGACCGAATCAATGTGCGGATGGAGGAAGAAGGGTTGTGGAGGCTTGGATGGTGGAGATGAGAAGTGTTGGGGTTAGGGTTTGGTGGTAGAGAGTGAGTGGAAGTGAAGGAGAGAGAGAAAGGAAGAAAAAAGACCCATATATGAAGGGTCGGTGGACCCCTAAGTCGGGCCGGTCCGCCGCCGGCAGTCGACTGGCGCGGGCCTGGCGGTCGACCGCCAGGACCCAAATCCCCAAAACTAGATATTTCCTTTTTTTTGTTTCTTTCTTTTTCCTTTTTCATTTTCCTTCTTTTTTTTCTTTTTCTTTTTCTTTCTCTATTGGGGGATAGGCAACGGACTGCCTGAGAGGGGCCACTAATCAGGACAAGGGAAGTGAAAAGAGCAAGATGCATAACTGAGAAGAGGTTCTGATTTTCCCTAGTAAGTACCTTTAGTACCAGCACACTGAGTCCACAGATGTTTGAGCAAGGAATATTAAGCCATAGAAGAATTATTCAAGAAGGGTTGGATATAAGTAGTAACAAACAGGCATGCAAGGTAAGTAACAACGTGAGAAACAACACATAAGAAAGAGAAGAGGCAAAATGCATGGTTTCTACCCTCGGTGCACATGATTTTTCTACAAATGCAACCCTATACCTTAGATGCAAACCTATGCATGTATGCTCTCACCCTTGCACATCCCAAGTTCTCTTCTTATCTTATTAAACTGATCCTGGTTTAGAGGTTTGGTGAAAATGTCAGCTAGCTGATTGTGTGTGTCAATGAAGTTCAATTCAAAGACCCCTTTTCCTACATGATCCCTCAGAAAATGATGACGAATATCTATATGTTTGGTCCTGGAGTGCTGAACAGGGTTTTTAGACAAATTTATCGCACTGGTATTGTCACACAAAATTGGAACAGTTTTCATTTCAACATCTAAATCAAGCAATTGATTTTTGATCCAAAGTACTTGGGCTCCACAACTTCCGGCGGCTACATATTCAGCCTCGTCCGTTGAGAGAGCTACTGAATGTTGTTTCTTGGAGGCCCATGAGACTAGGCAACCACCAAGAAACTGACAGTATCCACTTGTACTTTTACGATCTACAATGCACCCAGCATAATCCGCATCGGTATAAGCAATTAAATCAAAGGAACCACCGATAGGAAACCACAAGCCAAGGTTTAAGGATCCAATGAGATATCTGAAAATGCGTTTCACGGCTGATAAATGAGATTCCTTGGGACATGACTGAAAACGGGCACAGAGACATACACTGAATTGAATGTCAGGGTGACATGCTATAAGGTACAGTAGCGATCCGATCATACCTCGAAACAGTGTAGGATCTACTGTTTTACCATTTTCATCTTTATCCAGCTTTGTGGTGGTAGCCATGGGAGTTGATATGGGTTTTGCTTCTGCCATCCCATATTTCTTCAACAGTTCAATAGTATATTTGGTTTGATTGATGAAGATTACTTCTAAAGTTTATTTCACCTGTAATCCAAGAAAGAAGGTTAGCTCCCCCATTAAACTCATCTCGAATTCTCCTTGCATGATTTTTGCAAATTCATTGCATAAGACATTGTTAGTGGCCCCAAAGATGATGTCATCTACATACACTTGAACCACCAAAATATCTTTACCTGATCTCTTGGTGAAAAGTGTTTGGTCAACCTTACCTCTCTTGAAACCATTTTCAACCAAAAATGAGGTAAGCCGTTCATACCACGCCCTTGGTGCTTGCTTTAGTCCATATAGGGCCTTTTGGAGTTTGTACACATGTTGTGGATGTTTGGAATCTTCAAAACCTGGAGGCTGTTCTACAAAGACATCCTCCTTGATATAGCCGTTAAGAAATGCAGATTTAACATACATTTGAAATAACTTAAAGTTCAAAGAACAAGCATAGGACAATAAGATTCGAACAGCTTCAAGTCTGGCAACTGGTGCAAAAGACTCATCAAAATCAATGCCCATCTCCTGGCTATACCCCTTGGCCACAAGCCGGGCCTTATTCCTAACCACCAATCCCGCATCATTTAACTTGTTTCTGAAGACCCAACGAGTTCAATTAGTGGGATGGTTCTTAGGATGCGGCATGAGAGTCCACACCTCGTTTCTTTCAAACTGGTGCAGTTCTTCATGCATAGCCTGAATCCAGGATTCATTTTGAAGAGCTTCACGAAAGTCCTTGGGTTCTTCTTGTGATAGCAAGGCTATCAAGTCTTCCTCTTCAACTTGCCTTAGAGAGGACCTAGTTCTTACCCCATCCTCCAAATTGCCTATGATGTTCACAGCTGGATGATCCTTTAGACGGGTGGAGGAGCTGGGTAGATCAGGATGCTGCACTTGTGGTTCTTGTAGTGTCTCGAGTATAGGATCTTCATCTTTTTCACTATTGCTTGAGGTTGCTTCCAACGATTCATCCTTAGCCTTGACACTTATTGAGTTCTTAGGATCTTCATCTGCATCCAAGGTAGAAGAAGTTTGGTCTATCAGTTTTGATTCGGATTCATCAAAGATGACATGAGGACTTTCTTCAACAACCAAAGTCCTTTTATTAAATAGACGGTAAGCTCTAGAATTGAGTGCATAACCTAGGAAGATTTTTTTTTTAATAGAAAAACCTAACCTAGGGGTCAGTGGGAGAGTGCACCCCTTACCAGAGGTAAGGAGAAAGCCACTCCACCATCAAGTCACTAGGAGGCAAATTATATTCCATTGATGAAGAATAAAGAATTACATCAGTCTGATACTAGGCAAGCCTAGTGAGTCCAGCCGAGCAGCACCTTTTATAATTGAAGGGAGCTCACTTGAAGAATAGAAAGAATTACATTTATTGGTGCAAGCTAAAGAGGCAAGTAAATCCGCTACTGTATTGCCTTCTCTGAATATATGAGAAATAGAATCAAGCTGAGATAAGAGGCTCCAGATATCCCTGACATAGCTGAGAATGGACCAGGGACAATGAGTTTCCTTCTTGATAATCCGGACAAGGGTGAGGGAATCACATTCAATGAGTGCTGGTTTATTGTCCACAGTCTTCAAATATTTGATGCCATCAAGTAATGCACGAGCTTCCGCAATTAAGCTGTTAGATTGACCATAGAAGTGAGAAAAGGCCAGGATGACCTTACCTCTTGAATCCCTAATAATTCCACCTCCTCCAGAGTCTCTAGATTGTTTGCATGCACCATCAGAATTTAATTTTAGAGAGGGCCAAGGGGGGCAAAGCCATTTCACAATCTTCAGCTGTTGTCTGTAGGGATCTTGAATTCTGATTCCTAATTGTTCCAAGATTTTCCGATTGGTGCATTTCGGTTCTTTTAGAGCAGCAATCGAGCAGACCATCTTCACTTGGGATATAATATGATGGGTGATATTGGAATTAGTGAAAGATTTAGCATCATATTTGCTAGAGTTTCGGGCCTTCCAAATATCCCACATTCCAAAACCAACAGAGGCAAGAGAGAAAAGACCATAAGCCGAACCTGGCTGAAAGTGGCAGATGGAGTTCAGGATTACTTCCCTAGCAGTGCGGCCTTCAAAGTGTAATCCTGTAGCTATTAAAGCAGTCCAGGCATGCCTTGCTGTTTCACTGTACAGAAACAAATGATTAAGGTCTTCCACCTGCGGTTGCCTGCAGCAAGAGCATTTGGAGCAAAGGACAACACCCACTCTTTGAATATTATCATTAGTCGGTAAACAGTTGGTCATAATCTTCCATAAGTGGACTGATATTTTAGTCGGGACCCAATTAGACCACAATCGGCTCCAAGGGATATCAGACTGAATATGACTGTTTGCCATAAACTTGTAGATTGAAGCTACTGTACACTGACCAGAGGGAGATAAACTCCATACATCCAAATCCGTTTCCTGATTCAAATTCACAGTTCTGATAGCTTGCTATATACTGGTTGGAATCATTGTATTCAGCAGGACAGCTTCTTCAGAAGAAGGGTTAAGAAGGACATCTCGAACTGATGCTTTTGGGTTAGGAATGAGAGCATCAGGGACATAAGTATCTAAACATTGATGGCCCAGCCAATTATCATGCCAAAAATTGGTATTAGACCATTACCAATAATAACCTTCTTAAATTGGAGAATATACTCCTTTGCCTTCAACCAGCTTCTTCTAGCAAAACCCTTCATGTTTCTAAAGTTGGCATCTCTGATGTGACAGTGGCGCAAATACTTGGCTCTAAAATAAGTAGCCCATAGAGAAGTAGAGTGAATAGCATGCCACAACATTCCTTTATCACTCTTTTCATCAAACTTACCCAGGTTGGACTTACCATTGTTCAAAATATAGCAAGAGCATCCAAAAGGTTTAAGATAAGAGATGTTGGGTTTCTTACCCTTGTAGAGCTCATAAGGAGTTTTCATCAGAATGGGCCTTACCATTGCCCTGTTGATGATGTAGCAAGCTGTACTCACCGCCTCAGCCCAAAAATACTTAGGCAGGGAATTCTCACTTAGCATGGTCCGGGCCATGTCTATTAATGTTCTGTTCTTCCTTTCCACTACTCCATTTTGCTGGGGCGTCCTTGGTGATGAAAAATTGTGTGTATACCCCTGCTCTTCACAGAAGATGCTGAAATCATGATTTTCAAATTCACCACCATGATCACTCTGGATGGTGGTGATGAGGTAACCTTTTTCATTTTGAATTTTTCTGCAAAACACTTGAAACTCCATCAGAGCATCACTTTTATTAGCTAAAAATAACAGCCATGTGAATCTGGAGAAGTCATCAACAATCACAAAGCCGTAGGATTTTCCTCTCAGGCTAGATGTTCTAGTGGGACCAAAAAGATCAAGATGCAACAGTTCCAAAGGCCTAGTAGATGAAACAATATTTTTATTTTTGAAAGATGTTCGTGTTTGCTTGCCTTTAGTACAAGCTTCACATATCCTATCACTTTCAAATTTTAATTTTGGCAGTCCATTCACCAAGTCATGTCTAGACAGCTTGGAGATTACTCCAAAACTAGCATGACCTAATCTTCGGTGCCATAACCATGCATTTTCATGATTGTTCGCAACCAAGCAGAAGTTATCGCATGAAACATTATCAATATCAATAGTGTAGACATTGTTATTCCCTTTTCCAAGAAATTTGATCTCATTTGAATTTTTGTTTAAGATAATGCAGTGAGTTTCATCAAAAATAACTTTAAAACCCTTATCGCACAATTGGCTAATGCTTAGCAAGTTATGATTTAAACCTTTCACCAAAAGCACATCTTCAATAAGAATTTCAGAATTCTTGCCAATGTTGCCAGTTCCAATGATTTTACCTTTATCTTGACCTCCAAAGACAACTGACCCTCCATCCTTATCTTGCAGTGTAGAGAACAATTCCTTGTCCCCTGTCATATGCCTTGAACAGCCGCTATCCAAGTACCATTTGCTCCCCCTGGCTTCAAGACATATCAGAAAAAAACTTCTCATGCAATTGTTTTTGGTACCCAAACAAGTTTGGGTCCATAGGAGTTAGTCCAACTTCTTGTGGATGTTTTCTTGGTCCATGGAACATGATATTTAGGTGTGCTTTGTCTGAACCAGCAGTTGGACATCACGTGATCAAATCTACCACAATGAAAGCAATTAGCATGTGAGAAGGTTCTTTGATTTTTGTGTGGTTTAGGCTGAACATGTTGGGATTGAGAATCAGAACATGAAGCATGATTATAGTCCTTTTCATGAATGAAGGATGTGGTGATCTTATGCTCAAAAGATTTTTTGTTTTGAGGTGTGTACCCCAAGCCTTCCTTATGGAAGTTGACTTTAACTCCCAGTAGGTTATCCAGGTTTTGTTTCCCCTTAACAAACCTAGTCAAGGTGAGCTGAAGTTCAGCAACTTTTTCAGTCAAGGACCCATTTCTCCTTTCGAGTTCTGAATTGGTGGATTTCAAAATTTGTTCTTGAATTTTGATCCTTTCACATGCTTCCTCCATTTCAGTTATCTTGCATGATAGTTCCTTTTTGGTCTTATCACATTCTATAATTGTTTGCAGTAGATTTTCCTTTTCTTCCGTAGCCTCAAACCATTCCTGTTCCAGTTTCTCAAATTTAGCAAAGATATCTTCGCGTGACAAGTCATCAAGTTTCTTTTTGAGAGTTTTATTTTCAGATATGGTTTTCTTGTACTTAGTGTACAACTTTTCATATTCAGATTCCCATTGTTCATTGGAAATGAATTCATGGTCAGAATTTACCTTCGTGGATTCATCTTCATGTGCCATGAAGCACAAGCTTTCCACAAGTTCTTGAATCTCTTCATCAGATGGTTCATCTTCTTCGTCGCTCCAAGTGGTGACCATGGCTTTGGGTTTCTTGAAATTATCCTTCTTGAATTTCCTTTTTAGATATGGACATTCACCTCTCATATGCCCAGGCTTCTTGCATTCGTAGCATATGATGCTACTTGGCTTGCTCGATTCGCCTTTGGCTTGCGTGGGCCTTCTTGGCCCCTTTCTAAAGCTTCCCTGAAAGTTTCTCTTCTTCCTTAGAAATTTCCTCACTTGGCGAGTTATCATCGCCAATTCTTCCTCTTCATTGCTTCCGTCACTTGATTCACCTTCTTGAGATTCGTCATCGGATTGGTGAGCTTTCAGTCCAATGACCTTTTTCTTTTTGATGTCTTCGTCAGCTGTTCTCTTTATATTTATCTCATAGGTCATGAGTGATCCTATGAGTTCATCCAAGGTGAGAGTTGACAAGTTCTTTGAGTCTTCAATTACCGTGGCCTTTGTGTGCCAAGCTGACGGTAGGGACCTTAACGCCTTCCTCACAAGCTCAGAATTTGAGTATTCCTTCCCGAGACCTTTGAGACCATTTGTGATCTCTGTTAACCTTGCAAACATCTCAGAGATGGTTTCTTCAGGTTTCATTTTGAATAGCTCATAGTCAATGACTAGGAGATTTGCCTTGGTTTCTTTGACCTCTGAAGTTCCCTCGTATATGAGTCGCAGCTTGTCCCACATTTCTTTGGTTGAACTGCACATAGAGACACGAGAGAATTCACTAGGGTGTATTACACATTGCATAATATTCATGGCATTAAAATTAGCAGTGCATTTCTTAATTTCCTCGGGCGTCCATTTTTCTTCATCAGCCCCGAGTTTATGAGGACCCTTGTCCACAACTCTCCAAACTTCGTACTCTTGCGCCCTCAGAAAAACATGCATTCTATTTTTCCAGTAAGAGTAGTTTGAGCTGTCAAAAAATGGAGGATGGTTGATGGAGTGACCCTCGGGTATCATACCCTTGTTTGCCATTTAATCGGATCTTGCTCTAGATCGTTAGATCTGTGAAAGAAAGAGCCCTTGCTCTGATACCAATTGAAGTCCCGAGTTTAAATGGCACCCAAGAGGGGGGTGAATTAGGTGTTAAAAAATTAATGAAGATTTTTTTCTTTTTGTATAAAATATGTGATAGAATGCTATATGAGAGACAAGGTTAACAGAGACCAAAAAACAAGGCAAGATCTAAAAGGTGATAAATGGATTATTCAGGATAAACGAGAATAAAACTGAACTGGAAATCACACATGCAATTTGCACAGAATGGGGATAGAAGAAAAGGAACAAACCACACGGCGACAACGATTTTTAGGTGGTTCGGATGCCACAAAGGCAACCTACGTCCACCCCTCACGGACTGTGAGGATCCACACACTATCTTGTAAAAAGTTACAAGATCAACCACACACAACACTTACACACTGGGAAGAGGAGTTCCCGCGAAGATGTAAGAACACCTTAATACACACACAGCTACACGGGAGGACACACACAAACACACACACACGGATCTAGGAAGATCCACATACACCGAAATATTTTAACAACTACAAGATCCACATATGAAGCTTAAGAAGGCAAAAAGAATTTAGAACACAATAGAAGAATCTTGATTTGCTCCCCCTTATTGGATGGTTGGATGCTTTGGATGCAGCTTGAATCCTTGGGCTGATCTTCACTTGACTTGATGAAGAAGGATGAAGAACTTCTCTCGGAGCACTGTTCACGTCTACAGTGCCAAATCCCTTCTCTTCCTCTTGGCAGCCTCCCTTTGATCTTCCTTGAGCATTAGGGTTTTCCAAACCCTCTTGTATAAGTTATATAGGTTCTTGAATGGTCCAAGGCCTCCCCCAGACCAGATCCACAATATCTGGAGAGTTTGGTAGCTTAGGGATTAAACAATTCCCATGAGAGTGGCTTATCTCGAAAGGTGAAAAAGTCAACAATTGTTGGCAGCTCGGGGCTGGCGGTCGACCTGCAGGGGCTGGCGGTCGACCGCCACTGATAAACCTGCAAGTGGCCGGTCCCTGGGAAATCCGGTCGACCGGGATTTGAGGGGCGGTCGACCGCCACTGTGACAGACTGTAGAGAATTGCATTATGTTATTTCAGGTCGACCGGGGTCATGCTGGAGGTCGACCGGACTATCAAAAAACCTGAAAAATAAGAGTTTAGCCCAGAGAACCATATCCACAAGATCGAGACATGAATTGGATGCATGTTTATGGGAAATGTCAAGTTCATTTGAGATCTGAGAAAGCCCATTCGGAAGGCTAAAATCTTAAGCAAAAGCATGAAAAAATCCGGCCTTGAAAACGTGTGAAAAACACTTGGGTCAAGGATTCCAAACAGGAGAGCCACCAAAGGTCCTTGGTTTTGTTATCATCAAAAACACTGAGATAGATATACAACAGGACACGCCCCAACACACACACAGACGGAGACGAAGTCTCCCACACGATCCGACGACCGGATCACAAACACATACACGATCTGACGACCGGATCACAACACACGCACAATCGACGACCGGATCACAACACATACACGATCCGACGACCGGATCACAACACACACACACACGGTCCGACGACCGGATGACAACACACACACACACACGCTAACACGATCGCACGCAGGCGATCAAACACGACCGTATACGCAAACGGTCACACACACAAATATCTCTAGTGTTCAAAAAATAAACACAAATATTCAAGCATGCTCAAACCCAAAATATAGATCATAGAACACATCACAAAGAACTGATAGAAGACATAGAAGTAGTCCCCCTTTGTTTTCCAAGGCCGGTTGATGACGTTCCTTGAACCACGAGTTGGAGGGAAGCCGGAAGAAGACGATTCTTACGTCCTCTTGATCCTCTCTTCGATCCGCTCCTTTTCTTCTTCTTCCACGAGCTCCAGATCTTCACGGATGTAGATGATATCCTCCTTGGAAGAGCTCCACCACGTTTTTCCCTTTTTCTTCACCTACACGAATGAACAAATGAGCATTAGGGTTAATCCTTCTCAAATTCGGAGCAACACATTAATATATATAGGAGACAGACCAAATGACCCATATACCCCTTCTAAAATGAGTTTAAAACACCCTAACATGATTAGGAATCATTGGGGGGGTATTATAATAAGGTTTAGAAGGGTTTTCAAAGCGTTTTAAACACTTTCGAAAATCACGTTATGGAAGGGGTCGACCCCTGGGTCGACCCTCGGGCAACCAGAGTCTGCCGGGGCCAAAAAAGCACCCTGTGTTACAGGGGTCGACCCTTGCAGTGGGTCGACCCCAGGGGTCGACCCATGCAGTGGCTGGGCATACAAAAAATAGCTCTGCGCGCTTCGGCGGCAGGAATTAATTCTCCTAGCTCCGAACTCCGATCGAAGCGAGACTGGAGGCGTTGGAAAGAGGACGCCCAGAGCTACAACATAAAATTTTTAGAGGGGAGATCCAACGGTCGGATTGAAAATGGTGAAGACTGTAAGATAGTTTGAGTTTGAAAAATAACTAAAACCTCCATCAAACCAAATGGAAACAATTGATTAAATGTTACCATAATCCCATGAAGATCAACAATGATTTTGCATCCTGAAAAACATGATAAACCAAGAGGTTATTTGAGAATCAAAATATATGAGTTATGCATTAACACTATGAACATGTTCACAATGAAATACATCATTGAACCTATTCAAACATGCGTTTTGCTTCTCAAATCACTTAGCAAAAATACATTTGACCAAATGACAAGGTTTTGAAATTGTAAGCATGAATCTATCATTCAATCAAATATAATAACATGGAAGCTCAACCATTCAATCACATTCTTGAATCAACCAAATCTTCAACATCAAGATGCTTCATTACACAAGTGTTAACAATCATGAAAAATGCAAAGCATACATAATATCATAGAACCACATTCATTCAAATGGCATTCTTGTTAACAAATATTGATATTCATGAAGCCTTATTTTCACGAGGAACATTGTCTTCACATGCATCTCACACATCAGTAAATATCAATCATTCATGCAAGACATGAGCAATATTGAACCAAATCTCATGAAGTCTTGTACGAATGTTTCAAGCACAATATAAGCTTAAAAGCTTCAAGTAGAAAATGCATGAACCACATTCATGTCATTAGCAACTTAGAAGATCACATCCATCAAATTTCAAGTTACAAGGTTGAGGTTATTTCAAGCCCAAAAATCTTACGAGGAAAGTGCATGAAAATACCCAACCAAGATTGTGAAAAGCTATTTGATGGAATGCATGAAATATAGAAGTGTCATCACAATACAGTGAGTTAGTCAACTCTCGTTTTCAATAAGATTTTCATTGATGCACTCCTTCGAGTTCCAAACATAAATCATGGATTTTGATCCTGCAAATCAAAATATTCAAAGCATGAGACCATTAAATACAAAGCATTCATATAACTTTCAAACATGAACAGAGTTAACTCCCTTTTTCATTGATGGACTCCTTAAGATTCCAAGTATGAGCCATGAAGTTGTATTCCTGCAAACCAGCATAAATATAACGTTAGTTCTATAAACATCAAGTGTAACTCTATCTTTCAACCCATCAAATCAAGATATGAAACATGTTGTTCAATGAAACATTGCTAAATGAAACACATACACACACAAGCACAATCGTTTTGATATCATCAAAACCAAACACGAACTAGGGGTGCAATAATCTCCCCCTTTTTGATGATGACAAAACGATGTATGTGATAATACAGATTTTGCAAACATTTGTAAACATTGAGCACACACCAATTCTTCCATTCTCCTCAAGACAACATCATTCATAAAGCATTGAGCACACACCAAACATTCTCCCCCTTTTTGTCATCTACAAAAAGACAGGGGGTTATGTGACATGAAATGAATAGGTTGGGCCAAAGGATATGATTCCAATTGAAAGACCAATGGATGCTAAGTAGGGGCTTAAAGACATGATACCAAGTGTTGATCAAGATAGAGGCACAAACATAGGTAATTTCAATTCTCGAAGAGAGAGAGCCTCAAAGATAGCATTTGTTGATCATGATACTATTTGTTGGTTGAACTCATTTTGGTAATTATGCAACATAAAGTGTTCAGAATATGCATTTCAAAATGAACTGTGCCAATTGGTGAAAAGTATGGATTTGATCAAGATGATATCATGAATGACCTATATGCATGCTGAAAATGTCAAATATGCAAATATGTAAATTAGCACTGAATATGCACTATGTGAATGCTAATCATGCAAGTTATGAAGCTATGCACATGATGACTTCTATCTTTCAAAAGTAAGGTTTATGCTCTGAATTAGACTCAAGGGGGATGCTTGAACATGCAAGCACACAAGCATAATCGTCATGCACACAAATATTACATATAGTAACTCCCCCTAAATGAGGCACGGGTTAACAAAAGAGTATGTGATTCAAATTCAAGAATGTAAGGAATGAAGCATAACTAAGAGATTTGTGCATACACAACTAGGAATAATAGATAAAGCATGAGTGTAGGCAAATTCATAAAAGACATACATCACAAAAATGCCCATGTGAAATGTGAGGCAATGACTAATGAGCTTCAAAACATATGAATTTTCAGATTTTCTAAAAAACACTAGAAGGTAATCTCCTCTCTACACTTTCACTTTAGATTCTCGACTATCGGTAGCTTCGTACAACCCCGATTTTATTCTTTTAATGGACTTCACTTTTCGACGCGAGTTTCCTCATATGTCTCGATGGGGATTCCCGACTACTTGGATTCGTCACACATATAGATTTTTGTTTCTCCTTTTGACACGAGTTTTCTCCTTTATTTCAGGGGGGATTCCCGGTTACTCGGATCCACATTCCACTTATTGAATTTTTGTGGGGTAGGCAGCTTTTTCCTCACGATTACTCTTTAATGTCCATGTAGAGATTCAAGTTCCCTTTAGAGTGTTGGAAAGAATTTCTTAAATCCTTATCAAGTAAAGTCATTAAATTCATTTTGTGCAAGAGTGTGGGGTAAATTTTTGTTTTGCATATATAAAATGAATTTGACAAGACACGGCTATGACTCCCCCTAAATGTATGCACGGTCAGAATCAAATCCTCTCCCTTAATATATGACATGTATCACATATGAATAAAATCACTGCATTGTTATTTAGCAAGGAGGTAAGGCCTTAGAAAGATGAAGAGATGGTTTCATAGAGTAAATACTTACAAGCATGCAAGGATTCATGAAACATTCATGCAAGCAGTCATGAGTCAAGATATGCGATTATCATGAAATATATGCATATGCTCTATATGCATAAATATGCAATATGCATCTTTTTGTCATTTTATATGCATAGTATATGAATGATATGCAAAGATGCCAATGCGATGTAGAATGTCAGATTTTTATTTAAAAGTTCTAAATGCATTGTAAAATTCAATATGGGTGCAAGATGCAAGTTTTCAATTTTTCATATGAATGATCTAAATGCACCTTATAAAGTTTCTAATGCATGTAACTTATAAAAGCATAAGAATGCAATGCAAGATGCAAAAGTTTTTTTTATTTTTAATTTAAAACATCATGACAGAATGCACAAAGAGACATACATATTCAATTGATGAGCAACAACCATTTTCCAAGACTTGCCCTTTTTGAACAAGGGTACACAAATGATCAAAATCAAGTAGTGAACCCAAATTATTTTTAGAAATGTTCAAAAACAGATTTTCAAAAACATCTCAAGAGCTTAGAGTGTCATCCACAAACCAAACAGATTTTATAGGTTCTGCTACGAGGTGGAGGTGAAGGTTTTAAAACCCAACTCACACATAGTGAGAGCTTCTAGGTGGACATAATCCACCTTTTCACTACACACCATTTGATATACCAGATACTCAATTACACTCAGATGCTCATGCATTTCATATTGAAAAGTATTCAGTAGGCAAGCACATCATGCTTGTTCCTCAAAATTTTCAGATTCATTCAACCAATGAGACATGTTCATCATAGCAGAATACAAGAACAACAGATCAAGTTCAGAAACACTATCTGTCAAAGGAACAATTCTGCATATCAGAAATTTTACCTTCTAGAAGCAAGAATGAATTTCAGAATCAATTTGAATACACATGGTATTTCAGAATTTCAAGGCAAATTGATTTCCTTCAAAAGACATGTTTCCACATTTCAATACCAATTGTTGCATATGATCAAGCAATTCCACAGTTTAAAAATTTTGCCCTTTTGAAACAAGAAAGTTTTTCAAATTCAATTTGAAAGCACATGCAAATCAAAGGCAAATTGATTTCATTCAAAACACATGGTTCCTTATAAGCCAAATAATTCAATTTCTAAATTTTGGTACTAGGCGGAGAACATAGGTCCGAAGACCACCATCACGCTTAGTGGAAGTATCCAGTTGAACGTAGTCCAACCTTCTCTAACCACCATTTGATATACCAAATATTCATCCATTGTAGACATGTATGGCTTGCGAAGAATTTTGAGCATAATATGAGAACATACCAACATCTCATTCCAAAATATCAAGACCACCAAGTTTGACAATGAAGGAGCAAAGTTGGAGTTTTACCATATGAGTGTGCCTTGTTCCATTTTATTGGAACCCTTTTCATTCTTTATTTACTTCAAGGCACACTTGCATCCAAAATAATTCATTCAACAGATTTGGGCACCCAAGCATTTTTGGGTCCCTAGAGGTTGGTAGCATTGCCACCAAATGCTTTCTTCCTTTTCATTGCTACAACATCATCATTCTTCATGATCCTGCAATTCTCAATAGCATGTCCATGGTTTCCACAATAACGGCATTGAGGAGAAGCAGTTTTACCAAAAGATTTCCTTTTAGGAGTAAAGGAATTTTTAAATCCATTCAATCTTCTATTTTTAAAAGGTCTAGATTTAACAAAATTAGACCTAGCATGCATTCTAGAAGCATGGAAATTTTCTGTTTTCAAAAACCAACATTCTTTCATTACATGTCCGTACTTCCCACAATGAAAGTAACAAGGAGATGTGGGTCTACGGAATGACTTTCCATTATTTGCATGTGTGTTTGTGAACAAGTTTCTCTTATAGGATGAAGACCCTTGAGCATTAGAGGCATGTTCAATTCTGAATTTTATTTGAAGGTTTGATTTTGCATTCATGGCATGAAAATCATCATTTTGCTTCACAAAGTAATCATTCATGACATGGCCAAGTTTGTGACAATAAAAGCATGAGACATTTTTCTTTTTGCATGCAAGTTTGTCATCCTCTTTCATGACAACATAATCATCCATCACATGACCAAACATACCACAATAGAAACATTCAACATTAGACTTTGATTTTTGAAATCTATTTGGCATGGTTGGTTTGACATTTTTCTTTTTCGTAAAATCATTTTCAGAAGTTTTCTTTTAAAAAATGGGAGGATGAGCTTTGGAGGTGCTATGAATGTCGGATGTATGAACAAAAGAGGTTGTCATTTTGTGTTCAAAAGATTTTTTATTGACCGGGATGTATCCAAGACCCTCTTTTTGAAAGTTCACCTTGACACCTAGCATTTTGTCTAAGTTCTCCTTCCCTTTGACAAATCTAGATAAGTCATTTTTCAAATCATTTGTCTCTTTTTCACATGCAAGGATTTTCTCACTAAGCAAGCAATTCACAGATTCCAAGTGTTCATTCTCTTTCAAAATTTCCTTGTTTTCATCATTCATGGCATGGAGTTTTTCAGTTAAGTTTTCAAGAACTTTCTCAGTTTCAACAAACTTTGAAATCTTAACAAGCAATTGTTCATTCTTAGATTTCAACAAGAAATTTTCTTTTTCAAGCTTATCAAAGCATTACAATCTTCCCTCAAGTAAGGAATTCTGAATTAACACGGCACCATTTTTCTTTTTAAGATCTTCATTTTCATTCATGATGCTTTTGCTATCGATTTCAGAATCAAGTAGCTTTTCAAACATTTTATCATCATCAGACAAAGAAGTTAACTTGTTCTTAAGATATTCTTCATTTTTCTCAAGCATGGAGATTTTAGACACGAGGAATGTATTTTGCTCACATAGCTCATCACACTCATTTTTAATTTGAAAAGATGTGTTAAGTTTTCTAGCCATTTCAACATCTTCATTCAAACAGGAAATCTCTTCTCAAAATATTTCAACTTTTGATTCAAGAGATTCATTTTGTTCTTACAGATGTTCAATTTTTGACTCCAAGATTTTACAGTTCTCACAGGAGGAATTAGCATGCCCACTCTCATTAATCTTCCCTTTTAAGGTTTTATTTTCAGATTTGAGTTTCTTGCATTTATCATACAGCATAGCATATGCCATTTGCCATTCCTCAATAGAGAGTTCTTTGGATTCAGAATTTACCTCATCATAATTTTCTTTATTGAGTTGATCATCATTATCAGCCATGAGATAATTTTATCCTTCTATCTCTTGAGCTTTGATCAACTGATCCATAATCTCCTTTGCCGTTCTACAAGAAGAAACAAATGAAAACATATGAGTATCAATAGCACTTTTCAATAAACTTAAGACAATGACATTTTCATGGTTCTTCAATTTATCTTGACTAGACCACTTGGTCTCATCTAGAGGCAATATGTGAGGACCATCATAAATCAACTTCCAAAGATTAGGATTAATTGAATTGATCAGTCCACACATTTTACCTATCCATGAATTAATATCAGAACCATTAAGAATAGGAAGGTAATTCATCGAGATGTGCTCAAAAGAAAAATTCATGATTGTAGAATGCACTAGGATCACTCTGTAGATCGTGAGATCTAAGGACAGCAGAGTCTCGCTCTGATACCAATTGTTGGGTCCCGAAGTGTAAGAACATGGATCTAGAGGGGGGGTGAATAGATCCTTCTACTAAAAACTATGACCAACTAAAAACATAAACTAGCGCACGGCGGAATTAACAAGATTGATAAGATTGAGGAATTAGCTAAACACGATAACTAGGTTCTCTCGATCTCACCGTTCACACATGAACATTCAACCAATATAAACACTTAAGCACGCATCCACAAAAGCAAACCACAAGACACATAATTTTTAAGGTGGTTCGGGACCACGACGGGTTCCCTACGTCCACCCCTCACCAAACCCGGTGAGGCTTCACTCGGGGATAAATCCCCAAACGGAGACGACGCTCCAAACACACATGGGACGACGCCCGCACACACACGGGGATACGCCCCAACACACACACAGACGGAGATGAAGTCTCCCACACGATCCGACGACCGGATCACAAACACATACACGATCCGACGACCGGATCACAACACACGCACGATCCGACGACCGGATCACAACACACACACGATCCAACGACCGGATCACAACACACACACACACACGGTCCGACGACCGGATCACAACACACACACACGCTGCCACAACCGCAGCACAATGACACAAACACGATCGCACGCAGGTGATCAAACACGACCGTATACACAAACGGTCACACACACAAATATCTCTAGTGTTCAAAAAATAAACACAAATATTCAAGCATGCTCAAACCCAAAATATAGATCATAGAACACATCACAAAGAACTGATAGAAGACATAGAAGTAGTCCCCCTTTATTTTCCAAGACCGGTTGATGACGTTCCTTGAACCACGTGTTGGAGGGAACCCGGATGAAGATGATTCTTACGTCCTCTTGATCCTCTCTTCGATCCGCTCCTTTTCTTCTTCTTCCACGAGCTCCAGATCTTCACGGATGTAGATGATATCCTCCTTGGAAGAGCTCCACCACGTTTTTCCCTTTTTCTTCACCTACACGAATGAACAAATGAGCATTAGGGTTAATCCTTCTCAAATTCGGAGCAACACATTAATATATATAGGAGACAGACCAAATGACCCATATACCCCTTCTAAAATGAGTTTAAAACACCCTAACATGATTAGGAATCATTGGGGGGGTATTATAATAAGGTTTAGAAGGGTTTTCAAAGAGTTTTAAACACTTTCGAAAATCACGTTCCGGAAGGGGTCGACCCTGGGTCGACCCTCGGGCAACCAGAGTCTGCCGGGGCCAAAAAAGCACCCTGTGTTACAGGGGTCGACCCTTGGGGTCGACCCTTGCAGTGGGTTGACCCCAGGGGTCGACCAATGCAGTGGCTGGACACATAAAAAATAGCTCTGCGCACTTCGACGGCAGAAATTAATTCTCCTAGCTCCGAACTCCGATCGAAGCGAGACTGGAGGCGTTGGAAAGAGGACTCCCAGAGCTACAACATAAAATTTTTAGAGGGGAGATCTAACGGTCGGATTGAAAATGGTGAAGACTGTAAGACAGTTTGAGTTTGAAAAATAACTAAAACCTCCATCAAACCAAATGGAAACAATTGATTAAATGTTACCATAATCCCATGAAGATCAACAATGATTTTGCATCCTGAAAAACATGATAAACCAAGAGGTTAGTTGAGAATCAAAATATATGAGTTATGCATTAACACTATGAACATGTTCACAATGAAATACATCATTGAACCTATTCAAACATGCGTTTTGCTTCTCAAATCACTTAGCAAAAATACATTTGACCAAATGACAAGGTTTTGAAATAATAAGCATGAATCTATCATTCAATCAAATATAATAACATGGAAGCTCAACCATTCAATCACATTCTTGAATCAACCAAATCTTCAACATCAAGATGCTTCATTACACAAGTGTTAACAATCATGCCAAATGCAAAGCATACATAATATCATAGAACCACATTCATTCAAATGGCATTCTTGTTAACAAAGATTAATATTCATGAAGCCTTATTTTCACGAGGAACATTGTCTTCACATGCATCTCACACATCAGTAAATACCAATCATTCATGCAAGGCATGAGCAATATTGAACCAAATCTCATGAAGTCTTGTACGAATATTTCAAGCACAATACAAGCTTAAAAGCTTCAAGTAGAAAATGCATGAACCACATTCATGTCATTAGCAACTTAGAAGATCACATCCATCAAATTTCATGTTACAAGGTTGAGGTTATTTCAAGCCCAAAAATCTTACGAGGAAAGCGTATGAAAATACCCAACCAAGATTGTGAAAAGCTATTTGATGGAATGCATGAAATATAGAAGAGTCATCATAATGCAGTGAGTTAGTCAACTCCCTTTTTCAATAAGATCTTCATTGATGCACTCCTTCGAGTTCCAAACATAAATCATAGATTTTGATCCTGCAAATCAAAATATTCAAAACATGAGACCATTAAATACAAAGCATTCATATAACTTTCAAACATGAACACAGTTAACTCCCTTTTTCATTGATGGACTCCTTAAGATTCCAAGTATGAGCCATGAAGTTGTATTCCTGCAAGCCAGCATAAATATAACGTTAGTTCCTTGAACATCAAGTGTAACTCCATCTTTCAACCCATCAAATCAAGATATGAAACATGTTGTTCAATGAAACATTGCTAAATGAAACACATACACACACAAGCACAATCGTTTCGATATCATCAAAACCAAACACGAACTAGGGGTGCAACACGTAGCTAGTCTAGTCAAGAGTCATTTATGTAATTTTCACTTTATTGAGTCTAGTTAGTCAAAGAGTCTTTGTAAACTTGTCATTATGATTCAATAAAGTCAAGGTTTTTGGATTATACCCTCTTGTGCTCACTTTTAGGTGTGAATGATTAGCGCTCTGATTGTTATTATCACTTGAGGTTTCTCTTGCCGGCTGTTCACGTCCCCGATTAGTTTTTGCTGCATAATCTCGGGACGTGACAGTTAAAATGATATCAGAGCCTAGGCATAAGGAAGTCCTATTTAAATGTCATGTCATAGGCTAAGTCTGAAGTTAAGGACCCACACCTATGAATTAGGAAAGAAATTTCCCCACCTATGCGAGATTGGGTAGAGCCCGGGATAAGATAGTTGTTTAGAAATTATCTCTAGGATAACTCCCTTCAAATCCGTAGAAATTAACAAATCATTCCTTTTTCTCAGGTACCATAATCTCGCAATGGCTCATCGTGTTAATTGGGACAAGATGCAACAAACCGTCGCGGGTCTCACCCAAGCCTTGCAAACTGTGGCCCAAGCTGGCGCTCAGGCAGGGGCGGGTAATTTACACGGGAACTTTCGGAGTTTGAATCCTCCACGATTCTCGGATCCTCCAACCCCGATGAAGCAGAAAATTGGATCGATGAGATGAACTGTATATTCAACGTTATACAATGCTCTGACCAAGAGAAGGTCTTCTAGCAACTTTCTAGCTAAACAAAGATGCCCGTACTTGGTGGAAGGCATAACCTCAAAATGCCCAGCTTACTTGGGATGGGTTTCTTACCCTCTTCCGAGTAAAATACTGCTCCAAGCATGTCAAAGAAAGAAAGGCCGCTGAATTCACCTCTCTTCGCCAAGGCATGATGTCCGTGGTAGATTATGAACTTCAATTCTCTCGGTTGGCACCATATGCTCCTCATTTGGTTAGCACGGATATCTTAAAAGCTAACCGATTCATGGACGGTTTAAGGCCCATCTTTATTCAACAACTTGGGTCTCAAAGTATCCGCACATATACGAAATGGTCCAATAGGCACATTTATGTGAAAAGACCCTGGAGGAGGTAGAGGAGTTCCGAGGGAAAGAAGAAAAGTCGAGCCGAAAACATGATAGGCGAGAAGAAAAAGAAGAAAGGTTTAGCATCACGAAGGATGACGAACCCCATCACAACAAGAGGTCCCGCAATAGGAACGGTAATGGTAAAAGAAATAGTAATGGAAAAAGGAATGAAAATGGCAATGGCAATGACAATGGAAAGAGTAAAAGAGTCAAGGAGGAGGAAGAAAAGTAGGTCATGGCGGTTTGCTCATTCTGTGAGAAGTTCGGACACACTACCGAAGAATGTTGGAAGCGTCTCGGCGCTTGTCTCAAATGTGGAAGTTGATAACATCGCATACCCACATGTCCCCTTATAAAGGAACAATCTTCAAGGGATAACAATGGACGCGGGCGACGAGGCCGACTAAATGCCATCCTGGACGGGGAAGGTAAGGCGATTGAAGGTACCATCTTGACTTATTTACATATTAGCATTGCCTTAATTATCAGTCCGACTCATTAAAACACACTCTCCATAAAACTCATGCAATGAATTTGGGGACCAAATTCTTTTAAGTGGGGGAGGGTGTAACACCCCTAATTTTTCTAGAAATAATTTAGGAATTTTTTAGACTTAAATATAATTATTAAGCATTAAAATGACTTAATGGGCTATTAAAACAATTTTGGGATAATTAAATCAATTTAAAGGCCCTATATTAAGCAAAGGGTTAAGCCCAACTCAGATAGGCCCAAAGACCCAATTCCAAGACCTTTAGACACAAGCCCACTTCTAGAGACGCAATTAGGGTAATTTAAGGAATTAAATTGGATAAATAGATTGATAAAATGGATAAATGGGAGATAATTATAAAATCTAAAAATTTCAGATTTAACCGCCAGAACGTGGTCTATCACGAGACCGCCTTCTCACAATAGCGGTCGCGCAATGAACGCTACTATGTTCCGTGGACGGGTGAAGAAGAAGCATGGAAAAACTTGGATTTCTCCATCCTAATCTCTATGATTCGAAGCTACTTGGCATGGAAACCTAGTCTAGGACACTTAGGGATCGGTTCTACTTCTAAATAGGACTCCCAAATCGATCTAATCCTTCAAACCCTAACAAACCCTGTAAATAGGTCTCAGGTTTGACCTGCGCGAACCCTTGTTTTGGAGTGCGTAGTTCGACGGTAAGGAGGTATTATTTCAGGTTGGTTATTTAGAACATTATGTTCCTTTTAGTATTAACTAACATCCGTCCAAATTTCGTGATAGGAGGTCAAGCGTCCAGAAAGTTAGAAGCCCCCAAAGTTGCTATTCCTCTGCAAGGCGGTCAGGAACCAGCGTGTCGATCCAAGAAGGATCTAAAGATTGGAAGCCCTAATCGAGGTATTTAGAAGTTCATCTTTTAGAACAATTTGTTAACCCTTATATCTTCTAGCTACCCTCCAAATTTCATGGATTTAGGTCAAGAGGATAAGGAGAACGAGAGACGAGAAGTTGCTGGTTTAGCACATGACGTGCATAAACTAGGTCGTCCTTCCAGTCTAAAATTTGAAGTCTAAAGCATGTTACAAAGGTAGGTTATCTCATGAAAAGGCTAAATTAACGTGATAGGAATAAAAGCCCTCAATTTTCTCATGATTTTATGCACTGTACTTAGAGAATTTCGTGTTTTCCTATGATCACGCATGCATAGTATTTATAGCATCATATTCCTGCACCCTTAACCACAAAGATGATAATCTTGGCTTAATCCAGGAAAACCATGCATCTCCATGATTCTATTTTGTTGTAAACATGTTTATCTTCATGTCTAGCATGTTTACATGCATTTGTTTCTTTAAGTTAGGCCTTTCATGACCTAATGATCCCTTTTCTGTTACAAGGATAGACACGGTCTACCAGCGACCGCTACTGTCTAATAGCGGTTCCCAAATGACCGCTACTGTGTATAGGCACTTCTGTCAAGACCGCTACTAGGTTTCAATTTTCTACATTTGTTTACTCCAAACAGATTGCAGATTGACCCTATTATATATATGTTAAGCCTAGGTAAGTAGGCTTTATTCCTAGTTATGGCTATACATTTATGAACTTGGTTGTATTGTGCATTAAACATGCAAGGTTTCATGTCTTTCATGTTTTAAATACCTATTTTAACTTATACTATTTTTATGCCAAAATTCATATAGTTTGTGTTAAAGTTATTTCTACATGGTTCATGAACTTGTGTTATTGATGGTTGATCACTGTTTTGATACGAGCCACTCTCATCTTCAGTCTTTCATAAGTACATAGTGCGTACTCTGGTGCGTACTTATTAGTTACACCTTGCACATATTAGGCACACAATCTTGGACTTGTGATCCTCTCCTTCAGATATTCCTTCCACCAGACTAGGTGATCTTATTTCAAGGCCCCCATAAGTCTCCGCGAGCCTGGGATTCCCACTAGGATGCTGAGCGAGTTATACAATTAAACCCTTGATCTAGAAAGCACTTTACCACCGTTTTCTGTATCCTGGATAGTCGCGGCCATCAGGCGACCGCCACTGTCAAGTAGCGGTCATCACGTGATCGCATTAATCCAGAGTTCACTACTACGTCGACTCTTTTCTTTCTGGTGTCGACTCTATCCAGAAACGGTCCTGACTTGACCGCGTCTGTATAGAAACGGTCGAGGAATGACCTCGTTCATACTGAGTTTTGTCTAACCCAAGGTTTGACCCACGGGTTGGTTTCCTAAGTTCCTTGATGGTCTATTGATTATCTAGAACCCAACACCTTGTTCAAAAAGTTATCTAATGAATTATGGAAAGTAAAGAATGTACCGTTATGCTGTCGGATTCCTTCCGTAGTATGACCTTGTCTTAATTAATCTTTGACTTCTCGTAATCTTACATTGGTGCGTTCGTTACCTTGGTTACATTATCATGAGCTTATTGTTTGAACTGTGCATTACTGGCCATACCTTATTGATATTTCTTGTGGAAGTAGCTTGATTTATAACGTGAAGATGCAGATCGGGCACTGATTGTGTCCAAGGTCTCGACACTAGCCCTCTCGGCTGATTGCCGAAAACATACTGAAAATCATGGGGTATGATAAAATACTTGCATCGCATTGTGCCGGGAGTACTTTTTTTATAGACGAGTGAAAACCACGAGGCATTCTAGTGAAATTACATTCTTGCGTGTTAAGTGACTTTCTAGTGCATAGCCTTTATGGTTATGAAAAGTGCATTCTCGTTACATTCTTGTTTGTGAAAGGCCATATTTACATTCATGCTATATTCTTGCTTGATCATATTCCCAATCTACATGAATTCTCATATCTCACCTTGATCATATCTTGTTACTCGTGTTACTTTGGTTTATACTGCATATTTTATCATATTTTATTTATCTTATTCCTTGAGCTAAAATGTTAATTACTTAAACATTACCTTCATGTTGATACGAAGATACCTACTGGGCAAGTGAGCTCATTCCCTACTTTTCCAATATTTTCAGGACATTCTAGTGGGTCAGATTCAGACTATTCAAGTGATGGATCCGAGAGCGATTGATGGTTCGAGAGAAGTCGTAACTAGTCTAGTCAAGAGTCATTTATGTAATTTTCACTTTATTGAGTCTAGTTAGTCAAAGAGTCTTTGTAAACTTTGCATTATGATTCAATAAAATCAAGGTTTTTGGATTATACCCTCTTGTGTTCACTTTTAGGTGTGAATGATTAGCGCTCTAATTGTTATTATCACTTGAGGTTTCTCTTGCCGGTTGTTCATGTCTCTGATTAGTTTCTGCTGCATAATCTCGGGACGTGACAAGACCGCTATCAGACAGAGTTGACGCTAGAAAGAAAAGAGGTCGATGCAGTGGAACTGTAGGCAGAACGCGGTCGCGCCAGGACCGCTATCATGAAATAGCGGTTGCTTGAAGGCCGCTTTCAGGTTAGTTCACAGAAAACACGAGTTTCACAAAGTGCTTTTTAGACCATTGGGCTTTTAGGGTACAACCAGCTTGGCGTCCTAGTGGGAATCCCAAACTCGCGGAGACTTACGGAGGCCTTGAAATAATATCACCTAGTCTGATAGAAGGAATATCCGAAGGAGTGGATCTCAAGTCCAAGAGAGTGTTCCTATCAAGTGCAAGTGAACTAATAGCAACGTACCAGGGTACGGGCTATATGTGAACTTAATAAAACAGAAATGGATGAGAAGGGAGCGCATGAAAACACCAAAGCATGATACATGAAGTCATGGAAAATTCCCTTTAATTACAAAACTATAAAGTTTGGCATGAAAATAACATACATTAAAATAGACTTTAAAACATGCCAATATGAAACATGATATAACAGGAAACATGGATATAACGAAATAACATGAACTCCTAACATGATTAGGAACCAGAAATAATGAAAATAGGGCATGATTACTATCAAATATACTAGGGATTGAACATGGTTTAATCCAGGTCCAGAAACCAGGTAGCGGTCGATCGAGGACCGCTACTAGCAAGTAGCGGTCTCTACAGAATCGCCTTCTGTCTATTGCAGACAGAAGCTAATACCCGTGTGTAGAACTTATTCTAGGGCAATTAATGAATGAAACTATAAGGAAACAGAAAGATAAGACATGATAACATGTGTAGAACGAAGTGAAAGCATGGGAAAGGCATGAATCAAGCTAAAATTCTTATCTTTTGATTAGAGGTGCAGGGATAATATGCAGTGAAAAACATGCATGCGTAGTCATGGAAAAACATCAAATACTCTGTGTAGAATGCATGAACTCCAGAGATAGTAGAGCACTTTTATTCCTAACACGTTGTTTAAGCCAACATGAAATAACCTACCTCTGATTTGATCCCTACAATTCGAATTTATCACTGGAAGTACATTTTCGTTCCTGCGCGTCCTGCGTGGAACCAATAACTTCCAGATCCTCTAACTCCTTAGGTGCTTGCTCTCCTATCATGAAATTTGACGGAGGATTATAAGATACTAAAGGGAATAAAAACTTCTAAAGAACTAATGTGAAATACTGACACCTTACCATCGAACAACGTGAGCCAAAATTAGGGTCCGCGCAGATTGAATCTGGGCTCTATTTATAGGGTTTAGCCTAGGGCTGTAGGATTAGATCAAAATAGAAGTCCTATAGAGCATCAATCTTGAAGGGGCGTGATCTCGCGCTGGTCCTGAGCTGGGAGGTTAATCATCGGGTAGTGAGCTGCAGAGAAAGGGAAACAAATCAGGGGGCCCAGGGATGGTTCCTTGGGGAAATCCTCCGATGCTTAAGTCAGTAGAGCAATGGTGGAAGGTATTGAGGGAGGTAGAAAGAGATGCGCGAGATTCCCCAACACCAAGATGGTGAAGTGGTTCCTGCTCAGTGAGTATTAGGCCTATATCTTCCTTACTTACCGCCGGAGGGAGTCCCTGGTTTATATAGCGAGCTCCCCTGATGAGTTCCATAAGTTGAGGAGTTTCAGGCGGGAGTTACGTCCTCATCATGGGATCATTACGTCCTTATCATGGGATCATTACGTTCTCGTCATGGGCTCTTCATGACCGTAGGGGATCGTGGCTCCCTTATCCCGCTGAACTCCTGCTCATAAAGGACTGTTAACGACTGCATGGATAAATATTTGTCAGTCGATCGAGCATGGGAAGTGCCAGCCCTGTCCGGGCGATAGGCATAGCTCGGATGCAGTCAGATCAGAGTGGGCGCGGAGCGCTCGCCCTTTATCCCGATAAGGGATGGCTCGGGCGTGGGTCTTCCTCCGTTCTGTCATTCGGGCCTTCCGAGCCTAAGGGCCGCCGAGGAAGGATGGGATCCAGAGTGATCTTTATTGGGCTTTTCTGCCGAAGTGGGCCCTAGAGGGCTGTCACTTGGATGAGCTGAGCCTCGTTCGGTCCTGATGGGCCTAGTTTGGCTGCTCTTAATTGGGCTGCAGAAATCCCCCTCTCCAAATCTGATCCCCTAAGAGTCCTAGATGAGTTCCCATGCCAGGTCACATCGATCCATGGCAATTGGGATGACAAAAACCCAAGTTTTCCACGCCTCTACAGATCTCGTTTCCGGAAGCAGGTAGCGGTCGCCCCTAGACCGCCTTCATCAAGACGCGGTCTCACGACTGACCGTGACTTGCCTGGGCGTTAGAATTTAAATTTCAGTCAAATTCCTCCTATAATTATTCCTTTAATTATCCAATCTAATTAAGAAATTATCCTTTTACGTTTCTAGAGTTGGACTTGGGCCTAAAAGCCTAGAATTGAGTTTATGGGCCTAGTTTAAGTGGGCCTAATTACCTGGTTATTAATTATACTTTCAAAGTAATTTATTTAACCCATAATTCATTACATAGCCCATTAATCCTTTTTAAATACTTAATAATTTTATTTAATTTTTGAAAATCCTAGAAAATTCTAGGGGTGTTACACCCTCCCCCACTTAAAGAGAATTTGGTCCCCAAATTCATTGCATGGGGTTTAAGGAGAGTGTAATTTTTCTTACAACCAAATAGCTCAGAAATCTCTTGCGCATAACTTCTTCTATTTTCTCTTGTCGCCTCTTGGTCTGTATTTTGTTTCCACCGGACTTTTAACATGGGAATAGTTTTATATCGAAGCTGACGTACTTCTCGATCAATTATTTTGAGTGGCCTTTGCTCGTACGTCAAATCCTTTTGAATCACCAGGTCATTATGACTTATAACAGGGAATGGGTCATCAACGTACCTTTTAAGCATGGAGACATGAAATACATCGTGAACTCTAGATAATGTGGCGGCAAAGCTATCCGATAAGCGACCTCGTCAACCCTTTCAAGGATTTCAAAAGGACCAATATATCTCGGAGTAAGCTTACCTTTAATGCCAAATCTTCGAATACCTCGACCTGGGAAAACTTTGAGAAACACATGATCTCCTACTTGAAATTCCAGGTCTCGCCTTCTATTATCAGCATATGCCTTTTGTCTATCTTGAGCCATCTGGAGTCTTTCTCGAATAAGCTTCACTTTCTCGGTGGTATCCCTGATGAGTTCAGGGCCTAGAATTTGTTTTTCTCCAACCTCATTCCAACATATAGGTGAGTGGCAACTTCTCCCATATAAAGCCTTGAATGGTGCCATTTGTATACTAGCTTGATAGCTATTATTGTAGGCAAATTCCACTAGAGGCAAGTGATTGTTCCAACTCCCACCGAAATCAATTGCACATGCCCTTAGCATATCTTCAACCACCTGATTGTTTCTTTTAGTTTGGCCATCTGTTTGTAGATGAAAAGTAGAGATAAAGTTGAGTTGGGTCCCTAAGGAATGTTGTAGACCCCTCCAGAATTGTGATGTAAAATGAGGGTCTCGGTCAGATATAATGATAACAGGGACACCGTGTAGCTTAACTATCTCCTTCATATACAAAGCTGCTAATATATCCACAGACCATCAACTTTTGATAGGTAAGAAATGTGCAGATTTAGTCAATCGGTCTATGATCACCTATATACCATCATGTCCACCTCTTGTCTTTGGCAGACCCATGATGAAATTCATCCCTATGCTCTCCCACTTCAACTCAGGAAATTCTAAGGGATGTTACTTTCCAACGGACTTTAAATGTTCCGCCTTAACTTGCTGACAAGTGAGACAGCGAGATATAAAGTCCACTATTTCTCTCTTCATGTTGGGCCACCAGAAATTCTTTTTTAAATCTTGGTACATTTTGGTAGCACGAGGGTGAATAACATATCTTGACTTGTGAGCTTCTTCCATAATCAACTTCTTAGTGTTGTCATGATCCGGCTGTTGGGTCCCGCGTGGTACAATCGGATCTAGAAGGGGGGTTGAATAGATCCTTTCACAAACTTTGGCCTATATAAAAATCTCTTAAACCAATGAGCATAAATCACTCCTTTGAAGCAAATAAAACACTTAGACAGAAAGCACAGCGGATTGAATAGAAATGGCTCAAATGGAAACAGTAAAGCTCGGTGAGAATGATCTATAGCATTGGACAGCAGGGATCTCAACACACATTAACTGGGTGTGAGATGACTAGCAATATGTGTTAGCTTTAGTAATCAATAGAAATAGATGCGAGTGTGAACAAGCTGATATTCCAACGCAACCAGCTTGGTGCTTGTGTGCAAGAGTGCAGCAGGCATCCAAGGGGTGCAAGCAGAACACCGAGGCCCAAATGGTATAGAGGTGAAGCCAGCACACCGACCTGTGAATGGGGATAGAAGATATGGAGCAAACCCACAATATTTTCAACCCACAACACAGGAATTTTAAGGTGGTTCAGTTGCAGATCCACAACCTATGTCCACCCCTCACCTAACAAGGTGAGGCTTTTCCACACGCTGCAATCGCAGCTCCACACAGGGACGACGCCCCAAGCACAGACCAAAGAACAACCTCTGTCGGTCTTCCTGCACACCAACCGGCAGGGACAGTTCTCCACAGACCGGATCACACCTCCTTCTGTCTTCCTACACACAAACCGGTAGGGACGGTTCTCCACAGACCGGAGCACACCTCTGTCTGTCTTCCTACACACAAACCGATAGGGACGATTCTCCTACACACAAACCGGTAGGAACAGTTCTAGATGAACAAAGGAAATAAAAACTCACTGTAAGTGCAATGGAAAAACCACAAAGAAAATAAACACCAGATGAAGCTAGAGATGATGATCTGGTGGGAGATGACTGCAGCTACAAATTTTAGATCTGAAGATCTAATCCTTTGGGCTTAGGTAGATTGTAGGGCTGCTCTCTTTTTCTCAAGGCTATTCTTCATATATGCTCATGGGCGTGGCACTCTCTCTGGTGGCAGCAACAGCTTCTTCTCTTGTAGAAGCTTCGTATATATAGAAGTACCGGTGGAAATTTTCCCTCTAAGAAATCTTCCATTAGTCTAGCTCAATTAAAGATATTTTCTATGACAATTGAGTGTTGACTGGCTCCCACTATGGCTGGCTACTTCTTTTCTCCAAGGATGCGCTTTTCACAATCACAGTAGCCATTTTATACTTCATCACTTTTGATGTCCGATAGAAAGTTACTTGACAAAGTCCACGAAAGTTGCTTGACAAAGTCCACCCTTGAACTCCAAAGTCTGAGCATTTAATGACCCTCAAAGAAAAAGATGACTTGCGTTTTGTATTCCTTTGGCTTTTGTTGACTTCGCTGCACATAGTACTATTCTAGGAACATATTTCATTTAATGGTAGCATGTTATTTATTCCTTTGGCTTTTGTTGACTTCGCTGTACCCAGCACCATGCTGGGGTATGCCTCTTTAAATGCTAGCAGAAAGTGGTCTTGACAGAGGTCAGTCCCTGGTATGGGTTCTGACAGAAACAGTCACCTAACATTGTTTTTCTGGTAGGGTAATAATGACTAGAACAAAAGTCAACCATAGACACTCCATCCAGACCTTGAAATCCATGTATTTGGACACTTGAGGTACCTATTTTCTCTCTCTAGATGGCCCACTAGATCTGACAGAAAGCTGGCTTGAAGTGCTTCTGGGAGGATAGAGGTAGATCTCTTTCTTCATCGAGGCATTTCATCAAACACTTCATTCTTCTTATGCTGAAGGTAAACATGCACAAACCTTGTAGTGTTGAAGGAAAATGTGCACATACAACTCTCTCTTCATTGAGGCATTTCATCAAACAGTTCATTCTTCTTATGCTTGGAGCTCATTTGTGCATAGATTATGTGCGTTGAGACAAAGCCTGCACCGACCTAGGTCTTGCACCAGCTCGTTGTGCACTGACCTTCACTCTGCGCAGGCACAATGTGCACCGACCATGTCTTCATGTGTGCACAAACCTTATCTTGCCAGAAGGTAAACATGCACAGACTGTGACACGTTGAAAGCAAGCATGCACTGACCTTCATTTGCGTATGTGCATAGACCTTGTAGGCTATATGGCAAAAGTGCACCGACCTTATATGGCATAAGGCAAAAACGTGCACCGACCTTGCTTGCAGAAATCCAAATGTGCGCCGACCTTGGTGCGTGCTAGTCTTGGACGTGCACCGACCTTGGTGCGTGCTAGCCAGAAGTTGCACCGACCTTGGTTGTTTGGAATCAAAAACCAGCACCGACCTTGGTCCTTCAAAGCTTGAAAGTGCACCGACCTTGTCGTGTTGAAGACAAATGTGCACCGACCTTGCATTGTCATGTGCACAGACCTTGTGCGTTTGAAGCAAACCTGCACCGACCTTGATATGCAGAATGCATGCATGTGCACCGACCTTGTCTGCAGAAGGTGCAACTAGCACCGACCCTAGTATGCACAAACCATGCAACTAGCATCAACTCTAGTATGTACAAGATGCAACTAGCATCGACTTCTCATGCTGTACTAGCATCGACCTTACATGCATGCTACAGTGATGTGCACAGACCCTCTTATGCATCTAGCCTAAACTAGCATCGACCTGTATGCATGCTATAGTTATGTGCACAGACCCTCTTATGCATTAACCATGAACTAACATCGACCTTAGTAAGCATAAGCCTCAACTAACATCGACCTTAGCACAGCTAACGTCAACCCTAGTATGCAAGACTAACACCGACCCTAGCACAGCTAACGTCGACCCTAGTATGCATACTAACACCGACCTCACAAGCACAGCATCCGTGCTAGCATCGACCTTATACACTAGACGTTGTGCACTAGCACCGACCTTAGACATGCATAATATGCAGCTGGCACAGACTCTATATGCAGCTAGCGCCAACCGTAGTATGCATGAGATGCAACTAACACCGACCTTATTTGATTGACAATGCACACTAGCACCGACCTTAGTATATGCAAAACAAGGTGCTCGATAGAATGACATGCAGATAGACATGGCATGCAGATGCATTGACCTGAGCAGCTGCACTGATCTGATCAACATTAAGCATTTCAGCTTGATTTCTATGCTGCCAACTACCTAGATTTTCATGCACCATGTGTTATCAGTTGCCTTCATTCCTATGCATCCAGTTGCCTCGTTTTGTGTGCCAATCTTGATTTCTTATTCTTTGCTTATAATGACCTAAAATGTATGAACGAGCTTATCAAAACAAGTCAGACTCATTAATGAGTTATAGTCAGACATCATCAAAATAATATAATTAAGCATGTTAGACACATATCCAACAATCTCTCCCTTTTTGATGATGGCAACTATGAGTCATTACCAAATTCTCTCCCCATGTCATTATAAGTCAAGGTGCAAAGAATTATAAACATGAGTTGAAGCACAAGGATTTATAGAAAACTCTCCTCATATAAGACTCTCCCCTTTACACATTCAAGCCTCTCCCCCTTAGCATATTCAGAGAATGACTCATAAAATTCTCTCCCCCTTTGTCATCAGCAAAAAGAACTGCAATGGAGAGAATATATGGCATGATTGGCAGGGAAAGGAATAGAGTAGGGGATTATTAGCACAGGATGTACAGAGTAGAGAAAGTGACATACTTGTATGGAGCAATTTGGTATTTTTGTCAGGAATGGGCGTTACAGAGACATACCTCAACATTCAATATTTCAGAAATTGATGTGAAAATACGTGCCAATGGTTGTACACTTATTAAATTTGACAAACAAAAACATCCATTATTGGGATGCCAATGATAGAACTGACACCAATTGACCAATTGGTGAGAAGCAATTGTAGTACAAGGTCGTGGGAGCTTGCATTTCAAGATGCAGATTTAAGTTTTTCAATTAAGAGTGACAACCATTGTTTGGTTGGATCCTGTGAGGCCAGTTGTTGAGTCCCAATCAATGTCAGGTCACTCATGAGGCATGCCAACAGAGGACCAGATAAATTGGCACCAGATGCCATGAGTTCATTAACATGCATGCAAGAGATTTAATCATGGCAAGAAAATACAGTTAAAGAACAGTTTGAAACCAGATTTTTAGGTTTTTCTAGTTTTTAGATTTTTTTAAAGATTTTCTATACAATGCATGGGAGAGGGAAAATGCAAACCACCTAAATGCATGACAAGCTAAACCCAGTTGCATTGAAGATATGATACCAAATGATGAGAGTGCAAAGATTCCAATTATTAGGAATGGTGATGCTTTCATGGTAGTCAGGATAGACTATGCAGATTGACCAGAGAAAATAAATTTCAATGAGCATCAAAAGACAGCTTGTCTTACAAGGAGATGGAGGTTCTTAGATCTGAAACCAAGTTCATAAAAGTAGAGTTATAGATTTTTCAGAATCTCCAGTTATGGAATTCTACTGACACAGCCCTTATAGTAAGATTGGTTTAACTCTAATGAAATCTGAACTGCTCAATACAAACGCTTGAAAAATCTATTTTCAAGATTAATAGAAGTGAACCAGAAATTCATACAAAAAATAAATTAACATCCTCTTATCTTACTCATTCAATTCCATTAGCTCCTGAGAGAGTTACTTTGAAAAGTATTGAGGCTAAACACTTAGGGAACTCTAAAATCAATCAAGAGTATTACACATTCAGATTTTTCTTTTGAAACTACTTTTGAAAATTGACTGATATCATTTTACGAGTAGTGTCACGCCCCGAGAGCGGAAGATACCCGGAGACGCGTGACGAGTTTATCTCAATCATGTCAATCAGAGTATTAGTGTATTCGACACCAAAATCAGAGATGCGTAAAAGTAAAGATAACCCAATCCTTTATTCCTTCATAAGAATATGTCTATTACAAACCCTTGAAGTACTAACTAAAAATAAAGGAAAAATACAAGGTTGACTCAAGAAAATATGAAAAAGACTAGATAACACGGGAGAAGCTCTATCTCTTTCACTCTTGATTTTCCCCATCCGTTTGAGTTCCCTCATCGTCGGACTTACCTGAAAAGTAGGAAAACACTAAGTGAGCGAACGCTCAGTAGGAAATTATATCTCAAGAACTAGCGATGGGTTTAAGTAATTACATCTTTCATGAATGCACTATAGCTATGCATGCTCGCATAAAACGACAAGATAGAGAGAGTGTATAACAATAAGATAGTGACGAGAACTAGTCATGAACTTTCAAGAACTTATATCAAAAGATATCAAGATATTCAAGCAAGTGTATTCATCATGTCATGTTGGAATTTGGCTATCACGTTCAAGCACGCAAGTATGAAATTACCCTTTTTCGGGCCACGCAAGTCATGTAATATCAAGTCAAGTACAAGTACAAGATTTGTGGAATGTTCAATCAAGCTAGTCATGCATTTCGGTATAATGCCAATACCGTTGTTGGGTCCCGTAGTGCAGGAACACGGATCTAGAGGGGGTGAATAGATTCTTGTGCTAAAAACTATGTCCAATTAAAAACACAAACTACCACAGAGCAGAATTTACAAGATTGATAGGATTGAGGAAATTAATCTAAACAACTTTAAACTTAATTCACTCAATTTCACCAAGCTCACATGATTACATAACTAGATAGTAGAGAACACACAATCACACAAATCAAACTACAAAACACGGGGATTTTTAAGGTGGTTCGAGACCACGACGGGCTCCCTACGTCCACCCCTCATCAAACCGGTGAGGCTTCACTACACGCTACAAAGTGTAGCAACACGGGGAAGAACCCCAACACACACACACTACTTTCGCAGCAACACACACACACGAGGCCTTGCCTCAAACTGCTGCCACAGCGGCACACACACACACACACACACACAACGTTGGGGAACACACCCCGAATAGAATACTTCACATGGAGACACAACTCTGTCCACACACACGTAGGACAATACCTATACAACCACACGGGAGAAAACTCCCAACAACACACGCAGATATACTCCGCACCAATCGACACACAACAGACCACACACACACTCGGAGACCCCTTTCTCCGAACACCCACACAAAGTATTATTTCAGATGTATATGAATCAACACACATATATGCTATGACCCCCAAACAAAATATATAGATGAAAACTGGAAAGTTGCATCAAGTATAAGGCTCCCCCTTCTTCAGCAGAATCTGATTCTCCTTGCTCGTTGATGGATGATCATGATTTAGACATCATCTTCTTCGTCTCCTTGAAATGCACGTCTTTACCTTCTTCCAATTTCTTCTTCACCTGAAAGAACAGATAAAAATGATAAGCTTCAAATCAAGCCTGCATATATCAGAAAATTGATTTGGCTCATAAGCCCCTCTACTCTCATCCTTGTTGGTCGCACTCCTCCATCTTCTTCTTCTACAAGAGAAATGAAAGCATTAGTTTATCTTGTTGCTTAGGATGAAAACGCAGTACTAATAAGAGGCCAATCAATAGATGAACAAATGAACATGTATATATATATTGCCCCTCTTAGATAATCATTCAAGAACTTGAGCAATCTCAAACAAAAACATAAAAGTGAGAGATCAAGATAACTCCCTCAGATTTTTGATGAAAAGCTTCTGCAGGATGAGGAACGTTCTTGAAGAAGGATGATCGATTCTTGCTAAAACATAGTTGTAACTTGATTTCCTTCGCAGCTTCTAGTTGTATATGATCTTGGGCCTTGATTCAAGGTTCTTCCTCTCAATTTCAGCTTCAGAGCAAGGTGGAAGAGGGCTTGGAGGCTTCAACTCCGAACCTGCACACCAAAGAATAGTTTTCAGCCCTCTTCTTAGGGTTTTCATTCCAATAGGATGTTTTATAAGCTTAGAACGGTCAAGGGACAGTTTGGAGACCAGATCCACGAATTATGGAGTGATATAGGGCATTAGGATGTGATTGGTAGGACTTTTGGAGCAAGAAAACGGCGGTCAAAATGTGCGGCTCGAGGTCCGACCGGAATGGGTCGACCCTTGGGGTCGACCCTCGGGCAAACAGAAGCCAAACAGAACTGATTTTGTGTTCTGTTTTACAGGGGTCGACCCCAGGGGTCGACCCTCGGGCTTCCAGAAACCAAACAGAACATGTTTTGTGTTTTGTTTTACAGGGGTCGACCCTTGGGGTCGACCCTTCCATGGGTCGACCCCAGGGGTCGACCCTCGTGCCTCCTGAACCCAAAACAGAACCTTATTTAAGGTTCTGGGTTGCAGGGACCCTTGCATGGGTCGACCCCAGGGGTCGACCCTTTCAGGCAGACTACACAAAAAACAGCTCTGCGCGCTTCGACGATAGGAATTAATTCTCCTAGCTCCGAACTCCGATCGAAGCAAGACTAGAGGTGTTGGAAAGAGGACTCCCAGAGCTACAACATATAATTTGAGAGGGGAGATCCAATGGTTGGATTGAAAATGGTGAAGACTGTAAGACAGTCTGAGTTTGAAAAACAACTAAAACCTCCATCAAACCAAAGGGAAACAATTGAACAAATGTTACCATAATCCCATGAAGATCAATAATGATTTTTCATCCTGAAAAACATGATAAAGCAAGGTGTTAGTTGACAATTAAGATCTTTACATCAAGCATTAACACTATGACCATGTTCACAATAAATTGCTTCGTTGAACCTATTCCAAGAGTGAAAGATGGAACTTACAACATTGTTTTACCTGAATTTCACATTGTCCTTAAATGCTTGTTCCTTTGTTGAATCGTTCATGTAAGAATCATGGAGTTCCAATATTGAATTACCATTGCATGATCAATAAATTTGGAATCAAGGTACGCATAACAATGTTGAGTCACATTCCATGTGATCAATCCACAAGCTCATCAAACCACATATCATTCCCTCCATTCATTTAGCATTACTAAAGTACGCATTCATGATATGTGGCTCAATATGACATGATGCTCAATATGAGAGGCTCAATATGACATGATGCTCAAAATGACATTTATCCAAGTATGTTTTTCACAGAGGCTTCTCATTAAATATAAAGCAATCTCACCAAGTGTAGAGACAATGTATATGCAATGTTTGTGCTAACTTCAAAGCACGTATGCATCCACATGATGATAAGCCTTGTAGAATTATAATTCATCCACATGATGATAAGCCTTATAGAATTACAATGCCTCCACATGATGATATCTTAAAAGAAATAGTTTATGATCATTTCCACAACCAGTTCAAGTGAAGAGCATTCACGTACAAGGCTAAGCAACAAAGGCATTTTGTAATCATCAAAATCACATACACAACAATCTCCCCCATTTTGATGATGATAAAATATTATGCCATAATGATGCTCTCTCCCCCTTTGACATAATCAGAAATGGGGATCATGAT